>OY776114.1:55066240-55492240 GCA_963675035.1 Allygus modestus
AGTTTTGTAAATTTAGATGACTTTTCTTTATATATTGCAATTTTATATACACAAACCTATTAATCATAATAGTCAACTGACAAATGTACGGCATAACTTTGTGAAAAAGCACTTGATTTTTTCTGCGGTAAAATTTGTTAGAAGTCATTATCAAACTTTATTATTATTATAAAAAAGGTTTTATTTTGAATTACATAATATTTGTAATTTTTTATGCCAAATTATCGGCAGAGTTGAAATATGGGATACCGGCTCGTGGGAAGAACATATGTTTTTTCTTATGAAGCGTGTATTGTATTCTATATACAGTTACGGGCTGAAAGTGATTACAGTTTTCTGATGATACATTTTCTTTACTTTTATATTGGCATAAATATGGAAATTAATAAATATTCAACTCGATTTAAAGTCCTCTCCGCTTATACACAATGGTTAACATAACTGAATAAATGTCACATTGTCTGCTGTCCTAATTACATGGTATTTCAATATATTTTTTATCAATAATTTTGTAAGCTAGATTGCAAAGCCCCATTATAAGGTCCGATATATATTTTACGGGAATTATTTATTTGATCAGAATATCATAATCATGAACTTTTATCTTAAAGGGTGTTTTTGGATATTTCATTATGTTATTTCAACGAAAAAACATAAGTACTAATGTGCTGCAATACACGTCATTTAAACAATGTATTTTTTGCTAATTAAAGGTACTCAAATCTAAATATCTAAGAGATGGTAAAGCACACAAAACTAATTCTCAGGCTGCCCTGACAGTCCAAACCAATAGCTAAAGTAAAACAAAATCAATTGTTTAATTTAAGTGTCGTCAACAACACTAATACTTTATTTTTAAGGCATTTTTATGCATGACACTAATAAAAATTCATCTTATATTGTAAATTTGCCATTATTTTAAAATAAAGACCTATATCTAAATATGTTATCCTGCGGAAAAATGTTCTGGAAGCAAATAAGTGTTTCCAGGTGTAAAGATTTACTGGAACAATCTCGTACTGAACATAAAGCTTAAGCTTCCCTCAAAGGTTGCCTGGTTACCGGTTGTGATTCACGAAGCACCATATATTACGTACGTATTATTGCATCATATCATGCAAAAATATAAAAAATAAACCCAAAAAACCTTATCATAAGTTAAATTGATGAGGCAGAGTGTCATTTTGAACAACTGAGATTCTAGTACAAACAAATGTTAGAATAAAAACTTCAACCCCGGCTACATATTTTGAGTCAAAATTATTATTTAATGTGCATTATTATACACTGTAAGGTAAATAAACAAAATAGGCAGAGGCTACGTACACGTCCGACGTGAGCCGCTACTGTTCACGTCCGTTCCAAATTATGCAGTGTACGTTACTTATCCTGTGATTTTTAAAACAAATTGAGAGCCATAAAACCTCCTAACCTAACCTAACGTAACCTAACCTATCCTAACCTAACCTAACGTAACGTAATGTAAACTAACCTAACCTAACCTAAGCGGTAGCGAAGTGAATCTCTAATACATGTCCTTCTTGCTGACTGAAAAGAAAACATAATGTAAGCGACAAAACGATGGTTAAGACGAAAGACTTCAACCTTGGCGTTGGCCCTGTCGTGGGCGCGAATTCCAGTTTTGTCTAGTGACTTTATCAGTACTGTCTGGCTTGTACTGTAGCGGCTCACTTATTGCTTTGCTTGATAAATTCCACATTTAGGCCCAAGACCTATGTGGACGGGCGGGGTATGGGGGAAAAGAGAAACTGCAGTCTCTTAAAAAAGCTTGAATAATATTGTTTTTATTCCATTAACTATTTCCCGCTTTTTTCGCACAACTACTACAAGACCCATTACAGACTGAATTTTAACCACATAAAATATTCAATATTTTTACTAGTAAGATTGCCGGGAACAGAGACCGGGAAAGGTTACTGCAAAGCGTGGGAGAGAGCGTGACAACTGTCACAAGCGCTACGTGGCAAAATAAAATGATTACAGCATTTTACAGTTGTACCGGGACAATACAGTTAAAACACATTACACGTTACTCCCATCAGTTACCCTTATGATATTTTTCAGCAATACCGCATTATTAATGTCTTAAAATCTTTTGCCCAAGCCAAATTAACAAACCAATTTTTTAATGTCTGTATATTTTGAATAACATGTTTCACATATTTAACTTTAATAACCTAAACTAATATATGACAGTTTATTTTACTTATAAAACGTGTGCAAATTATGTGTGCGTAATATAAGCTCATATTATACAGTAAACAGAACCGATCTTGAGTTGAGAGTATTTGATTATTAAACTTGTCAAAAAAATATTAATATTAGGAATGTTAGCTACTTTAACCTTTAAAAGAGATTTCACTAAATACTCGTAATTCGAGTTTGTCAGAGTTGGAATAATTTTGCACCTGTAAAACTAAGTTATACAAATAGTTGAAGCAAATGTTTGTTGTTCCAGCACTGAGTCAGACAAAGGAGGTTTATTCGTGGTGATCGCAGGTAAGTGCTGCTTTAAGTCATTAATTCACTGAATCCAGCTTTTATAATTGCTATTATTAATCTCCTTCTTAATCTTCGCTGTAAAACTTACTCTAAAAGCTGTCATGCACTATTTATTTATTGTTGTTAAAACACATATTACACAAATGTTTTTCAGAAAAACAATGTGTTAGCTATATTTCAGTATGTGTAAATCAATTTAGTGAGTAGTTTTACATACTACAATGATTTACACCATAACAACTCAAAATACATGGTACGGTTAATGTAGGCAACTATGGGTTATCTTGATAAGTGTGTTCACTGGACTGACACACTAGGGAATGTGTCCGTGGGCTGGGTCATGAACGGGGCTTCCATGCTGATAATGAAAGTTAATAAGAATTGAAGAAAATTAAAAAGACAAATTTTCATTGTATACTTAAGTTTAGTCCTACCAAGAAAAATCAACCTAGAGCAAACAACTTACAATATAACTGCAGAATTAGTTTTCTTTACATGAACAACCAACATTTAACGATAATTTTCTGTTATAGATTTTCTAAAGAATAAATTACCTTAAGTAATTTCAGCTTTCTTAATATTTTCAGCTTCAATTTGCTCGGTGACATCAAGCGTTATTAATGAAAATTACTAGTTCATTAAATGAATATTTAAAACACTAATACTTAAACACTCCCATAAATACATTTATCCAACATGTTCACTATAAATAGAGCTGGTCTAAAGACAAAAATGACCCTAAATTAAGATTTTCTTGAGTGAGTGATTGAAGGATGTATCGTGTACCTTGAGTTTCCTCCTGAACTAGTAATTCTCTTTGACTACTTGTTCTTCTGAAGCTCTAAGCGCTTTAAACTCTATTTTTGTGTACGTTTAATGAATGTAAAGATAATTAACGTTTAAAGTTGGGCATCACTTAAATATGTATAATGGCAACAAACTGTATTTAAAAAAACTTATGTTGAATTGAGAGTATTTTGTCTTAAACGTTTATAAATATATAATATAAATAAATACTATGATCGTCAGCTGAGTAAATTTAAACAGGGAGTTAGACTTTACCAAACAAACGTTGCTGCCACAGTTAGATGCAATCAAAATCTTATGTTTCAAACTCATTGATGGTGAGGGTAAGTTTATGTAATTTAATAAATTATTGTGGACATTATATATATGTATATATATATATATATATATATATATATATATATACATTTATACATTTAAGAAATTAACACCATTTTGTTGTATATTTTGTTGCATTTTGTTGTTATGTGTGTTTGTGTCCGTGAGCACGATAACTCTCACGTTGATCAAATTTGGTATAGACGTGTAAAGCTTCATTGATGACTACGTTTGAAAAACAGCCAGATCGCTCCATCCGAAGGGGTATTTTGGGGGATTTTGTACCCCAAAAATGGGTTTTTTGAATTTTTTACAAATAATTTTTGAAATAGTCAAATTTTAGTTTTTACCATTGGATTCAGCTTAAAAACACACAATTTGGTATTTTGATCATTACTCTACGTCAATTAGTTACCGAGGGTATATTGAAGGAGATATTGAAAGTGCTAAACACAGTACGTTGTCTTATGTTATTCTTATGAAGGTAAAGAAAAAAGTTATATCTCGCTTCTTTATAAACGTATACTGACGAAACTTGGTATATGGCTTCATCTGGTTGTGGTCTATTGATATTTGTTAAACAAAAACATTTTTTTTCCAAAGGCTCCCGTAGCAGCAAACCTGCGTACTCAGCCCCGTGTTTTTTTTATGGATGATAATTAAATGCTATGTCTCCCTTAATAATGAACATAAATTAATAAAAACTGTTACATGACTTCACCTAGTTGAGTTATATTGATATTACCATAAAAACCCATTTGTTGTGTTCGTTGATGCAGCAAACCTGTGTATTCAGCCCCAAATTTTATTCTTATGGAGAATAATTAAAACTGTATATATTGCTTATTTGAGAATATATTTTAATGAAACTTGGTGAGTGGCTTTATTAAGACATTTATATATCCATTGGAAATTCGCTTAGTATACAGGTTTGCTGCCACGGGAGCCTTTGACAAAAAATGTTACGTACATAATGTGCATAACATTGTGCACATTTTGTACATAAAATTATTTTCGAAATTTTATGCACATAATTTCCTATTTGTAATGGAAATTATTCGGTTTAAGATGTTATTTAATTTATAGTATGTAGAATTAGCTTTTTAAACAGTTTTTGTATCGTATCGTATCTTTTAAGTTACCCAAGTGCGTCCTTTATCGTCAGGAAATGATCTTGAATCCTTCCTTTCAATATTTAACTGATTTAATTCCACAAAACCCTATTGGTGTACTTCTTACTTCGAAACTGAGTCTCTAACTATACCAGTGTAAAGCTTGCCAGATTGTGTTTAGAAAATAAATAAGTATAGTTATTATTGTATAGTTTACTTTTAACTTAAGCGTTGAGCGATATATATTTAACTTCGTTATTAAACTATCTATATTTTATGAACAATCATGGCGTTTGGAGGAAAAAATAAGTTGATAGCGTGGAACAAATGTTATAAATTTAATTTTATATTTTATAGTTTAATTAAACTATAACAGTAGGGGGCATTATTATGTTCAAAACCAGCAAAGGCGCAGTGAGGATCCTGAGGATCCTCCCCCCCGGCCAAATCAGCATGTAGGTGAGGATCCTCCCCCCCCGGCCAAATCAGCATGTAGGTGAGGATCCCCCCCGATGACGCCACCTGGCGTGAGGATCCACCTAATCAGCAAAGACGCGGTGAGGATCCCCCTCCGATGACGCTACCTGGCGTGAGGATCCACCTAATCAGCAAAGACGCGGTGAGGATCCCCCCATGACGCCACCTGGCGTGAGGATCCACCTAATCAGCAAAGACGCGGTGAGGATCCCCCCCGTCACATGACCTGGCGGAAACCTAACATAGGCTTCTTCCACCAGTTTTATTATAAATTTGTTTTGTTTGTTTTTTTTTGTTTTTTTTTATTTTTATATTATATAAAAAGGAAAAGGAAATGGGGTATAGTTTCTTTTATTTCTTAGTTCCACCCGTCATCGTCGGAGGAGATCAGCTCGACGTCGGAGCCGGAGTCGTTGGCAGCGGCCTCTTCCTCTTCCAGACGTCGCCGCTGCGCATCCTCCTCCAGCTCCTGCAGGAGGCGTTGGCGGGCCTCTTCCTGCTCCCGCCTTCTGGCCTCCCGCTGCTGTCTGTCCCATAGCAGCCGCCACTCCTCGTCCTGAAGCCAATTCTGGTTTTCATGTACATGAGGGCGGACAGTGCCTGTAAGGGAGAAGCCAGTAATTAGTAATACTGCCTAGAGCATGAACCATCAAGGCCCTAACCCCTCCCCAACCCATACCTACGATACTTACATATGGGACGCTCGACGACTGACGTCTGGGTGGAACTTTATTTAGTTTCCACCCCGACCTGAATGGCCACCGAAACATCTTCGGTGGCGGTCTGGGTCGAGGTGGTGGTGGACGGGGACGGGACGAAGGTTGGTTGTGGGGCGGAGGACGAGCATGGTGCGGAGAGGGTGTTGGGGGTGGACGAGGTTGACGGTGCGGAGAGGGTGGCGGGGGCGGAGGACGAGGAGGTATGGGTAAGGAGGTGAATCCTCAACTTGTCCCCCCTGCGGAACTCTTTTCCGCAGACGGGACAGCAATAGGATTCACCTCCTTCACCATGTGTGGAGTGGAGGTGGCGGGTGAGGTGATCTTTGCGGGAGAAGGTGGAAGGGCAGCGCGGGCAGGGGAACATGATGATGGTTCGACGGTCAGGGAAGGAATGACGGTCCGACTCCGGAGGTGTGAACAACAGCAGGTGAAAGCGGCGATATTTAGACTCAAGAGGTGTCAACAACCCCCAGGGTGAAAGCGGTAATCCGTGGAAGAGTTCCAGAAGCTTCTCGAACGTTCTCCGTCCCGGAAAGTTCCTTACATCAATGAGTGGGTCCTCAAAGCGAAGTGACTGGTACAGCCAAGCTCGACCCCCGACCTTCCTCACGACCAAGCACGACCCCCCCCACCACACCTTCCCCATAGCCAAGCCCCCCCACCTTCCCCATAGCCCCCCCACCTTCCCCATAGCCAAGCCCCCCCCTCATAGCCAACAAGCAGAGGTGTCGACAACAGCGGGTGAAAGCGACATTGGAAAGCGACAATACCCAGATTTAGAGGTGTCAACAACCCTCCCGGGCGAAAGCGCACATTCGAGTCAGTCTTGATCAGAGCCGCTTCCATAATGGACGCCCTTACTGTGGAAGTCTTTGTCAACGTCCCCAACATCAGCCGATACCTTCTACTCGGACCGGAGTACCTTACTCCCACAAGGACTCGGGTCGAGGAGGCGATGAGGAGAGGTGTCCACGTCTTCCTCAGGCCGGGGCGGTGGAGTCCAGGCAGTCCCGTGATGTCCCCCCGTCGTTACGACCCGGGCGACCCGGCGCAGTGGGATGAGGTGCTGCAAGTGCTGCAGTTCACTTTAAACCAAGGCGACATGGCGGTGTTGGACGTCCAGGAAAACTACAGAAGGCCTGGACAGTAACCGGTTAAACTCCAAACCGGTTATTCCCCCAACCCAAAGACCCAAGACCCTCTGTCCTACCACATAACCCTCTGTCCTACCTTAACCCCCCCCATAAAACTAGCAAGGGTGGAGTGAGGAACACTGCCCCCCCCGTGACGTCATTACCCGGAATCAGCACGTAGGTGAGGAGGAGCCCCCCCGAACGTCATTAACCGGATTAGCATGCAGGTGAGGAGCTTCACGTTTCTGGAAGCTTCTAGAAGGTCCGCTGGAGCGCGCGACTCGGCTATAAAACCGAGGCAGAGCCGCGCGCGCGACCCGGCTATAAAACCGAGGCAGAGCCGCGCGCGCGACCTCAGTGTTGTTCGAGACTTCACCATGAACGGAAACGGAGTCAGTGCAGCTGAAGTGGACCAAACGATCCGCTCCTTCCTAGAGGAGCTGAATGCAATGAACGATGAGAACGCCAACGCACCGCCGGTACAGCAGGGATGTGCGTCAAAGAAGAGAAAGCTCGATGGGTGGACTGTAAAGAGGAAGGAAGTGCCTATCGATTCCCCGACACTGTGCTGGTCCGCTGGCGGATATCAGTACACTGTGAAGATCCCTACCAACAGCGGTAACGTACTTTTGAAGATGAACGTGTTCAAAGGAGGTCGCCCCACGTTCAGTTGCGGCTTGTACCTGGACGAGGAGCGAAACGATGAAATCTGCATATGTCTAGAGGACCTGCTATCCAGATTGCAAAACTTATGGCTGGCAAATAGCGAGACGGGAGAGTCAAGATACGACGGGATCACTAGGACCGCTACTCCTCTACCCACCTGGCGAAAGACCGATTGCGTCATCTCAGGGAAAACCAAGAGGAGCGCTCACTCCAGGCGTGCTACCCAGTAAACCAGAGAGAGCGTGGAAACTTCCATGAAGCAGTTGACAACCGAGACGCTTCTAGAACAATCCACTTGTTTACGCAGTAAAGCTTTCCATTACATCACCCTTCCTGGAATTGAACGAGTAACTATGTCATCATCTTGTTGATACGGGCGAGTTGGCATGTAGACACTGTCAATGAAAGGCGACTCGGCAGCGAGAGCCAGTCATTCCACATCCAGCCACGCCATCATGCACCACATGGACCAGAAGATGGACCTCAGGACAGCTCTCAACAACTGCAAGGTCGCGGGTTACACCCGCATCGTAGACCTGCAGGACAACGTGGTCTATCCAATTCGCTCGTTCGAGCGGGTGGATACACCATACGGCGAGGCGGTGTTGGCCACCTTGGAGGGTCTCATCGGCGATGACCCGGTTCGCATTTACATGCCTCGGCGGTACCTCACGGTTCTGGATGACAACACCATCACTCAATACAACGTTGGCGTGAGGCCGAGGATGAGCCTCGTGAAGAGGAGCGGCCCTCCAAGTAGTAAATTCCCTCTACTGGAATTTGTATAAAAAATAAACGATATTCCCTATACCCTTATTTCCCTTTGATATTATAAAAAATTAAAAAGAAATCAAATAAAAAAAAAGCAAGAAAATAATTTAGTTTTAAGAGCCGAGGTGGCGGTGCATGGCAGTCAGTAGACGCCATTGACTTGAGGTGGAAACACCCGTTCACCGCCATCGTGGCTGGGCCCTCGGGCAGCGGCAAGTCGCACTTCGTGGCTCGCTTCATAGAGCACGCCGACCGCATGTGCGATACGCGGTTCGCCCGTATCACTTGGCACTACGGCAGCGGTGGTGGCGGCAGCAAGAGCCGCGCGGACTCTGTCGTGCGCTACGTGGCCGGTCTGCCAGACCTGGACGACTACGACGGTAGCGAGCCCGCCCTGGTAATCGTCGACGACATGATGCGCGAGGCCGGTCCAGGCGTGGTGGACCTGTTCACCAAGGGCTCGCACCACCGTAACATGAGCGTGTTCTTCATCACGCAAAACCTGTTTCATCAGGGCAGAGGCCAGCGCGACATATCGCTGAACGCCCACTACATAGTGTGTTTCAAGAATCCCAGAGACCGCGCTCAGATCAAACACTTGGCCCGTCAAGTATACCCGGAAAACCCCAAGTTCGTGGAGGAGGCCTACGCGGACGCCACGCACGACCCGCACGCTTACCTGCTCATAGACTTGAAACAGTCCACGCCCGAAGAGATGCGCATACGTTCAGCCGTTTTCCCAGACGACCCGGTAAACTACGTGTACCTGCCCAAGAAGAAGTGATAAATAGGCCGAGCGCGCGCCAGCGTCATTCATCATGTCACACCGCGTGAAGAAAGACGCAGCGCTGCTGAGGGCCCTAGTACACGCTACGCCCAAAGAACGCAAGGCCCTGTAAAAAGCGTGTGACAAGAGTCGCATCAAGTCGTTGTGCGAGTGCGCGTATAACGTGCTACGCGGAAACGTACCGCTTTCCCCCTGTCTCAAACGCAAATTGAGCAAACACAAACAGGCGCTCAGACGGCTGGTGAAACGCGGCGAGGGTTGGACCAAGAAGCGACATTACCTCGTCCAACGGGGCGGAGGGATCCTCCTACCTCTGCTGTTGAACGCTGTTTTGCCCGTTCTAGCGCAGAAGCTAATCGGACATGGAGTACGCTAGGAAAATGGTGGTTGTACCGCAGGAGCTCATCGAGAGATTGCGAGAAGGACCGGGGTCAAGAGGAGGAGCAGGTAGCGCCAATAAGCCAGCCAGCCTGGACGCTGAGATGCATCGCATATTGAGCGACAAGCGGCTGGACGATGCGGAGAAATGGAAACAATATCAGCAGGTGTTACAGCGGTTCCTGCACTTTTCTGCGGCTAAACGTCAACCCATAGGTCTGTCAATCATCGAGAGCGAGGAGAGGGAGGAGGAAGCGGTGGGAGGTCCGAGTCAGATGAAACGCGAGTCTAGCGCCTCGGCGGAGGACATTGTGGAATCGTTCTCAAAAATCTTCAGGCCGGTAGCGCGCAATTTGTTGCGATTCATGACTCGACAAGGCAGCCCCATCGCCTGGGACGCCAGTGGGGCAGTGTACGTGGACAAGGTGAAGATCCCCGATTCCAATATAGTGGACATCGCGCACAGCATAGTGAGAGCGCGAAGGGCGGACCGATTGCCTACCGGTGGCATCAAGTGATGACCGCCTTGAAGGACATGAACGTGCCCAAAGAATACGTGAACAATCCCACCGCGTTGCGTTACCTAGGCGTGGGGCTGGACTCGGCATCGAGCCCCTGGAGGGACACGACGGCCTCGTCGACACCCCTGTCACCGAGGTTGACGCCGATGCTAGACCGCCTGAGACCGCGACCTCCAGCGGCCAGGAGAAGGATAATACCCGAGGAACCCGACCAGGAATCGTCATTAGACAACTGGGAGCTGTTCTCACCGTAATGGAGAAGTTGTACTATGACCCGAGCCAGCCCGGTTCCCTCGGTGGGGTGGCTGCTCTGACCAGAGCCGCACGCCTACCGAAATGCCGAGTAGTCGACTGGCTGCGCACCCAGGACGCATACACGCTGCACAAGCCCGCACCCAAGAAGTTTCCCCGCAACCACTACGTCGTGTTCGGGCCTCGAGAGCTGTGGCAGGCGGACCTGAACGACATGCGCGGCCTGAGCCGGTACAACGACGGAGTCAACTACCTGCTGACTGTGATCGACGTGTTCAGCAAGCGGCTGTTCATGGTACCGCTAAGGAGGAAAAGCGGGCCCGAAGTAGCCGCCGCGTTCGAGAGAATATTCTCTGAGGCGACGCCCCGCTGCCTACAGACCGACAAGGGGACGGAGTTCACCGGGGCCGCTACCAAGCGAGTGTTCAAGAGTCACGGCGTCACATACGTCACCACACAGAACCCCGATGTGAAGGCGGCGGTGGTGGAGCGAGTCAACCGCACGCTCAAGACCCGCATGTGGCGCTACCTGACCTACAAGAACACGTATCGCTACGTGGACGTGTTGGACAGGCTTGTGGACGCCTACAACCACAGCCCGCACAAGAGCCTGGGTGGTGGCCTGCGACCCGCGGACGTGGACAGCGGCGATGATCAAACGGTGTACAAGGCGTGGCGTCACATGTACGGAAAGGCGATCCGGCGGCGCAAGCCCAGGTTCGAGCCGGGTGACACGGTGCGCATAGCCAAGGAGAAGGGTACGTTCGCCAAAGGTTACGAGACCAATGTGAGTAAGGAGCTGTTCGTGGTGGACCACGTTTACGGGTCGATTCCCTTGCCCCTGTACGTGTTACGCGACCTTAACGGCACGCCGCTGGAAGGGCGCTTCTACGAGCACGAGATGCAAAAGGTGACGGTCGCCCCGGACCGCCTGTACCAAATAGATAAAATACTGGACACTAAAGGACGAGGCCGCAGTAAGCGCTACTTGGTCAAGTGGGTTGGTTACGGAGAGTTCTTTAACTCGTGGGTACCCGCATCCGACGTGCAACAGCTGCTATGACGACAAAGCGCAGACAGCTGTACCTGACGTTGCCCAGCAACAGCTCCATGGACTATTATCCGAACAACACCGTGGCTAACTACATCACCCATCTACCGTCAGTCGTGCGATTGGGTGGCGATGGTGAATGGGAAGTCGCTTTAGTCGAGGTCCATTACCCGTGCTCGTTTGTCACAGTGGGGGAGGACGCTCGCGTATATCTCTTCACTAAGGATGACACAGGCAAGCCTGCACTGACCGCTGTAAAGGTGGAAGCCGGAAACTATAAAGACATCGATGAACTGATTAGATCCATCAACGCCATTCCAAAACTCGACCTACACCAATGCCAGTTTGAGTACGACAAGGAGACCGGGAGGGTGGAATTGATCTCGATGGACCAGACTGTGGTGCAACTGGAATTTAGCCCCACTCTAGCGTTACAGTTGGGATACGACGTGCACAACGTGAACGTGATCAAACATAGAAAAGCTATAAGACCACCCGACTTACTGGCTGGGATCCCTTCGCACATGTACGTGTACTGCGACCTGGTGGTACCCCAGCTAGTAGGCGACACGGTAGCGCCCTTGTTGAAGATTGTGAACATCGACGCTAAAAGCTACACCTACGGCGCGAGTACCACCGTGCACTTCATTGACCCTCACTACGTGCCGTTGATGAAGAGCTCCTTCGATAGCGTGGAAATCGATTTAAGGGACAGCGTCGGACGCCACCTGTCATTCCACTTCGGGACTACGTGCATGAAGCTTCACCTGCGCAGAGAGCAGCAATGAACCCGAACGACCCCTACCTGGCGTACTACTGCCAACAGCAGTCTGGGCACGGAGTGTCCACGGTATTCAGAGGAGCTGCTTTCCAACGCGGCCACGGCATCGGCAGTTTCTTAGGTGGGCTGATGCGTACAGTGGTCCCATTAATCAAATCCGGCGCATCGGCGCTGGGCTAGGAGGCATTGAGGTCCGGTGTGGGCTTCTTGGGCGACGTGGCGGCGGGCACAGCCGACCCCCGTGTCGCGGCCAACGCCCGGCTCAGACAGTTTACCGGGTCGCTGAAACGCATGGCCGATGATAAACTGGATCGCTTGCTGAGCGGTGGCGGTACCTATAAGAAGAGGCGTGTACAGCGGGTCACTCCTCAGTCTCTGGCTAAACTCCTCGGAGTGAGGAAGAAGAGCGCTGCGCCCAAGAGGAAAAGGAAGCCCGCAAGACGCGTCGCTAAGAAGAGGAGAAGCAAGACCGTTGTGCGACGTAAGAAGAGCAGGAGTACCGCAAAGGACATTTTTTGATAATGTCGTTCATATATCAGAGATCGTGCGAGTGCGTCAAGACCGAGTTGGACCTGTTCTCTCTGCCCCTGACGCAGACCAGTATCGAGAGCAGCAAATGGGTCTGCTACAAGCCGGTCTCGTCGCTGACGGATGATTCGCCTATAGAGTTCGTAGTGCCCGGTCATGGAGACGAATACACCGATCTGTCGCAGACGTTACTGTACGTAAAGGCGACCATCAAAACGGCCGCTGGGGCCGCGGTGACGGGGGAGGATACAATCAAACAGGTCGGCCCGGTGAACAACTGGCTCCACTCGCTGTTCAGTCAAGTGGACCTGTACCTCAACAACAAACTGGTGTCGCCTCAAAACAACACGTACGCCTATCGCGCCTACCTGGAGAACATGTTGACCTATGGCAAGGACGCTAAGAGCACACATCTCACCGCGGAGCTGTTCATGGAGGACACCACCGCTAGGATGGAGGATTGTGAGGATCAAAACGTGGGGCTCGTAATGCGGCGGGCGTGGATCGCGGGCAGCCGCTTGGTGGACATGGTGGGACATCTGCACGTCGATCTGTGCAACCAGGACAAGTTCATGCTGAACGGTGTCGAGATGCGGTTCCGTCTGATCAGATCGCGCGACTCATTCGCCATCATGTCCAAGACCATCACCGACTACAAGGTGGCGATCAGCGATGTCAGCCTGTTCATGCGCCGCTGCAAGATTAATCCCAGCGTGCTGTTGGCGCACAGCAGGAGGCTGGAGACCGGCACAGCCAAATACCCAATCACCCGCGTGGAAGTGAAAACCGTCACGTTGCCGAGCGGTATCCGCGGTAAGACTATGGACAGCGTGTTCCTCGGCCAACTGCCGAAACGAGTCATAGTCGGGCTGGTGAACAACCAGGCGTTCAACGGAGACTACAAGAAGAACCCGTTCAATTTTCAACATTACAAGACGAATTTCTTCGCGCTGTACGTGGACGGTGAGCAAGTGCCCGGCAAACCGCTGCAACCGGATTACTCCGTAGGCCAAGAGTTGTGCGTGATCGAATATCACACGCTATTCAGTGGCACCGGCATTCATTACTTGAACTGCGGTAATGACGTAGACCGCTCCCAATTCATATACGGTTGTACGGTGATGGCGTTCGACTTGACGCCTGACCTGTCGGCCGGTCAAGTGAGCCACTGGAACCTGGTGCGCAATGGCAATCTGCGCATAGAGATCGGATTTGCCGAAGCCTTGACGGAGGCGGTCAACTGCGTAGTGTATGCTGAGTTGGACAATGTAGTGGAAGTGGATCGCAACCGCAATGTGACTGTGGACTTTGGCGGGTAAAAGAGTTGCTGCGCTCAAGGTCACCGTGAGGACCGTTAGGTGGACTTTGGCAGGTACACGAGTTGCCGCGCGCTCAAGGCCACCGTGCGGACCGTTAGGTGATGGTGCGCTTGCGCACGAGTCCAAGGTCGCCTGACAGCAGCGCGCTCAGATCAGCGGCGCGCGCTCAGATTAGTTTTGACAACCGTACGAGATGGACGTGCCGCCACTGATCTACAACGAGCCACTGCCAGCGCGCTATCATCACGGAAGCGTGGTGATGGACATGCAGTGTTTCAAGGACAGCGACAACAACTTTCTACTGAAAGAGGTCTGTGTGGTGGACGTGACTACCGGCACGCTGCTCCTACATCACATCGCCCGCCCGCCCTTCAGCAAGGACCTCCTGACCTCTGAGAAACAGCGCGAGAGAGTCTGGCTTACGCGCCACTGCCACGGGACCAGGGAGACATCGCGTACATCGCCCTGCTGGACAAGCTGCGCTCCTGCCTCATCCACCGCCCCTTGGTCTACGTCAAGGGATCGCAGAAGAGGGACTTCGTACGGCGCCACCTCATAACCGAACCCGCCGCCACCGCCGCCCAGGACATGGAGGATCTGGGCTGCGGGTCACTCAACGGTCCGCCCGCCTACCAGACTCTACGCTGTCGCCACCATAAGAGCTCCCACAACCGTTGCGCCCTTCATAACTGCATCGTCTTGCGGGACTGGCTCGTGTCTAACGACAGGTCGGACCCGTCCGCCTCAAGCTACCTGTGCTGCTTCCGCCCACGATGAATACCGTTCAGATCAGAGAATGTCTGGCGAGGATCCCGGACTGAAGAACGTCGCGGTCTACGCCTCTGACCAACTACCGGACGCGCCAGTCAAGCCTCTCACCGCCATCGTGTCCAACACGGTAGCACACACCGAGGGAGGTGAACACTGGGTGGCGTTTTACTGCTCGGAAGAGGACAGACTCGAGTATCTAGACAGCTACGGGAGGCCGCCATACCAGGCCGACTTTCAAAGGTTCCTGAGGCGCAATCCTCATCACCGCCACTACATCTACAACAGGTATCGGCTCCAGGGCTACAATACTTTGTTTGCGGCTACTACTGCCTCACTTACCTGTACTGCCGGGCTGTTCTCCGCATGCCACTCAGCGACTACGTCCAGCTCTTCGACCCTACCACTCCCGCTGCTAACGACGCTCTGGTCCGCAGGCTCTTCTACTCCATATTCGCTTAAGAACTATATTGTTAGGTTTTAATAGTATGTGTATGTAACATTTTCTTACTGTACAATACATGTCTCGTTATGGTAAAGCTTGTGTTTTCATTTTTTCTCCTTTATCCTTACTAAATTAAAAAAAATATCAAAACTGAGGTAGCGGGGCTGGACCTCAGGTTTATATACCAGCGGCGCGTGCCACTGGCTGAGCCCCCGCCAAGCTGCAGTGAAGGCCGCCAAAGAGGGCGCGAGACCCCTCGGACATCAGCAAGCCACTGACTAACTCGAGGGTGACCCCTCGGACATCAGCAGACCGCTGGGCAACTCCTTCAGGGCCGTCCCCGACACGCGCCGCCAACCGCCCCCGGTTGGCGGGGGCTTTTTAAGCTGCACGGCTCGGGCCAAACGGCACATAACGCCTTTCACACACACACACACACACACACACACACACACACACACACACACACACACACACACACACACACACACTTTAGTTTTTTCTGAGCCTACCGGCTAGTGAATTTTGAGTGTGTGAAGGGGAGGAAAATAAACAACTCGGGTTCATGCTGTACATAAAGATATTATCGTATATTTTCTTACAAATACTATTTACATTTTTTTTTTGTTTTCTTAAAATTAATATATAACTAAACCGGGAATTCCTCTTCGTCCTCTTCATCGTCCTGGTGCTGTCCCTCCTCCTCTCCGTCCACCTCCATCCGCTGCGGCTGATCTTCTCTCCTCCTGGCTGGTGGTAGCGGCGGGACGTCCTTGTGTCCCCACAGCAGAGTGTGAATGCCGTCGGGCAGGAAGCACCGCTTGTCGTCAGCTGGACTGAGGCTGAGTTTGTCCACTTCTACGGTGTAAACCCGGTGCAAGCGAGACTGGAACCGGACGTTGGTGGTGTGCTTCTGGACCCCGTTAAACAAGCACTCTCTGTAGTCGTTGGGGGTGAGGACGTTCTTGACAACGCCCTTCGCCACCCCCTTGGCTCACTTGAGAGCCTTGCTGCCGCCTGTCGCCGCGTCCTCGATGTCCATGAAGTACAGCTTGGACCGCAGGCCGAGGTACTCGAATAAGGACAGGCCGTTGCACTCGTCCTTAAACTTTCCAATGACCTTGGCGTTGACGGGGCTGTAGCAGGGGTGAGACCTCGGGTAGCCGCTGGTGTCAAAGTCGTCCAGGTGTTCCTTCATCTCGGCGTAAACGTCCTGGGACACGATGTCAAAGACGAAGCTGTCCGTGTCCATGTAGTCTACGGTGAGGCGATCACCGTAGCGCTCCTTCATCTTCTGCAGGAACTCGTACATGAGCCACTTGCTCAGCTCCAGGACTGACATGCCTACGTAGACGGGCTTGTCCAACCCGATGTTGACTTTGGACAGATGCACCAGGGCCACGTCCTCCGTGTAGTACGTCCGGTCCAGGAAGTTGGATCTGGTGACGTACTTGGAAAACTTCTCCGGGGTGCACACCAGCTTCACGTCGAGGCGCTTCCGTACATTCTCGATGGTCTTACCGAAGACCGCGTTGTTCATGAGTTTGAAGAAGTCCTGTTCAAACTTCGTTTTGGCCTTCTTCCGCAGCTCCGTGTTCATGAGGATGTACGGTTCCAACCACCGCGACTGACGAAACGAGATCGCCCGATGCACCGCGACCAGCTCCAATCCGTTTTGCAGCGCCTGCTGCAAGACCCTGTAATGACAGACGTAGTGCGTCTTGTCGTCCAGGGTCGTCAACAGTTTGGGGAAGTTCCCTGTTGGTGGACGCTTCGTCTCGCAGCAGTAGGGAAGGTCCTTGTGTAGGTCGTGTAGGCGCGCGGGGTAGTGGAGGTCCACCTCCAAGATGTAGCCTCGTTCGGCCTCTGCGTCCAGTGCCGCAATGTCCAACGCCTGGATTTCCTCACGGCTGAGCCACTGGAAGTCTCCGGTCGGCAGGCACTGAGACATGGCCCAGCCGTAGAGGTTGTTGGCGTCCAGGTACAGGAGGAAGCGCGTGGGCTCGTCCGGGTGGTAGTCCGGACACCCGGCGTGGTTGGCCTTGGCGTAGCGGGTGATAGCTTGAGAGATGCCTCCCCGGATCCCTTGCTCCACGAACAGGTACATGTCGAAGTCCTGCAGCGTGTCCAGCTCCACGCCGCAGGTCTTGAGCATCACGTCCCAGGCGTAGGACGGCAGGGTGTAGTAGTGGGCAGGGTCCAGCCCGTACTCTGCCAGCGACGTATCACGGAACTGCTCAAAGACATCGGTGAGCAGGGCGATGTCGCATCGCAGGTACTTGTCCGCGTAGTCCTTGAGGTTGTGGCACTCAAAGGCTCGCCACACGTTGAGGGCGTGCTCGTACTCCTCGTCTTTGATGTCCTCCAGGGTCATGGAGTTCCTGAACGCCTCCTTGGGCGGTAACTCCCTGGTCCTGAACAACGTGTCGTAGGACGTCACGAAGTCGTAGGGGAACACGCCTTTCCTGCGCACCAGGTCGAACAGCCGGTCGTCGGGGAAGCGCTTCCTCGTCTCACGCATCCTGTCCGTGGGGAGTCCCGCCGCCAGGCTGGCCAGGCTCATGGACAGGAACCTGTACGTGTCCAGGAAGCGCACCGCGAAGCTGCTCCGTCGCGGGTTATCTCCAAGCTGACCGAAGTGGAATCGCTTGGTAAAAGCGATGTACCGCTCCTCCGTGTGTGCCAACACGTCCACGTCACCGGGTTCGATGGCCAGCTCGCGCACTACGAAGTGGGCGTCGTAGTTGGACAGGTTGTGGAAGTAGCAGTTGATGTGTCGCTGCTCCCGATACCTGAGGTTGCACGAGCGGTGGGCGGCTCCTCGGAACTCGTAGGGTGGAGCGTGGTTGTGGTCCCGCACCTTGACGTCCTGGTCCGTGAATTCCTTCCCGCAGAGGTAGCAGACGGTGGCCGCGATGTACTGGCGCGTCTCCTGGTCGTTCAAGACGGGCTGCAGTAGGACCGCGTTGGTCAGGAAGTCCCACAGCGCCAGCACGTCCATCTTCAGCCTTGCCATAAACACCTTAGACGCGTCAGCCCCGAAGTAGACGCGAGGCTCGAACTCCTCCAGGCCGAGCGAGTCCACGATCTGATAGGCAAAGGCGTACGGGACGTGCAGTTGCAGAGGCCTCGTGCCGAGCGGCGCTTCCGCCGGGTCAGCGGCGACGGGCTGCAGAGCACACTCAAAGTCCGCGTAGACGCAAAAGCGCTCGCGCCGAGTGTACTCGGGATGGGCGAAGCGGATCCGCTGCTTCTGAGACATGTCCAAGCGGAGGGGGGCCTTGGCGGTGCAGTATCGCATGTGCTCCTCCAGGCGCTCGGCACCGGACAGTTCCAGCTTGTTGGGCTAGTTGTCGAAGTGAGCGAAGCATCGCTTGCACACGTGGATAGTGCCGCAGTGGGACGTCAGTTGGGGTCGCACCAGCCTGCTGACGTTCGCGATGTAGGCGTAGTGACTGTCTCCGCTTGTGGTCACGTAAAGCAGGTCCCGGTGATCCTCCAACTCCCGCTTGCAGATCTTCAGCGGGAACACGCGGTCCTGGAACTTTGGTGATCCGTCGGGGCGTCTCCCCACCATGGCACTCTCGATCCCGTACACGTTCACGCTGATGGGGTTCCTCCTCTCGAAGACCTTGATGTCCTTCAGCACCACGGGGAAGCGTAGACCGACCCAGTCGTAGCGTGCCATGACGTCCGGTGTATACGAAGCGGGCCTCTCCGGGTGTTGCGCGACGAACTTGGCCAGGATGGCGTACGCGAAGCACATATCATCGACGTTTTGCACGTTGATGACAGCGCGCGTCTCGCAGATGGTCCTGGGAAGCTGGACGAACCGGGCTCCGCGTTCTCCCAACGGGGTGTAGAGATTGACGCGGATCTCCAGGTCGCGTATCTGGAGATAGCTCCACCCACTACCCACTAGCAGGCACTGCTCCTTCTCTTCCACCAGCTTGTGGAAGGAAGCCGACAGGAAGTCCTCCAAGCTGGACGCGGCGGTAAGGGGCACGTTCTTCGTCTTGAAGGCCCGCAGACAGGTGGCTCCGTGGACTTGGCGAATTCGCACTCCAGGAACATGTTGACCTTGATGTTCGGGTGTTGGGTCCTTACGTCGGTCAACAGGTTCAGGACGCTGTCGAACAGCAGCACCAGCGCGTCCTCCACGGTCAAGAAGTCCTCCATAGGTCGGGACAGGCCGAAGGTCAGGAGGCGTCCGCGGAACCCCCGTTGGACAGTGCGGAACGTGGGTAGTCCGCTGCCACCGCCCACCATCCCGTTGGGTGCCGTGCTGGGTCCGGGCTGAGGCTCGTGGCTGGGTCCGGGCTGAGGCTCGTGGCTGGGTCCCGGGCAGGGCTCGGGCGACAGGACGGGCAGGTGCGGCATCTCGTCCACAACGAGGTTCCTCACGACGGAGCAGTTGTAGGCCTCGTGCTGGTCCCGGTTGTAGCGCCGGGTAAGCCTCGGTCGCAGTAGGCGCATGCGTACCTCATGCCGTGGTGAGCGCTCGCCATGTGCTGCTGGAGGTACGCGGTCCTGCGGAAAAGGGCGCTGCAATCGGGACAGCGGACCTCGTTGGCGTGCACCAGCTGCACGTGGCGCCGGAGCAGGTCCTCGCGGGCGAATCGCCGCCCGTACGCGTCGCATTCGGGCCGTGGTTCTCTGGCGGCTGGCGTTGCGGAGGAGGAGGTCGAAGCCGACGGGCTCGCACCGTGGACCGCTTCCATATGGTGGCGAAGATCCTCGGGGCCCACCAGGGCGATGGGGCACAACGGGCACGGACAGCCTGCGAACAGTAAAACAAGTCCTATTAGTTACCCGATAAACACGAGGGTGAGGAGGTGGCGGTGAGGACCTACACAGAGGGCTGGCAACCTCTTGTTTAACCATCGAGTCTGTTCCCTCGTCTCAATCGCCAGTTTATCCAAGCTCGATAAATACAAGGGTGGTGAGGAACTATACAGAGGGCTGGAAACCTCTTGTTCACCCCTCGAGTCTGTTTTTCTCGTCTTAATCGTCAGTTTATCCACTCAGGACCGTTTTCTCTCTCATAAAAACAAGTCATTAGTTACTAAAGTCCACGGGCGCGTCGTGACGTCGTGGGTGAGGATACTGGAGAAGAAAGCATACTTAATAAATCTACTGGCGGTTTCTTATTTAACCTAAAACTGTACCTGGCGCCTGGTCGTGAGGAGTAGGAGGGTGAACTGTGACGAGGTGGCGTTGCAGGTTGTCACTTCGCCCGAAGTGTCTACCGCAGACATGGCAGTCGTATTGGCGGTCGCTGTGGGCGGATGCAGCGTGACGAGTCAGGTTTCTAGCGGACACGTAGACGCACCCGCAGACCTCACACATGCTGGGACCAGCCATCTACAAAATACATCGGGTATCTGTATTCCCCGTCCGCCACAAAGGCACAGTTGCCACAGCAGAAACACTTTGGTAGCGGTACCCCTGGGAACGAGGCGAGTCTAGCCCTTTTAATAATGTTAGATAGGAATAAATGACATGAGTCGCTCCTATGACATTCCCAACACTGGTACACGTCTTTGTCTTTATTACGCTCACACATAGCGATTTCACCCTCGTCTGTAATTTCATTAGGCACTTGGAACTTCGATTTAAAAGCAAAACCAAATTTTATTTCACTCAAAAAGTTTTTAAAAAGGAGTGGAAGCGAGTCTATTTTGCTCTTTAAATTTGGTTCATTAACTTTAATCGTTAGAAAACACAACTGTTCCAAGGTCATTACGGTTTCTCTCATCTCCATCTGAAAAGAAACAACGACAAGGCTCAGTGTACTGGGATATTTAAAAGATTAAATATTAATGTTAGCTAATAAGATTTTAGAGCATTGGTAAACTTGCTGATGAAAAAGTAAATTACATGTTACTTACATTTTAAGATATTCAAAGAGAAAGTCACAACAGTCGCACAAGTAATCACCGTGATAGTAACGAAAATAAAAAAAAAATAATGAATAATTTAAATATAAACGCTAATTGATAAATATGTTGTTACTTACGTTGACTTTTATGGGAATCCAAAGGCAATGAACAGCAAGTTGTGTGGGTGTATCTTAGAGGCAGCACTACTTCGTCCACACAGCAAGAGCTCCAAAGACAAACTGGCGAAACCCCTGAGGACGCGCTCATAAATAGCACTCCGGTTGGGAGGAGAAATCGGTCGTGGAACTTTCCACTGGAACCACTAATGGGTAAACCGACTGTAGCGGTCACGTAGGCATGAGGATGACGTCATGGCGGTTTTCTCCGAGTTGTTTACACCTTCGGTCCTATCCGTCAGTCTCCTTTTAACGGTACTGGCTAGCGGTGCACCATGTTTAATTTATTCACAATGGTTTCGGAGCCGGTAGGGTCCTATCCAGCGACAATGCCTTTCCATATACATTCCACGATATCAGAGGTGGATTCGATAGACGCGGAGGTATTTCTGCAAACGATGTACTACTATACGAGATGCTTCCTCGGAAAATTACATGTTGAATTTTGGTTAGAAAGACCGTTGGCTCCACACAAGTGTCGACAACTCAGGGCTGACCTGGGAGACTTTAATGTGATACCGACACACGTCTTATGCCGCAACGCCATAGTTTGGCTCCTTCGGGAGGTTAATCCCCCAATATATGCGAGGGTTGTAGTAAACGGAGGGTAGGTTAGGATATTGTTTTTTTTTTAATAAAATAAAGGGTATTGTTATAAACAAACCCAAAAAGAAAAGACAAGCAAAACAAATATATAAAACTGGTGGAAGAAGCCTATGTTAGGTTTCCGCCGGGGGGGGGGGGTCCTCACCTGTATGCTGATTCCGGGTGTTGACGTCACGGGGGGGGGGGCGGGGGGCATCCTCACTGTGCCTTTGCTGTTACAGTTAAGACTTGAATAATTAGTGAGGGTGAGAAAGCGGTCAATACAATAATAGCTTGTTTACGTCGTTGACTGATTTGAAGAGGGCTTTCCACTGACCGGCGAAAGCTTCTGGAACGTTCCACTTGTTTACAACGCAGAAATAGCTTGTGTATTAGCCGAACCCTCATTCTCTTGTCGACAACTAACGGAGCAACATGTCAGACATCACACATGTCTTGTGCTGTCCCTGCACTGTGGCCGTTGCCTTCCAAACGATAGAGAATGAAATGAACCATGGCTTAATAATCCTCCGCCTCGGCTTCGTAGAGGAGGACGGAAGGGTGCACTATTTCCCCCGGTGGTTTACCGCCAATATACCAGTAGAGCTGGATCTTGTAAAGCAGAGGGTGAATGGCTTTTTGACAAATGGGTTTTCGGCTGTGGTAAGCTACCGGGGGGTTCAGCTTCAATAAGCTGTTGTATTCTTATTTTTATAATATTAACTTAATAAACTAAAAAGAAAAAAAAAATATATATAAATTAATAAACTGAAAAAAATATATAATAAAAACAGATTTATAATAAAACTGGTGGAAGAAGCCTATGTTAGGTTTCCGTCAGGTCACGTGACGGAGGTGGATCCTCACCGCGTCTTTGCTGATTAGGTGGATCCTCATGCCAGGTGGCGTCATGGGGGGGGGATCCTCACCGCGTCTTTGCTGATTAGGTGGATCCTCACGCCAGGTGGCGTCATCGGGGGGGGGTCCTCACCTACATGCTGATTTAGCCGGGGGGGGGGGAGGATCCTCACCTACATGCTGATTTGGCCGGGGGGGGGGAGGATCCTCAGGATCCTCACTGCGCCTTTGCTGGTTTTGAACATACTAATGCCCCCTACTTATAACAGGTCTGCTGTGGCGAGGGTACTTCATATTACAGCAGCACTTCGTGTAACGGAGATGCATAAAACTGGAGTCACAATCACAAAGGGGTTTATTTCCAATCTGGGGAAGAATGAGGATCGTCTACGCCGCAACCGCTAATTAGAGCTAATTAATCTCCACAAGAGTCGCTTTTAAAGTTCATTGCTGAACGTTGCTTTCAATAACTGAGTTAATTGCACTTGCGTTTAGTTTGAGTTAAAAAGATTTATTGTTCGAGATAGTTATCGCATTTTTATAACAAGCTACCTAATTATTATTGGTTCCTTAAGAATTTCTACTTAACTAATAACAATTTATAATGTAATATAAATCATTAATTGATAAATATAATTTACTTCCGAACACTATTTTTAAATTATGTTTTTTCAAAACTATATTGAAATACGAATGCTAATTGAATAATAAGGAACAATAAACACAAATACAAATACAAATATGAAAGTCTTAGGGGTATTTTTATGTTATGTAATTTACATAAGTTGTATGATAATTAAATAATTTCTATTTATTAATCGATAAATATACCAACTACATAAAGTACTATGATGTATTTGAAGCTGTTAGGCCATGGCACAAGGTAGGGGTTAGTGCATGTCAATCTGGTCTATGAGGTCGCCGGGGCACATGCTATATTAAGGAGTTATTTAGATTCCTCCTTCAGCAGTTAAAAAATGTTACAAATGTCTCGGCATCACACTATTATCAAAGACTGTATATTGATGCACGCATTTTCTCTCTTATCACAAGTGAATTCAGATATCATTTACCTTGGAAAAATGATACAGTCAAATTTAAACACAGAACAACATATACATTTTGAAGTTTTCGTTTTGTAACGGTATGTAAAACATTATACTGTATATTGGTTTACCTTTTAATTATCTTAATCATAAAGAAAAGATAATTGCGGAGAAAATTGAAAAACCCAGGCCAGTGTGGGGGAAAGATGGCGTAATTTCACTAAAGTATTATCTGTCATTACCTCCTAAAATGAATAGTGTAAAAGAAGTGAATGTATAGTGTATCCTGTCAAATGTTTAGTTAGACAATTTGTTAAATTAATAAGCCAGCAGAGAAAAACTGTATATTCAATACATGAATGTTATATATACGTTAAAAAACTTTAGAACAAATTGAGTTTTCACTATGTAATTTCAGTGAGTCGATTACCTTGCTCATTCATCTCTTTTGTCCAAACAACAAAGCTGATTTTGTGCTTATTTACATTTCAGTACTTACAATGTCCCTCAACCCTAACAGAAAACCTTGAAATATATTTAACAAACAACATATAAAGAGAACAGGTATAATTGTTTAGATAATAATATTCATACTTGTTCAAGAGCTAGCATATCATTTTTGCTTTTCTTATCAATTACGTAGTATTTCGTAAACGCTCAATCCTGCCTTGATTACAAGTATAGGTCCTATATGATTGAAAATAAAGAAAATATTTTTAGGTGAAGTTTAAATAAAAACGTCAATGAGTCCTGGGAGTCATGCCTGGGTCACTGCCAAGAAGGAGATGTAATTTATCGTTTCCTGGCGTATCTATTCAGCTATCATATTCGCTTTATCGTTGTTTCTTACATTTATTTGGAAAACATAAATACATTTTGGTAGTAATAATAAGCTATAGTTAAGGTTATAAATCCCTTTTACACTGCTTGGATTCAGATGAATGAATTAATCCTCATCTAAATATGATATAAAGTAAATAATTGTTAAATACTGTTTTCTTTGAATTATTTTTTCAGGATGTAACAGAAATAGTATATTTCATCACTAGGACTAGAAGTGAAGGTTTTCGATACGAGTGAAAGTCAACGGCCGAGGCTGGAAAATGAGCTATGATTGAAAAGCTACTTTGGTCCTAGTGATGAACTCAATGTTTCGTCATACTGTAAATAATATTAAGAAAACAATGTTACAAAAACTAAGTGTTGTTTACCCGTACACCTTTGAAAATAGCTACCATCTTGATCTTTCTACTCCAAACATACAGCTGTTACACAAGTTGTCATTGATTACAAGTTGAATTTGCGATTCGTTTTACTCATGTTTAACAGCTGACGACCTCGAACAAAAAGTGTCATGAAATGACATCACTTGTTGTAGGACAAAAATTACATAAAAAATACATTTTTGTCCAAGGAATAAAAATAATCACTTTAGCACCTCAATCCATGTGGTGCCTACTTTAGGATTTCGTCATTAGGGCTTGGTTTTTTCAGGCCGACACAAACTTGCTAAGACCTGCCCGCACGGTCTAGGCCTGTATTCTTTACGGATGAAACCCTGAACTAGCCGTGACACAAAGTGCTAGTAGCCCTTACCTTCCACCATCTATACACAGACCGTGTCCACCGATAGCACACATAATTATGTTTTATTCATTTTATCAGTGGGAAAAAGCACCTACCTCATAAGTTTTGTAAATATTATAATGAAAATAGAGTCATTTCCGAAACATCAAAACAATTGAACAAACAAAACTAATTACTAACCACAATTTAAAATATTTATTGAGTTTGTACAGGTAATTTTTTATTCTCAGCTAAATATTTATCCAGCTCTTGAACAATACGCTCTTTTAAATGTGAACTCTATTGCTGCAATCTGAAGCGTCTGTGAGAGACGACAAAAGAGGAACTTGAAAGAATTTCGAGAGCTCACAGTTTTCGCTTGCCATTCCGCCTAGGATTCTGCTCTCATTGCCAATAAGTCAACTGTACGCTACAGAACAACACAAAAATTTCTATAGCATATTTTACCCTTGTTTTCTTTACTTTCCTGCTGATATATAAGATGTTAATTTTAATTTTATCAGTGACTACTTGATTACGTTTGTGGTAATATTTTTTTGGAACATGCATTAAATACGATTTCAAAAAGAACTAACATTTATTTGGTTGGAAATATTTATATTTTTTAAACAACTTGTGTAAACATTTGCCACGTGAGTTACATTAACCACTGCAAACAAAATGGTTAGACTGGTGTTTTATTGGCATTAAATGAAATAAATTGAACGTCATCTCTATATATATAAATCAATGTTCGTTTCTTTGTCTGTTTTTTATCCTTTATGCTCCTCTATACTACTTATCAAATTGCTATATAACTGCATGGTTGTTCGGGTCAAACTGAGGGTGATTTGTATCAACTAATCAAAGTCCTAGGACTTGAAGGCTTCGCTCTACTGGACTTTGAAATTATCAATGTTAAACTTATGGAGTAATGATTTAATTTAAGTTTCCATGGTAACAATATTTTTAATAATGGGAAAATAAACGGGTATCAATGCTAGCTGAGAAACCCCATGCGAACAAAGTCGTGCCGGATAACCGCTAGTATGTTATAAATCTTATATTTTTCTTATCTACGCAACTTTACATGGTACACATTTATCAAACTAAATCTGAATTAACACAATCAATGAAGACAATGTTTTATGAACTAAGATTACACTAGATTAGTAGTTTAATTTCAAACAAACTTTTTATTTCACTTTTCACACTTGTAAAACACTGAAGAACCTACAACATTAATACTCAACACTTTTGTTTCATTACGACGAACCTAATACTACAAAACAATCCCCGTTTATCCGCTGAAAGCAGCTGCGAACCTAAGAGCATATCCTAAAAGTGACTTCTAGAATTAGGAAAGAAGTAACTTCTCATCTATAAAACTGTTCAACTCTTTGCCCATACACCTAAAACAGGAATCAGATGTTACTAAATTTAAACTTCAGACAAAGATTTTACTTATAAATAAGGGATATTACAGTGTCCGTGATTTTTCCAATGACAATTTTGTAATTTAATTTCAAATGTTTTTAATTATTATTTCTGTTTGGTTATTGATTTTATTTTACGCTGTTACACAATGTAACAAATTGTGATTTGTTGTCCATGCTATGTATGTAGTCTAATGGTAATACAATGATTTTGATTTTATTTTATTTGAGTAACGTAAAAGTAATTATCAACTTGCCAGATTTTAAATAAATATGTTTGATGGTTATTGCAGCTTTGTTGGTAATTAAATGACATGTCCGTGACAGTCTTGGATGGTCGTGGCAGTTTTCTTCGGTGCTTGGTTCTGCAACGGATTTAACGACACTTGTTATCTCCTTGCACGTCTAGTTTAGCTTTATTTTAAATTTACAATTAGATTTCGTACAATCTTTTTATTTATTTATTTACTTTGAATTCTCAATTTTTGTTTATTTAACGATCACTACTTAACTATTTTCTCGTATTACCTGAGTGTTTTAATACTCTTATAATTAGATCATATTTACAAAACCTAGTTTTAATATATGCTTAATGTCTGTGAGGGATATTTAATTTTTAAAATAGCTTAATAATAGATATTTTGTTTTTATATTTTACATGTTTAGTTCAATCTGCTGTTAACGGAAATATGCTAATTTCCGTTCGACTATCCAACCTTATTTCTTATATAATAAAAAGTTAAATTTAAAAAATATATATACATGATCAACACTAATGGTGTGTAAGTTACCGTTGTTTCGATACATTTCTGTAACAATTAATTACTCAACAAATGCTTAGTGATAAGTCACTATCTCATTCACATTTATATAATAGTGGAATGTTTGGTTTTATGAATCGCTTGTTTGTTATTGTTAGCAAATAAAACATATACACTTACTACAAACATCGATATCGAATGTCATATATACCTACTGGATATCGGATACTGGATATAACGGATTTTATGCCAGAACTACTCTGGGCATAAAATTCGATTAAATTAAGAAACTACTACATCGGTTGAAACCAATTTCCGTGTTTTATGTCATCATAACTTTATAGTTTTGTTCATTGATTCGTTTAAATATTAAAAACTTAATATCAAGATTCAGAACTAAAGAACTCAAACACTCATTACAAAGACTTCAGCAATTATTCTAAAAAAATACAATCTCACAGATTGAAAGTGAAGTATCAATACACAAGCATGCAGTTATTACAAATGTAAAAGAGTCTGTTACGACACGTCTTGTAGCAGCATAAACCAAGTTTGATCTTATTATCTCTGTCAAATTACTAACATTAGTTTCCACTTCATTCTGCAGCTACTAAAACCTAAAGTAATTTTATTTCCACATTCCTTTTACTTTCTCCCCCCCCATACATAGTATATTGAGAAAGTATTGTTTTTGTCATAATTTTCGAATTTGAGTGGAAATATTCATTTTAGTGGTTCCTGATTAAAAACAAACGTGTTTTCGGCGTGATGAGCGTGTGTCTGTCTGTCTGTCTGTCTGTGTATCTGACTGGGTGTGCACATAACTGGAGACCGGGCCCGTGGTCTGATTTTGATGGAATTTGGTATGTAGGTACTAATTCACAATATCTCCAGGTGTTTATTTTTATTTTTAACGTTAGAACGGCTAAAAACCACTAAAACATGAAAAATCCTAATTTATCAAAAACCGTTCTAACGAGCGGTTAGACCACTATATTTAGTGGTTTATAGAGCTTTAGGTTCCCACCCACATTACTGGGAAAATTCGGGGTTATAAATTACAGGACAATATTCTACTGTAATATTCTTTTTTTTTCATAAAAACCATAAATGTTCAATGACATTTACTTATCACCAATAAACAATAATTTCTGAAAAAATACCTTTTTTATAAGATTCTGTACATTAAACGGTACTTTATATGCTATATTTACAAAATACAAAATAATTTATTCCTTAAAGTTTGCTTAAAAGAAAGAACGTCTATGTCAGTTTCCTGATACTGTTTATTTTGCTGTTTATTTAACTAATTTGCTTCCTGTGAGCCACTACTATCCTATAGATGCATCAAAAGATGTTATCAGCCGTAGTAAGATGTCGGTCCTTAGCTTTAGTTGCACGGCGCTGCGTCTGGACCACCGCCAAGTCTCTCCTGATATACGACTTCCTGACCTTCTGATTCTCCGTTCCTTTAGGGCAGTACTGATCTAGAAATGTCCTAGCGATGTAAGGCTGTAAATTTGTCAACTTCAATCCACATTTTGCTCACCATCAAGTAATAGTTTTGTTTCTATATAACCTATTTGTTATGGTGAAGAGAATTTAGATTTAAATTTTAATAAAAAATAACAATTCCTTTAAATGTTGTGTTTCTACGTAAAAAGGAATGTCTGTCCTTTGCACTAAATAATAATGCTGTTGAAGTTCGTAATTCCACATTATTATTCAAAAAATGGCTCTTTCAAAGATAAATGTTTCAAGTAAATTAATATTTTCATTAATTTAGGAGTTATTTAACCTCGTCAGACCATTCTGTGGCTTTGTATACAGTTTACCACTCTACGGTATGTAATAAACGACGTCTTACAACACTTAAAAATATATTTGTATGTAATAAACGACGTCTTATAACACTTAAAAATATATTTACAATCATTTACATAACAGACGGTAAACATACATGAGATGGTACAAGGCTACGAGCAGGGACGCCACAAACCTGATGTATGAGGGCCACATACATCAAATCATATACATTGATTGAGGGCCTGATGATGACCGGTGTGACTGGTCGAAATTGATGCCTTGCACATATATGTGAATGAGTGTAAATATACTAAAGCGAAACTCCCCTTTAGGGAAGAAACTATTACCGTAGGTCTCATGGTAAGACTAAAGCCCGAGACCATGCTAACTTTTTGTTTTGAGGTCCCCAGATGCCAAAAACACTATTCGTTCAAATGCTCGATAACGTTTGAGAAAAACACCCGATTTCGATGAAATTTGGCACAAACGTTTAAAGAAACATTCATGACAAGTTTGCAAACCCAGAAAGATCGGACCATGGGAAGGGGGTTTTATGGGGGGTTTTAAATTGTCCAAAAATTAGTTTTTTGAATTTTTACCCACAAATTTTTAAAACACCCGATTTTGGTTTTGACTAATTTATAGAGCTTGAAAAACAAACAATATGATATTTTGAGTTATTAACTTAGGTTAAGTAGTTGCGGAGAAAACCCAAACAACGTGTTCATGTGTTCATAAAATCGCATATGTTAATCTTATAGGAAAAAGGTTTTTAGCTTTTCCACAGTTAATTTTACTATAAAATTCACATTTGTATTTAACAATCGGTTCAGCTCTCCAATACAATAATTTTGGTGTATAAATTGTGATTTTGCGTCCATTCGTTGCAGAGGTATGCAAAGTGCTATACACAGTACGTTGTCAAATGTTATTCTTATGGAGAATAAATACAATTTTATATCTAGATTATCTATGAATTTATGAATTTATGCATTGATGAAACTTGGTATGTGGCTTCAACTAGTACTGGTATTACGATATTTGCACAAAAAAATGATTTTTTGTTGATTGTCCCTATGGAAGCAAACTCCATTCTCAGCCCTAATGTTATTCTTTATGGACAATAAGTAAAGTGTTATATCTCCATTAATTTTGAACACAAACGATTAAAACTTAGTGCGTGGCTTCACCTGGTTGAGTTATATTCATAATTCCATAATAAGACGTTTCTTATATTTTTTGTTGCAGCAAACCTGCATACTCAGCCCTAATGTTATTCTTATGGAGAATAAATAAATTGCTATATTTCACTTATTTATAAATGTATTTTTATGAAACATGGTATGCGGCTTTATGTGGTAGTGAGAAACATATGCATGCATAGGAAATTCGCTTAGTATGCAGTTTTGCTATGACGGGGTTATTTAAGTGTTATAAGACGTATTTTATCACATCCCGTAAGTAATAACAACAAATGATATGTTAATCAAAAAGTTATTTACCACTATATTCATCAAGCTAGTAATTTATCTTACTAATGCAACTTATAGCTAGTACTCCTGGTAGTGCTCCACTTTTAAACTATGTACACAGTACTTCTTCCGTGACAGTAAAAATACTTTATGATACTGCAATTAAAGGATTTTTCAACACTGTCTAAAGTGGCTGTTTTCCAAGATGTATAACATAGAGGTGTGAGCATGATCAGCTGGTGTGACGTAGATGGGATCACAATAATAATAAAAAATGTCCTTAACCTTTGGATCATACGGTGGAACACTAAACTGACATTTCATCAGACTAGATAATTAAGGTGTGCAGCCATTTCATTGGCCATCTACGTCATGTCAGCTGATAATGCACACATCTCTCTTTTCCACATCTTCGCTGTTTTCGATGTCAGCTGTGAGTACCGAAAGTGATACTTTTCCACCCTAGTGTCACTAAAAACAGCTGGTGATTTTTGCCGCACTGTTATTAGTTATGCTGTCACCAGTAATGCTAGTAGCTTGTTGCGTTGAGTAATAACACTGTTGCAGCTAATCTTTTAGTTATTTTTAGCTGTTTTTTTTCATTTAGTTATTAATATAAATTGAAATGTAATGTGTGCATTTGAAATTAGCTGTTCTTAATAATATAATGACTATATTAGTAAACAAATTGTAATCACTATTGCTGTCATCATACTGTGGGAAATATTACCCAGCAAACCTGATAAAAAATGTCTGAACAAAGGTTTAATTGCTATAATTATTATACAGTGAGATGAAAAATATCGTCCATAACACGTACCTAAAGTGTTTTTTCGATAATTGATCTGATAAATTACCACTCTCGGCACTATAGTAATGCAATCAACTATTTTTGACTCCACGATGCGCATATTTTTGTTTTTAGGACCAACAAAAACAGACGAATGGAACGAATGGAATGGCATGACTTCTGAACCAGGTCATTAAAACTCCACGAGCTAACCGATTTCCCATCGCTGTTTTCACTATGAAACCAACTAAACTCAGCAGTACGTGAGCATTTACGGCCGTCAGTTTACTGCGTCATGAAGGCACAGACAACTCGGAGAGTCGCAAACGATTGCGGCCTTGTTTTCAAACTTAAGTTTAAAACTTGAGCTCTTATAATAAAACCACCGGCTTGTAGAGGGTATAGCTACTGTTGTAACCTACTTCTTGGGTTTTATTGAATGTACTCATTTCTGGATCAATACTGTTATTTATATTTCATACCTGATTATATAGTCTAACTATATGTTATAAAGCATAAATTAGCTAATTTTAAAGTTTTGAACTAGTTTGTGTACTTTAATAACATATTTAAGGGTAAGTGAAGGAAAAAGTAAAAGATCGGGCACCAAGGAAATCCACCCCATCTAATTTTCTGTGAATTTTACAGACAATTAGATGGGGTAGATCTCCTTGGTGCCCGATCTTTTACTTTTTCCCTCATTTACCCTTAAATATGTTATTAAAGTACACAAACTAGTTCAAAACTTTAAAATTAGCTAATTTCAGTCTCAGCCTTGTAAGTTTTACTATAGCTTCAGAAAAGTGGGAAAAGACAGAAATGTACAATGTTTTCTTGCTTTTGTTAAAAAAATACTTATTAAGACAAATCCAATATAGAGATTGATTCAAGAGTAAATTTTAAATCTTTATTGAGTTACTAAAGAAGGTCTAACTTAACTGATACTAAAAGACCGGAATTAAACTATTCGTTCATGAGACAAATCAATTAATTGCATACTGATGACAAACATAATTTAGTTTAATTTTTAATCTGGAGTTATTACATCATACAAAGTTTGATTTCACTGTTGTCTCCTTAATCAATTAATGCTCTAGACAAGATCTCCTGGAGCTCTGTGGATGTACACATCACGATAGATAGTTAATGCAATGGACTGTAAGCAGATAGAGATGTACTGACTTTGCTGTCCTATTTAAAGTCAAGCCAATAGTATTATACATATTATGGCCCGAGATGTACCCTATGCACATTAGTAGTTGACAACTGTATAATCTCGTACAATACATCGTACAAAAGTATAATAAGTTTAAGTATAAGTTTGTCATACATCGTACCAAAGTATAATAACTGTGTTTGCTAAAGAGTGAAAAGAAAAGAAAGATCCGTCAGATGTTTCTAACATTTTGTAAGGACAGCGTGTTTAGTGTAATACGCTTTACAAAAGGAAACTTTAACATTTAAAGCGTAGTGTTGGCAATATTAATCCATTTCCTAAGTTTATAGTTTTTTAGTTAACTGAATGATAGTTTTACTATTAAATTTCTATAATTTGAAAGTTTAGAACTATTATGGTAAAAACTACTGTAACATTGACCTGTAACTTTGACCATTTCACTGGCTTCAAGTGAATTGAAAGTCCTCCTGGTCATTTTTTATTTGTTAGAATAATAAATGTATTATCTTTCAAAGCCTTGATACCTTATATTTTAAATTGTATTATAAATTTTGACACCATTGGCTGAAGAAGTAGGTGAGTTTTTAAAGTTAAATGTATGTTATATTGAAGAAAAAAAAACTAGTCCAAGTTTTAAATTGTTTTAAAATGTATTTTGTAACTCACCGATAGTATCCTGATCTTTTTAGTTTTTTCCAAAATAATGCTTACCAATGTAAGAAAATTAAATTGAAAGGCTTGTGGATTAGAAAAGAGAAGTTTACGATTTAAGTTGACGATTCACGAATGCATCAACCTTTTATGCATATAAAGTTAAATCTCCTTAGGACCTGCCGTCATCAGGTATTAAAATAATCTACGGCTTCGTGGGGTTAACTTTGCTTAAGGTTTACAAATGAGGGTAGTATTTTACGATCCTTCTTGGCAAGAGCTGCTCGATATGTTTGCACATTTATCAATAAAATATAATCACAAAGAAATATATACATCTTATGATTCCAATTTCAGTTAGAAACAATATCACGTGAACTTAACTATTTATTTACGATACGTATCCATGATCAAATTGTAACATTTTAATTAACCTAGTTAATATACATAACGCACTATGTATATAATTGCAATTCTGAAAGCTGTGACCTTTGATATTAGTGATTGTTTCATTAATTATTATGACGTACAAAGCAGGACGTTTGATAACGACCAGGTTCATAAAGTAAAGCGGCTATTATTCTTTAGTTTTCGTATTTAGTGGTTTAAAATCCTAAAGTCTCAAAGCGTGTAGTTTCTAATTATAATTTTTGTAATTAATTATGCAGATTTTCACAAAGTTTCACGTTTTATAACTTAAAGCTCCGTTAAATTAATACAGCAGTTCATAAAGTAAAGTTTTCATTAATTTAAATGTAAAATACCCCCGTCGCAGCAAACCTGCGTACTCAGCGCATTTCCAATGCATAATATATGACTTAATACCACATAAAGCCGCATACCATGTTTCATAAAAATATATTCACAAATAAGCGATACATACAAATTTAATTATTCTCCATAAGAATAACATTGGGGATGAGTACATAGGTTTGCTGAAACAAGGAACATAAACAATTGGTTTCTAAGCAAATATCAATATAACTCAACGAGGTGAAGATACATACCTAGTTTCATCAATATTCATTCTTAAATAAGCGATATATTCCATTTTGATTAATCTCTATAAGAATAACATGGGGGATTAGTACGCAGGTTTGCTACAACAAGGAACGAAAAAATGGGTATTTAGGCAAATATCAATATAACTCAACTAGGTGAAGTCATATAAGAGGTTTTATTAATTTATGTTCATAATTAAGTGAGACATAGCATTTTAATTTTTCTCCATAAGAATAACATGGGGGCTGAGTACGCAGGTTTGCTGCTACCGGAACTTTTAGCAAAAAATTTTGTTTGAGCAAATAACAATAGACCACAAGCAGATAAAGCCGTATACCAAGTTTCGTCAGTATACGTTCATAAAGAAGCGAGATATAATTTTGTTCTTATTCTCCATAAGAATAACATTAGACAACGTAAGGTGTTTAGCACTTTCAATATCTCAGTAACCGATTGACGTAGAGGAATGATCAAAATACCAAATTGTGTGTTTTTTAAAGCTGAATCCAATGGTAAAAACTAAAAAATGACTTTTTCTAAAATTATATGTAAAAAGCTCAAAAACCCCATTTTTGGGATACAAAACCCCCCCAAAATACCCCTTAAGGTAGAGCGATATGGCTAGTTTTCGAACTTAAAGTCATAAATGTTGCTTTACACGTTTATACTAAATTTCATCAAAATCAGACCTTTTTTACGAGAGTTATCACACCCACGGACACACACACACACACATATATATATGTCCGTGGGTGCGATAACTCTCGTAAAAAAGGTCCCGGGCCTAGGTCTTACCATGCCCACAAACATAACAGACTGTTTCTGTTTGTTATGTTTGTCTTACTGCTGTTTATTGCTACGGCAATAGCTTCTTCCCTATAGGGGAAATTCGCTAAAACGGGTGTCATAACTTCCAGTTTAAAAATGTAAAGTTTATATTCAAAATCAAATTAAATGTTTGACCGTTTCACAAACTAAAGTTATCTTTTAATATGATGTAATATAAAATGCTTGTTAAAACGTAAAGTTTCATAAGGTAAAATAGCTATTTTAATTCAAATGACATATCGAAGTGTTACACAACGTAATGTTTCATAAGTAGCATTTACTTTTTTTATTTTATTGGGAGGCAGTGTATCATAAGGTAAAGTTCCAAAAAAGTTTATAGTTTAAAATGTTTACGGTTTATATTTAAGAGATTTTACATGTGATACTCATTGAATTTTCTCATAAAAATATACGTATATCTGCTTCAAATTGAAATCGTCGTAGAGGAGTATATAAAAACTGGCCGCTTTTTTTTAGCAATCTAAACAACATATGGAAAACTATTTTTATTTTAACCATTATAGTAGTCATTATAAAAACAAACGACTACAGGAAGGTACCAGGGTACAATAATATACATTAGATGTACAAATTTTTCTATTTTTAACAGTTCTTTACCTACTGTAATAGATATGAACTTTAATAAAGGTACAGCCCCTTGGATGAAATGTGCTTTTAAAATTACTCAATTCCAGGAAGCATTGCCGTTCCCATTGAAATAAACAGCACCGTTCGATTAAGCGGTGGGATTATCATCTCCTGGGCCAAAGCTGCAAAGCTGTTCAGACCCTTTCACGGTCATCCTGGTGTTCTCAGTCTTATCATTTTGCAAGACGTTATTTTGAAAACCGCGATAAGATTCTGCGCATTTATACAACTATTGATAAATGTTTATTCAATGCGGTATTGCAATGCCACTGAATATTATAGTGTTAAATATATAGTTTTATTTGGCTACAATATTACAATTTTGGTGAGTTTAGAATGTATTTTTATGCCAAGTGTTTGTTTTAAATTACAATTTTTTTTGAAAAAGTTACCAGCTGTAAACGTTGCGCTGTTCTGCATTAGTGAAGGTAGAAAATCACTAATTTGACGTTAATGTCAACTTAGTTTTAGTTAGTGTGTAATTTCAAAGTTATATGTAACATGCAATATAAATGTAAATTAATATTATAAAATTAAGATCCCACAATAAAGAAATTGAAAATAATTGATCATAATAAATAATTGACAGTGAAGTAAAAACAGTAAATATTACTTTACAAATTAATATTGTTGGATAGGCAAAAGGTATGGATACATTATCTAAAGATAAATTATCAATTAAAAATCTGAATGTAATTTTGAAAACGTTGCAAACATAGATTGACATTAATTAAGTCGGTATAATGTAGAAACATTTATTTATTGTTCATTATATCGTGTATGCATTTGTTATTGGGTGTAAATTGTTGATATTTATATACAAAATATCCGTTAAAATATCGTGTTTCATATTACAGCTAATCACTCTGTCCACATTCTGATGAATTGTCCGGTTCAATTATATTCACCCTTTGGTGATCCATCAACGGCATTATCATAGCTAATGAATCGGTATTTGCATGAAACACACACACTTGTAGCGTATAGGTTTACCTACGATAATTGGCGAATTCGACCTCGCTAGTGACACAAATATACAAAACAATATCAACCCTAAAGTATCTGTTTCATGTACTAATACTGTAATGTTGCAACTGTTTGTTATAACAATACTATTATTTTGAATCAAAGTTATACCTAGTATTATTTTTTTATTTTCGAAAAGCCACACATTTATTTAAACGTTGTACCTGTTACCAAATAATTAAAATGAGTTATAAAGAGTTACTTTTTCTATCGTATTTATGAACTTATTTTATTAAGCTGTATTTTAAAAATATATTTTTTAAATTAAATGTCAAATGATAACCGATTTTAATTTCAGATGATATTAAAATCACTGCAAGTTGAAACCAGACAATACCTGTCGAGCGCCACAGAAACAATGGAATGACGCAACGATTTTAAAGAAATAAAATAAGGGAAATTATCTTCTTTTTTACTCTATATCTTGTTTTGATTTAAATGAACAGTTCGTGTTGTCCATTTATTAATATTTTATCTTTTGATTAAATCTGATCCACTTCATTTTTTACTGCCTATTAATCTATATTCCATGGACTAACCAGTTTAATCAATGTATCTGTATTAATACAATGTTAATACGAAAGTATTTTCCATTTACCCTTTATAAACAACTGAACAAACTAAATAAAAACTAAACGTAAAAAGTAAAGTTATTTGAGAACTAGCACGTGAATGATTGTAACATTAAATGAATAGTTGAGTAAAAAAGTAAATCTGACATCAGCTTATGTTAATCTTTTCTAAACGAATGGTCAAATTAGAATTTTGTAAATAGTTTTTATTTTTTAGATAAAAACATGCTAATCATTATGGCTTATAAAACTTAAAGGGCGTGTCTGATATAATTCTGTTATATCAGCATTATAAAGAGTAATAGTTTTGAAGTCCACGCCTCAATGAACAAATCTATAACTAACTCATAAGGAAACTGAAGTGAATCTTTGGGATTCCAAAAACTGAACACGTTAATTTATACGAATGTTATTTCCGTAATGAAAATATTCATCAACATAAAAATCTCTTTGGAAGCTTTCATTTATAATTTTAATAAAGGCCTTTTCAATCATTTCCTATATTTGAATATCACGGGACGGAAACTCAAGGGTCTATGAAGAACTTCTAACTAGCTGCAAAAAACAACAAACCCCCAAAATGTTTTATTTATTTGAATATAGTCAATATAGATATTTGTACTTTGAATTATAAGTTATATAAAGTATTAATGACAATATAAAACGTAATCTAATATGATAATACAATAAAACATAAATTAATAAAGTCAGAAACTGTTAATTATTTAAGACGTGTTAGTCATGTCAGTGGAAGGTAATGATGGTAAGGTTTAACTTAATGTCTGCCCATATTGTCTTGATTGTCTAGGATTTGTATTCATGACGCTGCACTGAAACTGTCCGTCGTTAGGCGGCTACACTACTACAATTTGTCTACAGTAATGACATTTTGTTCTTTCAAATAAAATATCCTTATGGAACAAATAAAAACCAACCAAACTATTGTCCTGGACAGGCTGACTGGTTGGTGGTATAAAATGCAACATTGCCAAACCGTGCGTTTAATAACTTGGGACTGACCACCTGATGCCTAGCAGAACAACATGTCATTGTACAAGGTGTCTGCTTAATGTAAATATAAAAAAATCGACTTCTGCTGTGTTTACATGCTGTCTGCTTTATTTATTTAATGTTTTTAAAGCAACTGCATGAAATAGAATGAAGCTGATATAAAATTATGGTTATTGCTGACTTGAAATATTTATATTCAAGTCATTCAAGTTTAAAATCAATCTTTCAACAGGGTTATGAGATTTATTTCTAGAAATTTATGTTTTAAAAGATTTTGAACACTCTTTAAAAATTATCGTTTTTATCAACACAGTGGTTTACATACTGGTGACAAATTTATATATTGAATTGCAAATATTTAGCCTACAGTTTAAAAATTTAAAAATCTCTACAAGGTGTAGTATGAATTTACAGAAAATTTATAACTGGCAGTTGAAATGTTACGATTACAAAACAAATTCTTGCAATTTTTAATCTTACTGGTTTACTGTAATATTAAAATAAAAAAAATTATTAAGTATGCAAGCGCGGTAGAGTGTTATGAGAATAAATAATGATTAAAACATTTAGAAACTAGGCACTTATAACTTCAATAAAAAACACTATAAATGATATCGGCCTCTTCAGTGACAAGTTGTATAAAGTAAGGTAATGTAATCCTTACTTTACAAAACAAGTCACCATAGTTAGAGTCCCCTCTAAAAATCAAAGCCAAAAAATACAAATATAATTTGTACAGCAGAAACATAAATTTATAGGTGCATTTTCTAGGTTTGTGGTGGAACTGCTGTACATTTGATGATTTTTCCTCACGGCACACTCGCTGAACTGATAATAAAATCTGTTTCATCGTCCAAGTTTCGATGAGTGAAAACAACAAAACCGCACAAATATGTCTACTTTTAAACTTACTTAACACGGGCATTACGACTATGGATGAAAGTCAAAAGTCCCTTTATAGGCTACTGAACTCCACACTTGAACATCGTAGTTTAGGAAAACGCTCTAGCCGAGAAACGCAAGTGCACTGAACATCCTGCGAGATTAACCAAATAAAAATCGGCAGCGTTTTTCAATTGTCCATTTTTAAAGGGCTACAGTAAACTAATTAGAAAATACTTCGCTTGATAATTTTTGGTTAAATCATAAAACCCAACAGCAATAACTACTAATGTAAGCTTACAAACAATTCAGGAAATTTACGCCTTAAAATATTGTAAGATGTTTACACCACATCAAAATACCAACAAAAACCTACCCATGTGATTATGTAAACAAACAAACACATGTAACACTTGGACGATACTGGCAACATCGGAAGCACATAGTTGTCATTTACACGTGTTAGAGTCAGAGCTATGCAAGATATAGAGGGCAAAAATGGCAACAGCGCGATCTTAGCCACCCGCCAGTAAGCCTGTCCAGGACAATATTAATTAACCATCCAAATAAACTAACCAAATTCCATTACTTTATCAATTAAATTTGTACAGCTCCCAAAAAAAAACTTTATTTAATAACATGTTAATACTTTAATAGGAGATAAATAGTTTTTTCCACTTACTCCTGTAAGTTTTTGCAACTTTTTTGTCTCTTCGACAATCGATTCAACAGCTGGAGGTGAGTTACTATGACATGCTTAACTTTTTAGGACGATAGAACACTTCAGACGTCTTATAAATTTCAGAATCAAGGGGTGTGAGACGTTTTTCCCTTTCCTACGTTATTAAAAAAAAATGGCACTTAAAATTAACCATACCGGGTGTCCATAATTTACCATTAAAATAAACCATTGTATACATGGTTTGTAAGTAAAATAAAATTGATATTTTTGTGATGTTCAATTTTTTGTGAAACACGTGTTTTGAACTTTGTTTGTTTAGATTTTCATCATGTTGCGCAGTATTTATATATAATTCTGTAAGCAAAATTGCCAAGTCCAAATTGTGGGAGTTTGGCAAATCGCAGGATGACGGGAGAGGGCTTAAATTAAAGGTCTTGATCCCAGGGACTCGGGAAAAATAGCAGTTTTCCTAAGAGGTTGCTAGCAAACGAGAAATGACGTAAAACATCCTCCATAAGAAAGCATTGGGATTTAAAAACGTCTGCTTTGTTTACTCTGTAATTAAGTGTGTACGAACTGTTATGTGCTTTCTACTTACTTATATTATTTTATTTTCCTCAACATGCAAAGAGTATAAAGGCAGATGAGGCAGAGTATTGGAACAAAAGGTTAGGGGCTATGACTCCTTCAAGCCACTAGACTTACTTAATTTAGTAACTATATTATTATCAATATGTGTTTCTCCTGAGGGGATGATAAGATGTGTCTCGATTCCACAAGTACCATTTTATTTGGTAGAATACACGCCCATGAATTTACTGTTCCAATATTAAATGTTGGACCTAAAAATAGGTTCTCTGGTGTACAAAGTTCCAAAGTTTCTTCTAACTCGAACATACGATCTTGTAGATCTTGTAATGAACCTAAATCTCGGCTCACCTTAATTTTGAAGAAAAACGTTGTAAATAAGATTGTTATAGAATTAAATAAATAAATAAATAATATGCAAAAAATGAATAAACCTTCAGAACCTGTGTTCGACAAACATTTAAACCCTAGTAAAGTAATACAATTATTTTACGTTATACAGACATGTAAAAATGTAAAGATAATTTGTGGGCACCCGGTATTTCAAACGTTGGGACTATAAATATTTTAAATTTAACTCAGGATTAATATTATTCGAAATATGTGTTGTGTCTGTTTACCTTATCCTAAAAAATACTTGATTCCATGTACTATTATAAACAGTTACTTTAAAAATCGCTTACATTATTTTTGTATAAATTATTTTGTATATAATGATAGGATTTCACCCTAAACAGAACTCATACCAATCATAGATTGGCAAATTCCTCGAAATCAAAATTTAAAATTTTACTAAGAAAGTTAACAATGATAGCTATTTATTAAGTAGAGGTGCATTATTTATTTTGGTGTCAGAGTTAATAAAATATATTTTCAAAGACTTGACTGCCTTATATAAACATCACTTGTAAATTTATGTAATTTATGGGTAAGGTATTTACAGCGTTTTGGTATTCAAAAATTGTGGGACCAACAGAAAAACTAAATCATCAGACTTACTGAGCAACTAAAAGGAATGCTATGTAAACATATTTAGAGTTTTGTCATTGACGTTATTATGCAAAGTCGTGATTTTTGTGATCTAATTAATCTAACTTTTTTAATTATTGTGAGGGTTTTACTGTCAAGAAAGCTTAAAAGTGTTTATTTTTTTAAAGAAAAAATGTGTGTTAAAATTTATATTAAAATTTGCATATCCTGAGTGCACCCCCTCTAAGGTATAGAGGCTCTTCTATTATGTCCATGAGGATTATTGCCATCAAAACCGATCCATTGTTGTAACTGTCTGTGCGAGTGGCAGGTGATTGAGTTGATCAGAGACTCGAGGCCTCTCTGTTAGCAAACAGCACATCACCTCCACAGACGTTCTTGCTCTGCATCGTAATATAACACTATGGATTACGTTGACTGAAGATATCATTCGAACAAAGACACTCAATGTGGAATGAATTTTTAGTTTAGACTACTTTTACTTATCCATTATATTCCGCTGTTAAATGAATACACTTTCAGAAGTCAGACATGTTGACATGTTCCATGGGAAATGTACTTATAGTTTTTTAAAGTCTGAAATGAGTAATAAATAATTTTCCTATTACTGATAAATTATTAATACAATTAACTCCTTAGAAAAAAATAATTAAAGTAGTTTTCTATAACAATACGACAAATAAATATTTTTAACTAGTAATAAACGTAAGTGCAATTAACTCAGTTATTGAAAGCAACGTTCAGCAATGAACATTAAACGCGACTTTTGTGGAGATTAATTAGCTCTAATTTGCGGTTGCGGCGTAGACGATCCTCATTCTTCCCCAGATTGTAAATAAACTCCTTTGTGATTGTGACTCCAGTTTGCTGCATCTCCGTTACACGAAGTGCTGTTGCAATATGAAGTACCCCAGCCACAGCAGACCTGCAATTAGCTAGTGAATGGTTGATATAGAACCCTCTAATAGCTAGATAGATAAACCATAAACCTATTGACTGCAACGTATTTCAGGCTTTACTAATAACACTGGTTACTGATGTTTGAACCACTGTACCAACAACCGTATATTGTGTGAGGCAAGGGAATACTTTAAAATTTGCCCTACATGGAATAAATCACGACTTTTGACCTTGCATTCATATATAAAACACAAAAGTTTGTTGTGGCTTTTTAAAGAGTTTGACAGCTTCTAACAGGCTAGGGGTTAGAGGTTAGGGTAGGCGGCTTACAGGGATAGGGTTTACAGGTAAGGGGGAAATAAAAAATTATAAAAAGCAAGCCAATTAAAAACATGTATTAGCTATAAGATCGATAATTTTCCCATTATGGTAAAATAGGTATTAACTTTTTAGTTTGTTTACTTAACAAACTGAAAACTGGTATGAATAAAAACTGTATAATTTAATAGGATATGCACTAATGGTTTTATAAGGAAGTAAACCATAGACTAAACACAAAACAACAATAAAACGAACACACGCAGCTAAGCAGCTTAGTCATAATACTGTTAAAGATACATATTTGTATTGTCAGTAATAAAATGTACGCGTGATGTAAACCCTAAAAATATGCAATTTGACAACTTAAAAATCAATTTACTTTCAGAAAGTAATGTAGAATCTTGAATAAAACTTTTTCCAGTGGTCTTAAAACTATATATAAATGTAGTTTTGATTAAGGACTTAACATGATTTTTTTGTGAAAATGGATACCTTCCTAATAAGATATTTCTGTAAGAAATGTTTGCATAACTTCAACATTTGAATAGAGCCTATATTTAATAATAATAGATTAAAGTATCAAGAAAAAAGCTAATTTTCGCAATTATAATATTATTTCGTTAATTATAACCATTAAGTTCATTAAAATATTTATTCGTGATTTTTTGCATTTTTCAATGCGAAATCGATACCAGCGTTGGATCAATTGTATAAGACCCTCCAGCAGTCCATAGATATAGGATAACATTGGGGTGAATAATACTACCTGGCACATTACAGGGCATCTCGCTGTAACCCCCAAAATTTCAGGTGGGTTACGAAATGCCAATTATCGTTTTATAAAAGCTTTCGGTAACTGAATATTACCGAACGCACCCGGTCGCTGATGGGCTGTCTGAAAGTCAGCTGTCCTCTAGTACGAATCAGCTGTTCTCTAGTTCATTCTTGCATCACAACAGCACTACACCTTGGATCACGGAGGGTTGGCGACTTGGATTCATTGTGTGGCTGAGCGTGAAGCTAGCTGGCCTCTGGTTCTCTCCTCTACTCTTATAGAAAGAGCAAAGTAGCTGTGAGGTTAACATAACCCGTAATAGGGTAGTAGTTGTTTGGCAGTAAATAATATAAAGTATACAACTGATTGGAAGTATTAATTTTGGTTTGCAGTGGTACATATTTTTATATAAGCTCTTGTGAAAGCAAAGTTGTTATAGAAAATGTTGAGATTTACATTTTGAGAAATTTCAATTTGTAAATTAAAATCGCAAGCTAGGGTTGGAGTGTTAACGTTATTCTAACATATAAAAGGACAATAATTTTGGATTTTAATGTCAGGTTTGCCTTTTGAGATGATAGTGAGATTATTCTGAGTACAGGTTAGGGAAGATGACAATGCGGAGTTGTGTTGACCAATGGTATATTTCCCACAACTTGTGGCAAGCTTGGCCAGGCTTTGAGCTTAACTAGGGAACGTCAGTTTGGAGTTGGGCTGGCTAGTTTTCAGTTGGATAAAATCTCTCTTAAAAGCCCGTTGGAATATTAATCGTTTAGGGATTTCCCATAACCATAAAAAATTGCTGTGACGGGGGTATTTAGAAATGATATCTTTTATATTATGCAAATTTGGCCATTTAATCAATAGTCTTAAAATATCTGGGTAATCACTATTTTATCGTAAAAAGTCAAAATACAAACAAAGTTTTAGTTTAAAAAGGTCTTTTAAAAAAAAACTAACATAACTGAAATTGGATATCTATTAATCAAGTTATGACAGATTTTATCATTTCAATGGCAGCCATATTTAATGGCCGCCATTTTGAGGTTCTGCATGGATTTTGAAGTAGCTCCCTATCTGAAAAGTTACCTTTTTGCATCAACTATGACCACAGAAAGTTCCATACCTCAATCACAAAGTGCAGCTTTTGATGGTGTACCCGACGTACTAATACTTTGATTTAAAATTGGTTTAACTTAATTTTAGTTGGTCTCAGACACTTCTCGAAGCGATGTTCCGCACACCGAAGGTAGGCTTTGTTAGTCTTTAATTGGGTGTCCTTAAGTTATGAGATCGATGAGGGGTTGTGGCAACGGACTATCCTGGTAGGTGTAGGCCTAAGTTATTAAACTGATTTAGAGTAATATATGTTACTCGATGCGTAGGAGTGTCGATCAAGTCGAGGTAGTAATGTTTAGTTGGCTCGGGGATAACCGACGTGTTGTTGAGAAGGCTTACATTTTCAAGTTATTAATTTAAATTGTTTTGAAGTGTTTTCAGCACACCAGAGTCCATACGTGGGTGAGTATGTACATAGTAGCATAAGTCTATTGGTATCACATTATAAATTCTCTTGTTTGTTAAATTTATGTTTCCGTAAGCCAGAATTATACTAGGAGTTAAGTACATCGAAAGACAGCTATTTGTTTTACCGAGATTAAAATTTGAGTTTTTCCAAGATCTGACAATTGAATTAGGTGACTATGGGGAGTTGTGCCGTTCCAGTAACTTGGATTTATATTACCCTTCCCCGCGTGTGTACGATGATGAGAGGTCCACGCCATTGATGAGCCACAGGGTGAAACGGCTGAGTACACACGTCACAAAATAAGATAATTTGCGTTTTTCTTTTGGATCTGGGATTTAAATTGTGTTAGGCTATCCGAGGCTATCTCAAGGTGTGACTCTGTGCCTATCCCCCTCAGAGCCACCTTAGATCTGTAAGAATCAAAAATGTTATGTCCAATAAAACTGCTATCCGTATAAAATAAGCTAGCGTTTCCCTTCTTAGGTGCTGACCATGGTAAAAGATTTCCAATAAGGGTAATTTGCCAAAAAACAAAGGTGTATATATTTACACAATAGCAGTAGATCATAGCATATAAATGAACACAAAGATGAAACTAAGAAAATTACATGTTGCTTCATATTTGTGAAAAAATTCAGTTCTGAAATTTACAACATAACCTGCAGCAGTGGACAATATATTATAAAGCTTTGAACTCTATAACTTACCACGGTCTCTGGCATTTGGGTCACAAAGAAAATATTGTTTGTAATTACTTAGAGCAGTTAAAATTATTCTAAAACATATCTATCTCCTTGCCTTTGTGAAGCTATCCAACTAAACTCTATAATTAACTGTGATTCTGATGTGAATCTTCTGGCTCAGATAAAGAAAATTACCTTGTTGTACCCAAAAAGTGATATACACAACATTATTAACTATGTTTTAATCAACTGGGTATTATTATTTATTGATGTCTTATCATTAACTTTTATTAAAAACTTTTTTGTGAATGTTGTGTAAAGTTATAAATAATTGATCAGTAATTGACTTCCAACAACTTTAATCAAATCCTTGGAAAAATAAGAGGTAAGAAGTAAAATGTTATGTTTCTTCCTTCGATATATTTATATTTGTCACCGGTTTTTAATTCACCACTTATCACCGTATAACGTGTTTCATTCCCATTGATTACGGCATACAAATGTTTAACTTAAGTCTTTAACGTCTTGCCAATAGCTGACAAATTACTTTTAGAAGTGAAATCAATATTTAATACTACCTTATAAAACCATTATTGGATATCTGTTGTTGATGTCAAGTCGACCTCAATAGAATATACAGCTTCGTAGCTTCGTTATGTTCAGAAACATGATAAATTACGGATGTCAATTCCCCACCCCCTCCACTACCTATAATGATAAATAATGAGGTTTTAATACACGGCTGGATTAAGCTTCATTAAACACACAATACACTAATGATGTAATTATAATTTTACCGTAATATTTGACCTAGTTGCCAAGCTGAGTGATTTAATATTTGAAATACCGATTTAACTTCATATCTGTTATACTGTTAGTATTTACCTTTGTGATATTTTGGCAGCTACGTTGCAACACCAAGGCGAGTTATTATCTGTATTGCATTTCTCAAGAATTCTTTGCACTTATATTTTAGTATAAACTATGCCGGGATCTACGATCATGGAATGGCATCAGGAACGATCTAAGAGATGATAAAAGGTTATATTATTGCACTGCTCCTGTCATAAAGAGAGGTAAGACCAGGGTGTTTATATCTGATCAGTATTCCGCTCTTGTATTATATCGTACCTGGAACCGTCCCGAGTCACTAAATGACTTACGGTAAATATTGATGGGTTTAACAGGTTTATTTATAGTAAAGCAATACTATTAAGCAATATGTATGAGCGATACACATGCAAATAAATAATAGTTTAGAAGCAAAGTTAGTTTATGAATATTAATAATTCTCAACATCAATCAATAACATTTACAACAATTAATTACAACACACTTTGAGAAGGGGGGTTATAATTTATTTGAATTAGAAAATTAAGTTACACATTTTAAGGGTACTGATTTCGTACATATTGAAAATGATTTATCCAGAAAGAATATTAAGGTTAACACTTATATTACTTTTATCTGTGGTAGTTATGGTAGAATAAAGATAGAGTTATTCCAAACTGTAAGTTAAGTATCTCAGAAAATATTTTATCATTAATCAGCTTACGCGAATAAAGGAAAGGGAATAAAGAAAGTTTGGTAATAATCTTAGGTTGATCTGCATCCACCAGCATCCACCAGCATCCACCAGCATCCACCAGCATCCACCAGCATCCACCAGCATCCACCAGCATCCACCAGCATTCACCCAACATCCACCAGCATCCACCAGCATCCACCAGCATCCACCAGCATCCACCAGCATCCACCAGCATTCACCAGCATCCACCAGCATCCACCAGCATCCACCAGCATCCACCAGCATCCTGCTGCATCTACCAGCATCCACCAGCATCCACCAGCCTCCACCAGCATCCACCAGCATCCACCAGCATCCACCAGCATCCACCAGCCTCCACCAGCATCCTGGTGCATCTACCAGCATCCACCAGCATCCACCAGCATCCACCAGCCTCCACCAGCATCCACCAGCATCCACCAGCATCCACCAGCATCCACCAGCATCCACCAGAATCCACCAGCATCCACCAACATCGACCAGCACCCACCAGCATCCACCAGCATCCACCAGCATCCACCAGCATCCACCAGCATCCACCAGCAATCACCAGCATCCACCAGCATCCACCAGCATCCACCAGCATCTACCAGCATCCACCAGCATCCACCAGCATCCACCAGCATCCACCAGCATCCACCAGCATCCACCAGCATCTACCAGCATCCACCAGCATCCACCCAGTATCCACCAGCATCCACCGGCATCCACCAGCATCCACCAGCATCCACCAGCATCCACCAGCATCCACCAGCATCCACCAGTATCCACCAGCATCCACCAGCATCCACCAGCATCCACCAGCATACACCAGCATCCACCAGCATCCACCAGCATCCACCAGCATCCACCAGCATCCACCAGCTTCCACCAGCATCCACCAGCATCCTGCTGCATCTAACAGCATCCACCAGCATCCACCAGCATCCACCAGCATTCACCAGCATCCACCATCATCCACCAGCATCCACCAGCATTCACCAGCATTCACCAGCATCCACCAGCATCCACCAGCATCTACCAGCATCCCCCAGCATCCACCAGCATCCACCAACGATGTAGAACTCCTGGATTGCGCCCTGCTGTGTTCGCCCGGCGGTCCGGCGCTCCCCCCACCACTGCATGGCAAGAGCCGCCGCTGCCCTGCACTCACCATTATAAAACGCGTCACTTTAGCTGTGTCCTGGCCGGTTAATATTGGGTTTTAATATTGTTATTGCACTTCAAACTGTTGTTCTTACTTCACTCTTCATGTTTCTGTTTTGTTTATAAAATAATAAATAGTTTAAACCCTCTAAAAGTGAATTTATAAATAACACTTTTTCAATAGTTTTGGTGTTATTATTGCTTTGAAATTCATACAGTTAGGTTATTTTATGGTATGTAAGGGTTAAAGAAAACAACTACGGTCTTTTTAATACTTAATTTATTCATATAATACTTTGAACTCCTTTAAGTTTATACATTTTTGAACAATATGAGCTTCGTAAGTTTTTGCCTTAGGCCTATACTTGAATGAACAATGCTCTTTTCTTTAGCAACATGGTGACAAAAAACTTTGCAAAAATAATTACAGATAAGCTTCATTAATAGTAATTCATGTGACGCAAATGAGTCGTTTGCATCGTGGCCCTTAAAAACCGATCCCATAAAATAATTGCATGTACTTACTCTAATCTCATTGGTATAGCAATTTCCTCGCTGGAGGAATTGCTCATTCAATGAATGATAAATTGTTTTAACAATCTTCAGTACGTCATCATGAGCTCTAATTAATTTGCCTTTTGTTACATAATCTGTAAATTGAGTATAATAGCTTAAATTGCCCTCTTTTGCAATTAAAACATGAATGCAGTCTTGACATGAAATATTTAACACAATTTTCCTAACAATAAACCCGCAGATGTAATACAATATATTTTCTTTGTAATAAGACCTTTCTTTACTTTCCAATAAATTCGCCATAGCTATAATATCATTTTCACTTTCATCACAGATTTCGTTTACAGAGCAACTACCGTCGTTAGTAAAATCACTAAAAGAGAGAGCAAATTGCTGTTGCTCCATATCAAGATCCAATTGTTGATTTAAGTAATCGAATTCGTATACAATTGAAACACGATTTCGAGCCTACGAACCTAATTATGTCGGTCCTTTGCGTAAAATATACTGTTAAATAATTACCTGTGAAAAGAAACTCCACATCCCTGCTTCGCTCTGTTTGTGCAGTTGTATGCAGCACACGAAATAACCATTGTAAGACCAACGTATGCACATCGTTGCGTGTAAACAAGAAGCGAGTGCTGAGACGCAGTTCGCCAGACGGCCGTCGCGACAGCGCTGTTGCCATGCGATGGTGGGGGAAGCCGGACCGAAAACCGAGCCCGCCACGGCACACTAAGGCGCAATCCAGGAGTTCTACATCGTTGGCATCCACCAGCATCCACCAGCATCCACCAGCATCCACCAGCATCCACCAGCATCTACCAGCATCCACCAGCATCCACCCAGTATCCACCGGCATCCACCGGCATCCACCAGCATCCACCAGTATCCACCAGCATCAACCAGCATCCACCAGCATCCACCAGCATACACCAGCATCCACCAGCATCCACCAGCATCCACCAGCATCCACCAGCATCCACCAGCATCCACCAGCATTCACCAGCATCCACCAGCATCCACCAGCATCCACCAGCATCCACCAGCATCCACCAGTATCCAATAGCATCCACCAGCATCCACCAGCATCCACCAGCATCCACCAGCATTCACCAGCATCCTGCTGCATCTACCAGCATCCACCAGCATCCACCAGCATTCACCAGCATCCACCAGCATCCAGCAGCATCCACCAGCATCCACCAGCATCCGCCAGCATCCACCAGCATCTACCAGCATCCACCAGCATCCACCCAGTATCCACCGGCATCCACCGGCATCCACCAGCATCCACCAGCATCCACCAGCATCCACCAGCATCCACCAGCATCCACCAGTATCCACCAGCATCCACCAGCATCCACCAGCATCCACCAGCATACACCAGCATCCACCAGCATCCACCAGCATCCACCAGCATCCACCAGCATCCACCAGCTTCCACCAGCATCCACCAGCATCCTGCTGCATCTAACAGGATCCACCAGCATCCACCAGCATCCACCAGCATTCACATGCATCCACCATCATCCACCAGCATCCACCAGCATTCACCAGCATTCACCAGCATCCACCAGCATCCACCAGCATCTACCAGCATCCCCCAGCATCCACCAGCATCCACCAGCATCCACCAGCATCCACCAGCATCCACCAGCATCCACCAGCATCTACCAGCATCCACCAGCATCCACCCAGTATCCACCGGCATCCACCGGCATCCACCAGCATCCACCAGTATCCACCAGCATCAACCAGCATCCACCAGCATCCACCAGCATACACCAGCATCCACCAGCATCCACCAGCATCCACCAGCATCCACCAGCATCCACCAGCATCCACCAGCATCCACCAGCATCCACCAGCATCCACCAGCATCCACCAGCATCCACCAGCATCCACCAGTATCCAATAGCATCCACCAGCATCCACCAGCATCCACCAGCATCCACCAGCATTCACCAGCATCCTGCTGCATCTACCAGCATCCACCAGCATCCACCAGCATTCACCAGCATCCACCAGCATCCACCAGCATCCACCGGCATCCACCGGCATCCACCGGCATCCACCGGCATCCACCGGCATCCACCGGCATCCACCGGCATCCACCGGCATCCACCGGCATCCACCGGCATCCACCGGCATCCACCGGCATCCACCGGCATCCACCGGCATCCACCGGCATCCACCGGCATCCACCGGCATCCACCAGCATCCACCAGCATCCACCAGCATCCACCAGCCTCCACCAGCATCCACCAGCCTCCACCAGCATCCACCAGCATCCACCAGCATCCACCAGCATCCACCGGCATCCACCGGCATCCACCGGCATCCACCGGCTTCCACCGGCACCCACCGGCATCCACCGGCATCCACCGGCATCCACCGGCATCCACCGGCATCCACCGGCATCCACCGGCATCCACCGGCATCCACCGGCATCCACCAGCATCCACCAGCATCCACCAGCATCCACCAGCATCCACTAGCATCCTGCTTCATCTACCAGCATCCACCAGCATCCACCAGCCTCCACCAGCATCTACCAGCATCCACCAGGATCCATCAGCATCCACCAGCATCCACGAGCATCCACCAGAATCCACCAGCATCCACCAGCCTCCATCAGCATCCACCAGCCTCCACCAGCATCCACCAGCATCCACCAGCCTCCACCAGCATCCACCAGCATCCACCAGCATCCACCAGCATCCTGCTGCATCTACCAGCATTCGCCAGCATCCACCAGCATCCACCAGCCTCCATCAGCATCCACCAGACTCCACCAGCATCCACCAGCATCCACCAGCATCCACCAGCATCCACCAGCATCCACCAGCATCCACCAACATCCACCAGCCTCCACCAGCATCCTGCTGCATCTACCAGCATCCACCAGCATCCACCAGCATCTACCAGCATCCACCAGCATCCACCCAGTATCCACCGGCATCCACCGGCATCCACCAGCATCCACCAGTATCCACCAGCATCAACCAGCATCCACCAGCATCCACCAGCATACACCAGCATCCACCAGCATCCACCAGCATCCACCAGCATCCACCAGCATCCACCAGCATCCACCAGCATCCACCAGCATCCACCAGCATCCACCAGCATCCACCAGCATCCACCAGCATCCACCAGTATCCAATAGCATCCACCAGCATCCACCAGCATCCACCAGCATCCACCAGCATTCACCAGCATCCTGCTGCATCTACCAGCATCCACCAGCATCCACCAGCATTCACCAGCATCCACCAGCATCCACCAGCATCCACCGGCATCCACCGGCATCCACCGGCATCCACCGGCATCCACCGGCATCCACCGGCATCCACCGGCATCCACCGGCATCCACCGGCATCCACCGGCATCCACCGGCATCCACCGGCATCCACCGGCATCCACCGGCATCCACCGGCATCCACCGGCATCCACCAGCATCCACCAGCATCCACCAGCATCCACCAGCCTCCACCAGCATCCACCAGCCTCCACCAGCATCCACCAGCATCCACCAGCATCCACCAGCATCCACCGGCATCCACCGGCATCCACCGGCATCCACCGGCATCCACCGGCACCCACCGGCATCCACCGGCATCCACCGGCATCCACCGGCATCCACCGGCATCCACCGGCATCCACCGGCATCCACCGGCATCCACCGGCATCCACCAGCATCCACCAGCATCCACCAGCATCCACCAGCATCCACTAGCATCCTGCTTCATCTACCAGCATCCACCAGCATCCACCAGCCTCCACCAGCATCTACCAGCATCCACCAGGATCCATCAGCATCCACCAGCATCCACGAGCATCCACCAGAATCCACCAGCATCCACCAGCCTCCATCAGCATCCACCAGCCTCCACCAGCATCCACCAGCATCCACCAGCCTCCACCAGCATCCACCAGCATCCACCAGCATCCACCAGCATCCTGCTGCATCTACCAGCATTCGCCAGCATCCACCAGCATCCACCAGCCTCCATCAGCATCCACCAGCCTCCACCAGCATCCACCAGCATCCACCAGCATCCACCAGCATCCACCAGCATCCACCAGCATCCACCAACATCCACCAGCCTCCACCAGCATCCTGCTGCATCTACCAGCATCCACCAGCATCCACCACCATCCACCACCATCCACCTGCCTCCACCAGCATCCACCAGCATCCACCAGCATCCACCAGCATCCACCAGCATCCACCAGCATCCACCAGCATCCACCAGCATCTTGCTGCATCTACCAGTGGCAATATTGTACCTGCAATGTTTCCAAATTTAAAAAAATCAATAACAGCGTCATTAGCAAGAATAAAATTGTGTGCATCTCGTAGGAGAATGGTTTTAAAACCTGTAAATAAATATATGTATTTGCCATGGATAGAGTATAAGTTGGCATTTTTCCAAAATATTTACTTACGTAAACAGCCTTTGGATGTCTACTGCAGCTTTTGTTTTCACGCTGAACATGTTTCGGACGAATTACCGTTTATTACCGTTTATATGCCCATCTGCAGCAGCGGTCGAAGAACTTAAAAAAGCCCATTTTCCATGGTTGTCGGTTTACACACACGCTCAAAAAAGTACATATAAGTTACATTTATTTAAATCACTAATTGTGGCACGCACACATGACGGATACATACCGGTCAAAACCTGTAGGTCTACCCTACAAGATTTTAAGGTACTCAATGCGACTTGTTTTACATAAAACAAAACTAGTAAGAACTGTGCACCATTCTATGTTGGTTGTTACTAGTCATGGGGTAGCATGTGTTGTTAGTTCTATTAAATCAAACGTACAGAGACTCACGATAAAAATCATATTTCAAAGAGTTTGATAGTAAATCAAATCAAAATCAAAATCTTCTTTATTCCAAAAGCTACAAAAAGACAGTACTAAACAAAGAACACGGAATATTTCCTTCCGCAAAGTAAGGTTGTTTTTACTGTGGGATTTTCTTTTGGGGAATACAAGTATATTTATAAAGGGATGAAAAACCAAGTTCTTTTTAAATTATAGTAAATATATGTTCTTAGAGTAAACAGAGTACACGACGCTGTATGAGAGAACAGCTGTTGTCAGACGATGTAATAACACAAGGCAACACAAGGCTGATGTAGTGGCTGCATCTGTGTGATACAGCAGTGACGCTGTAGTCGTGCAGATGTGGTACAACGAGACGGCATGGCAAAGGGTGGAAGACTGACGTTGTAATAGGAAAGAGTAAATTGTGAGGCTGTGGTGAATATGTATTCAACATAAACAATCCTAATGTTGTGCATATAAAGCCTCCTCCTGTAACAATTATTTAACACTCTTGGTTTTAAAGCAAGCTTGAATATTTTAAAAATTATCCAGATCTCAGAGTAATTTACAACCGTAATGTATCCAATGATTAAATCATAAAAAATAACATATGTAAAAACTCTTTGCTAAAATACTTTAAAATTTAACCTTTCTTTATAACAATAGGTTTACATAATAATATTTTGAAAAGTAATTGTAAGTTCTTGGAAAAATATTAAAATATTGTCAAAGGCTTATACAACCCTCTAAGAAAAAAAAATATATTTTCTACACTGAAATTTTAAGGATCATGCAAAATCATGAATTAAATTGTGAGCAAAACATGTCAATTATTAAGTACTTTTAACAACCACAAATTGTGAACTTTGTAAAAATGGCTTGCTGCCGTTGGAAATAAAATAAATAAGTTTATAAAAAGAATACTGCCTACATCAAATAACAATCTCTTTAGATTATTTTTAATAAGTTTCTTTGTTCTAAAACTTTAAATTACCAAAGTTACAAGTAGGATCCGCACCCCATGAGGTCTAACATTGCGCTTATGGGCTTAAAATCTGGCTTCTGATTGGTCTAATTAGGTCACGTGATCCAAGATGGCGGCGCCCATGGTGGCGTTCCCGCCAAATTTGCGCGCCAAAAAAAATTGGCCTAACCTTACTTTTCTTCCCGCCACTTTTTTCCCTCCAAAGTGTTACCAACTTAGCAGAGCTAATTATATGTACCATATATAATTATATGTACCATATATAACGCCACAGTGTATAATATATATATATATATGTACCATAATAGTGTATAATATACCATCACCAGAAAGGTAAGTGAAATAATACTCACGAAATATGTTGGATAAATATATTAAAAAGCTATCTACATTGTCTGTCGCCAGACCGTTTCCTTCTACTTCTTCTTCTCCCTCCTCCTCCTCCTCTCTCCTCTGACCCCGCACGCCACAGCCTTCGCGCGTCAACTGTAACAGGAAAAACCCAAGGTTATCCACTATCTAACCACAACATCCGCAACAAGTCTCTGTCAGCAAACTCGTTGTAACCTGTTAAAATACTGCTCTGTAATCCGTTATAATAAAAAGGCACCCAATTGGTTGTAATTAGGCGTCCTGCGCCCTGATTGGACCGCAACAAACAACACTATTGCATCAGCCGGCCCCATCACCTCCAATTACCGCGCATTTTCTCTCTCTCTTTGCTCCCTGCTCCCGTTGCGATCGGACGTGTCTCTCCGTTCGTTGCGTTTTGCAAAGATAAATCTTGAGCGTTTGCCTACTTGTAACATAACCTCACTTTTTAATTTGTATTATAATATTGTTTAGAGTTACATAACCTCACTTTGTATTATTCTATTCTGTGTAAAATAACCTCACTTTCCCTTCTATGAAAATGGCTGTAAATCCTGTCGAGGTTCTCAGTTCGGATGATACATATGTTAGACACTTCCGTATTTATGGAACACGAACAATTTTTAAATTTACTAATCCTCCTCCTGAAACTACTGAAATTGATTGGCTAAGACAAGGTTTTGCCAAAATTGTTAATGAAATGAAAGAGCGGGCCCGTGAAAATGATCAGCTTGGTTTCACCTTGCATAGTCTAAACTTAAAAAGTAAAGAACCTGGTTTTGTTGCTTTCCGGCCAGCTGGTGAAATTAATGAAGACATACTTTGGCAAATTTTCGGGGGTATTGTCCAGTCAAATTCAGAATCTATTAAATCTACAGACACATTTAAAGTGACATGTACCCGAGTTAATCTCCCAGTAGGTTCTGGATCTCACAAAAGACCTGGATTTTATAATACCTTCGATGAAGAGTGTAAAGCGAGACGGGGTATTGTTGTTATTAATAATAAAGACAACTTGTGTCTCCCCAGGGCTTTGGTGGTGGCTATAGCAAACGTGACTAAAGACCCCCAATACATAGCAATTCAAAAAGATAAAGGTAAAAGGCAAGCGTTTAGGGCCAAGGAACTTGTTCAGCGGGCTAGGGTAGAGATCTCAGAGGAAGGCGCAGGTATCCCCGAATTGGAAAAGTTCCAGGATTTGCTAAAAGATTTCAAAATTACCGTCTACAACTATGACAGAAAAGGCCGTGATGTTTACTTTGAAGGGGCTGTTGAAAATCCTAAATTCAAAATAAATCTTCTGTTTCACAACGGTCATTATAATGTAATTACTAGTTTGACCGCTGCTTTCGCCTGTAACTATTTTTGTGAAGCTTGCCATGTTCCCTATGACCACAAAGCATATCACAGATGCTCAAACATCTGTCCTCAATGCCAAACCATCTCGCCTCCTTGTAAAGAGGAGCATGGGGGAATAGTTTGCCCGGATTGTAACATGACTTTGCGAAACCAGCTCTGTTTTATCGCCCATAAGGTTGACAAATGCAAAACAGTAAAAAAGTGTCTTGACTGTGGAAAATTGATTAATTTAAAAGAGAGATCAGGACCTCACAAATGCGGTGAAGTTTTTTGTAAACCCTGCAATGCATTCAAAGATCCCAATCATAAATGCTACATGCAACCCAATGACGGAAAACCTAAAACTAAAGACTATCTTTTCATTTTCTTTGACTTGGAGACTCGCCAAGACGAGTCTCTTCCCTCAGACCCTCAACAGAAAGTACATCAAGTTAACCTGTGCGTATCACAACAATTTTGCTTTAATTGTTTCGATGGCAAACTTTGTATGACATGTAAGAACCGTACAAGAGTCTTTAACTCTGACCCGGTTAAAGATTTTATGGATTATGTGATGCAAGTTCGTAAACAGTTCAAAAATGTTTGTGTAATTGCCCACAACGGGCAGGGCTTTGACTTTCAGTTTTTACTAAAACACATCATGGAAGAAACAAAATTTACGCCGGAGCTGGTAATGAGGGGAACCAAAATTATTCTGATGGAAATGGACAACGTAAGATTCATCGACTCCCTAAGCTATTTCCCCATGGCCCTCTCTGCGCTCCCTAATGCCTTCGAACTGCCTCCTGAGAAAAAGAAGGGCTACTTCCCGCATCTTTTCAACACTCTGGCAAACCAAAATTATGTAGGCTCTATGCCCGACAAAAAGTATTACTGCCCGGAATCAATGTTTGAGAAACCTCACGAAGCCTTTGAGATTTGGTACGACGAACAAGTAGCGAGTAACTATGTCTTTGATTTTAAAAAGGAAATCTTGGAGTACTGTATCTCTGACGTAGAAATCCTAGCCCAAGTGTGTATTAAATTTAGAAGTATTTTCTTGAAAGAATGTAACGTAGATCCTTTCCTCGAGGCCGTAACTATTGCTAGCGCGTGTAACCTGGCCTTCCGCCGCAATTTTCTAAAACCAGACACAATTGGTTTGATTCCTAAAAACGGGTACAGACTGACTGACAACCAGTCTACAGAGGCCCTTCAATGGTTAAGCTGGGAAGAGGAGGAACGGGGAGTGAGGATTGAGCATGCGGGCCGAGGTAAAGAAGTAAAAATTAACGGGAAGAAAGTAGATGGGTTTGACGGTGAGCGAATTTATGAGTTTCACGGGTGTTACTGGCACGGCTGCCCAAAATGCTTCCCTTACAATCGAGAGGCTCCTCTGAAGGAGGATCCCTCAGATTCACTTAATTTAAGATATGAAAGAACTTTGAAAACAATGTCTAAAATCAATGATTACGAAACTATAGTAATGTGGGAGTGTAAGTTTAGAGCATTAAAAAAGAAACATAACCTTAAACACTTGAACAACCTGCCGATCCTCAACAACCTTCCCCTTGACCCCAGACAAGCGTTCTTTGGAGGCAGAACGGGCAATGCAAAAACGTATTGTAAATGTGAAGGGGGAGAATCAATTCAATATGTAGATGTTTGCTCTCTCTACCCATATGTTTGCAAGTATGGGAAATATCCTTTGGGCCACCCCACAATCTATGTGGGAGATAGGGAGTGCAGGCAGCGAGGACTAAATGTAGATGGTTTGTTAAAATGTAAGATTCTGCCACCTCGGGATCTCTACCACCCTGTACTCCCCGCTAGAATGAACAACAAATTGATGTTTGTTTTATGTAGGACTTGTGGAGAAAATCAGATTCAGGGGGATTGTGAACATGAGAGTAGTGAAAGGGCAATGGTAGGAACGTGGACGATGGATGAAATCAGGAAAGCTATAGAGAAAGGCTATGTGATTTTGGACATGTATGAGTTGTGGGAGTACGAGGTAGCCACTTATGAGAAAGGTGGTCTTTTTACCGATTTTATTAATAAATTCTTGAAAATGAAGCAGGAAGCCTCAGGCTATCCTAGCTGGTGTAAGACAGAGGAAGACAAGGACCGGTACGTGCGGGACTATTTCCAACATGAGGGAATTAAATTAGACAAAGACAAAATATGTAAGAACGGGGGTTTGAGGCAATTGGCTAAATTAATGCTAAACAGTTTTTGGGGAAAGTTCGGACAGAGGGAGAACCAAACTAAAGCAACAATTGTAAGGGAATCTAACGTTTTTTTTAAAATGTTAATAAGTCCAGAAGTACAAGTCAATAGGATTCAGCTTGTTAATGAGGAAGTAGTTGTTGTTAACTGGGAATATATCGAGGAAGTGGGGGAACCTCTGACAAATGTTAATGTTGTTATTGCGGCCTACACCACAGCCCAGGCTAGACTTAAATTGTATGAACACTTGGATGCTCTTGGAGGCCAAGTTTTGTATTATGACACGGACTCGTGTATTTATCTCTACCGGGGAGGGTTGTACAAGGTCCCTACGGGAGATTACCTTGGGGAAATGACAGATGAATTGGCAGGTGACTACGGACCTGGCTCTTATATCGTAGAGTTTGTTTCTGGGGGGCCTAAAACTTATGCATACCTTGTCTGGTCAACCAACAAACAAAAACTAAAATCTGTGTGTAAAATTAAGGGTCTCACCCTCAACCTAAAGACTTCCGAAACGTTAAACTTTGAAGCTCTTAAACAAATGGTCCTTAGTGAAACAAGAGAATCATTGAAAATAACTGAATCTCGAATCAGGAGGACTAAAGACAGAGATATTGTAACTGTAAGCGAAACCAAAGTTTTCAAAATTACTGGACCAAAAAGGAAGCTCGAGGGCGAGTACGACACCTTACCATTTGGCTACAAAATTCAAAGACTTGAGTAAAACAACACCGGAAGTAGGTGGGGCCCAAAATGGGTCCCACCTATCCTACAATGATTCTAAGGAAATTCGCTCTGCCTCGGCCACTTTTGCCGCTGCTCCTGCCGAGGTAAGACGTGTCCTTACGTAGCTCTGATCTGCGCTATTGTAATTTGTTTGCTGTACCTTTTGAAATGGAGGGGGAGGAAGATTGGGAACAAAATATCGGTTGGATCTTTATAAATCTATTATGTGACGGAAGACCTGTTCGAAAAATAAAATTTGATGGAAAGCCATTAAAATTGGAAGTAAAATCAAATGCAGACTTTGACAGAATAGAAGTTGAATTTTTGAGTGGCAAGGCAATGCTGAATAGCGGATTTTCTAAAGAAAGGGTTATGAAAAAAGTAGCTAAATTCTCCAAGTACGATGAAATAGAATATAACATTTATTTTGACAGCGGTCAAAAAAACCTAGGATGTCTGACTGACTCGTTTGTGCTAGATGACGAGTGGGGTGACCCGGAAGATCGCCCGTGCATTGACCTTACGATTTATGATGAATTTAATAAAGAACACGTGCACCATGTGTTAATTAAATTTAAAAAACCCGAAAACTAGTTGAGACCTGTTAAAATACTGCTCTGTAATTGGTTGGAATAAGGAAGCATTCTATTGGTTGTAATTAGGCGTTCTGCGCCCTGATTGGTCGAGACTTTATAGCGCTCTTTATTCTCAAGAGTTAACTTCACTCTGCCCCTTGCATCTGCACAGGTAAGAGCTCCCAGCGATACAAATATAACCTATAAAAATGTCTCACTTAACCTCTTATATATTTAATGATCAACTCGTTGCTGTACTGTTTGACAGTGAAAATAATCCTTGGTTTAAAGCTAAAGATGTTGCTAAAATCTTGGGTTATCAAGATACAAAACACGCAATCCGTACCCATGTAAGAGAAAAACACCGCAAAACTTTACCGGAGGTACAGGGGGGTGAAACGCCCCCTTTGCACTTTCATTCCCAAACAATCTTTCTTAACGAGCCTGGTCTTTATTCGCTAATTTTAAAATCTAAATTGCCCATTGCTGAAAAATTCCAAGACTGGGTTTTTGAAGAAGTCTTGCCTTCCATAAGAAAATATGGAGTGTATCAAATCAAACAGGAGAATAATCAGTTAAAGAATGAAAACTCTCAACTCATGCGAGAAATTACAAACGTTATGGAAACTAACCAACAGCTCACCCACATTAACTTAGAATTTAAAAGTAAAAATGAAACAATGGATAAAATGTTAACTGACCAAGCACCTAAACTGGCAGTTTTTCCTAAAGAGGAAGACCTTAGCCACGTATTGTGTATCCTTATTAAAGACACAATGTTGCAGTTATACGGAGTCTGTGAGTACAAGTGTATTCGTACTCAAAAAATAAGATTCCACAAGGCTTTGAATAAAGCAAAGAAGGAAGGTTTTGTACCTTGCTTTATAAAATCATCTGTCCCTAACGGGATAAATGTTGTAAATAAAGCTAAAGAGGTTATGAGGAGTTATGGCATGCATTTTGATTCTGCTCATAACAACATCCTCACCTCACATAACTTTGTAAATATTGTTGAACATGTGTTGGATAACGCCTAAGTCCCACTGTATGAATGTAAGTGTGCGAATGAAGGTCCCTGGCGCGGGTGACCAAAAGCCCCGTAAACCTGAAAGGGGGTTTAGTAGATTGAGGAGCCTGGCCAACACCCCGGCTACTCCTTTGAACGACCCATGTGTGAATGAGGGGTCCAGTAGATTGAGGAGCCTGGTTAACATCCAGACAACTCAACCGAACCGACCTCGGGTGAAAGAAGGGCTTAGTAGATTGAATGGCCCAGATCCGAGCAGGACTTGAGCCGTTCCCTCGAACGGCCCGGTGGGTGAAAAAATACAAAAAAAAGTATAAAAGTAAAAAAGATAAACGGGGGAGGCAACTAGTTTGTTCTTGGAAGGCCTCCACGGGCCATGGCGGTGGAGGAGCCATGGTTTGTCTTAAAAATCTCTATCCTTTGTTTGCTCAAAGGGAGAGGACATTAGTCTGTACTGGGCATCAACCAGGTAATCTGGATTGGCTCACGCACGGAATAATGTTTAACCTGGGTGCACATGCACGGATGGTCTCAAACCCCATCCAAGCAAACATTCAGTATAAAACTAGCGACATCTGAATAAAACCTACCATTTTGACAATGGACGCTATAGCTAATGAACTACATAGACCTGCCAGGAGAAACTATACTAGGCGTAAAGTTACCCTTAAGGGGCTAACGGACCTTTACCAGGCTGATCTCGTTGAAATGAAGCCCTTTGCGAGGATTAACAACGGCTACAAATATATTCTCACGATAATTAACTGTTTCTCAAAACTAGCTTTTGCTGTTCCGTTAAAAGACAAGTCAGGGCCACAAGTCGCTAAAGCTTTAGAACCCATCTTAGCTAAATATAAAATAAAAAATTTTCAAACAGATCAAGGTACCGACTTTTTCAATAAACATGTAAACGCTTTAATGAAAAAGTATAAAATCAACCACTATTTTACGTATTCAGAACTTAAAGCAAGTATAGTGGAGAGACTCAACAGAACTCTCAAGACAAAAATGTACAAGTTATTTACTGCCCGTGGAAGTTACGAATGGTTAAGTATTTTGCCACAAATCATAAAATCTTACAACAACACAAAGCACAAAACTATAGGTATGAAACCCAATGATGTTAAACAAAAACATGTCAAAGACATTCTAAAGAAAATAAATAAAGTTAAAAAACCCAAACATAAAATCCTTAAACAAAAATTAAAATTAGGTGACAGTGTTAGAATAAGTAAAGTAAAAAGAGTGTTTAAAAAAGGGTATTTGCCAAATTGGACAAACGAGACGTTTACAGTATACGCGATTAAACCGACAAGACCAGTAACATACATATTACAGGACAACAGAGGGGAAATATTAAAAGGTGGGTTTTATGCAGAAGAAATTAGCAAGTCCAAAACAGGGGACGTTTATTTAGTTGAAAGAGTTTTAAAAAGGAAAGGAGACAGGCTGTATGTACGGTGGAAGGGGTATGATAGCAGCCATGACAGTTGGATTGACGCCAAGGACTTGGTGTGATAGAGGCCGGTCACGACTTCCGTGGAAGGCCGCAAGTTATCATTGTGATTGCGATACACGACTTCCGTGGAAGGCCACAGGATGTATATATCGGTTTGCGAGTATGATAATGTAATCAGTCAGGATGCGGGTTGAGAAGCAGGATGTCGGGTTTCCTGTAGTGAACCTTGACGATTACATCTCGGGGTCGGGCATGACTAAAAAGAATAAACACGGTGTTTTACTGCCAGATTCAATACGTTGCATAATAGCGGGGCCAAGTTCCTCTGGGAAGACCAATGTTTTATTCAATTTATTGTTTGACCCAAACGGCCTGAGATTTGAAAATATCTATGTTTTTTCAAAGTCCCTCTATCAACCTAAATACAAATTACTTAAACAGGTTATGCCTAAGGAGGTTGGGTAACATGAATTTGACGATAATAGTTTAGTTATACACCCAAACGAAGCCAAACCAAACTCTATAATGATTTTTGACGATATTTCGCTGGAAAAACATGATAATATACGTAATTATTTTTCTATGGGAAGACATAAAAATATAGATACATTCTATTTAGGGCAGACATACAGTGCCATACCCAAACAGCTGGTGAGGGACAACTGTAACTTTATTATTTTATTTAAACAAGACGAAAGGAACCTAAGACATGTTTACAACGATCATGTCACTACTGACATGTCATTTGAAAAATTTAAAGAAATATGCGCTCATGCCTGGCGTGATAATTTTGGATTCCTAGTGATTGACAAGACACTAGATCCTTATAAGGGAAGGTACAGAGTAGGTGTGGACAGTTTTGTAACTGAACTATAATGGTTCGCATCTACACTTACAACGATCTAAGAGGCTTTAACGCTAAACTACATAATGTTAAATCAAACTTGTGCTCTTTCTATTACAAGGACAAGAAAAAATTTTGTGGAAACTACTGCAGTAAGAAACCCCCTCATGGATATGAATTCAACAAAAGATGCTGGAGACATAAAAAACTAAAAAGATCCGCTGTGATACCACCAGTAGTTTTATTAATGATATCCGCGAGTGAGAGAACTTATAACCGAGATACATGGCTTAGTTTTATGAACAAATGCGAAGAAAAAAACGTACCTTTGGAACTTGTAATATATCACGAAGATATGTTCAATTGTACCGTGCGAGACCCTCAAAACATGATATCTAGATTCAGGCCGTTCCCCGAGTTTTTTGGGCAAGTATTGCCTTTACGTAACCTTCACGGTAGCGTTAATTTTACACAAATCTGTAATGAAATGCTGCAATACGGATGTAAGATCCCATTTGCTTCACGGTGTATACTTCTGACAGAACGCAGTATTCCCATAAGATCACCAATGACAGTCTATAACAAAGCTTTAAGGTTAAAATGTCACATCGATATTAGTTATAATATCGGGTACGCAAAAGTGCCTGACAGTATCCCAAGGGGTAATAGAAATAAACCTTATAACGGTGTTAATAATCTATGCCAAGGATTATACACTACAGAGTTTTTAAGAGCAGCCTTACCTACACTCCCGTTACAGTGTGAGAGATTCGGCCTAAGTCTTAACAATGGCCTGTACACTATCACAAACAGAGTGCTATTTGACCAATGGAAAGCGTTTACAGGAGTTAACCCTGATGAATTCTGGCTTTTAAATTCTTATTTATTGCAACACCACAACGAGCCTAGGCCTATGGCGTTACTCAGACGATTCATGCAAAACACAATTGAAAGTGATAAATACACCGTAGCAGAGATACCTCAATGGAGAGACGGGTGGAAACGTACTTTTGTATTCAGGAGTTTTACCGGTCGTTATGTGATTCCCAGGTTTAATGCTAGAGAACAGAGGTACTACAGAGGTATGGACTTTAGCGCTGGTGTTTCACTGTTGGATATTATCGAGTACATACGGAGGCATAAGAGGCGTGCCTTGTTTTTCAGGCAAGTCGAAATGCCTTAAATCTAGATGCGCTAATTGAAATCTATCATTTATGACTATGAAGCGGAGCAGGAAACAGCAACTGACAAACCGGCTCATAGAGCTGCGTAATGCCATTAAGAGAAAGTATAAAATGTTTAAGGAAGGATCTGAGGAAAGTGATATTATGCTTGAGAAACAGTATAAACCAATTATACAAGAACTTAGAAAAACGACAACAAACACAGCCGACATAAAAACAGATCCCGAAACCTTTAAAGAAGAGCCAATGGAATACGATACGACAGATGATGAAGGAGAAGCTGAATTTATTCCTCAGAGTGTATCTACACCTGAAACCAGCGGGTTAAAGCAAATTGTATCGACCCCTTCGGGACTGGAAACAGCGTCCCAATATATGGAAAATGAGTTTAGTAACCCCATGACGGTGAGGTATATGACACTGCTTTTAAAAGATGCTAGCGGTAAGGTCCGAGTTATTGATCATGATTACGGTCCTAGATACGAAGGCAGTACTTTAATGATGGGAGATAAGGTGTTAGACTTTGACAACGATGGAACTATACTAATAAACAACACAAGATATAGTCCTACCGAAGGTTTGTATGAGCTCATATTTAAGAGAACCCCTGACGAGGATATATACAATAAAGACGATCTTAATACCTATAAGAGTATTATTATCGCCACCAACGCTCACAAGAAAGGATACAAATTCCACAATCAAATTAGAAGGGACAACAATCTAAAGTACAGAAGAATTATTAAAGATTTATTCCCGGCCAGAGTGGGCAAGGGTCTAGCGTGGAAAAATGCTAAATCCCGTGATATAATACACTGGGACGACGCCGACGAATTGGTAAGTAGACTAAGACACATTGCCATGTCAACAGAGACTGGAAACAGAGTCCATAGCAATGAAATACTAAGTATTGTGGAAGAGCTAAGGGAAGCGGGGTATATAAAAGGAGCTGGCAACAGTAGATTTAAAGCATTATTAAAATGACCATTGACAAGTTTGGACGTAGTAGCCGGAAATCCCGAGGTGAGGCCGTCAAAGGCCCCAAGGGAGAGGGTTTCAATTTAACGCCTCAAGGTGACTATGATATGCAAAATAAACGAATATGTAAATTGGCTACACCGTTACAGCCACTCGACGCTGCTACAAAGAATTATGTTGACCATAAATCTATACCTTCTGACGTTCAGAGGTTCAATATGCAAAATAAAAGACTATGGAGTGTAGCTGACCCCATGGAGCCCTCGGAGGCAGTAAACTTGGGCATACTAAAAAAACTAAGTATGACTATCTCCAACGATAAATATGACGCTAATAATAAACAAATAACTAATTTAGCTTTACCAACAGACCCCAGCGATGCAGTTACCAAGTCGTACCTGGAAAAAGAGATATTGCCTATAACCATTAACCTCGCTAATCAACAGTTTGACTTAACCGGTCTCAAGACCAGACTGTCAAAATGCGAAAGTCTAATAACTAGTAATAAAGAATTTCACGAGAAACGGTTGAACAAATTTGGTACCATGCTCTTTAATTATATTAACAAAAAACAAACTGGGAGGTCTGCCACGCCGGGTGAAAATTATGACTTAGACTGGGAAGTTTTGTTTGCTGAAGGGTTAGAAGGTGATGAAGAGCCTAAAGAAGAAGAAGACGTTAAACCTCTTCCGCCTGATACTTATGATCTCTTTATGACTGAAGAGGGGCTGAGTAGAGCTTCTTTTGAAACAAATTAAAGAGAATTTTCATCCTTAGCCCACGGGTATATTTGATGATACTGTTCCCCAATCTCCTCAAGACAGAAGCTGAATATATAATGTCACTTAAACCGGGGAATACTGATTAGTCTACTCTGGACCGTCGAAGATGTTGGTTCTCTTACTACTTGTGTTGCCCCTTACCTCGCGCAACAAGTCAATAGAGTATCTTACATATTACGGCTATCTGGAGAAATATTCCGTGTATACGTGAAACACTGTTAAATAGACTGTACGAGGTGATTAAATATTTACAATAAAATGGCTAAGACCAGAAGGAAACCTCTCAGACGTAAGCCAGCAGTCGTGCGAGGCGGAGGTATTATTTCATCTGTTCTTAATAAGGCCATAGACTTACTACCTGTCGAATTACATTTACCTGGAGGATATCAATTTTGTGGACCTGGCACGAGATTAAAAGCGAGATTGGCTAGAGGTGACAAAGGAATAAACGGTTTGGACGAGGCCTGTAAGGTCCACGACATAGCATACTCCCGGTATTCCGACAACGAGCGACGAAGGCAAGCGGACGAGGAGTTGGCGGAACGCGCTTGGCAGAGATTCAAGTCCAGTAACGCTAGTGTTGGTGAGAAAGCCGCTGCTTGGGCAGTCACTACAGCCATGAAGGCAAAATCAAAATTTGGGGGAGGCCGTAAAAAGAAACGCCCCGCTAAACGTACCAGAGGCCAAGGACTGTATCTAAGACCCTATAGAAAGGAAGGTGCGGGTACTAAGAAAGGTGCAGGTAGAAGAAAGAAAAGGAGAACGAAAAAAAAGCATCTCGATACCGATAAAACCACTTACAAATTACGATTTAATCAAATACGCGAGGTTGTTAAAAATTCCAAACTTTAGAGGGGTTTACATGAGAGACAGTTTACCGAAACGCCCGAGAAAATATGAATCTGCGATAGTTAACTTGGACAGTACATCTGGGCAGGGTACTCACTGGGTTTGTTACAAGAAGATTGATAAAAAAGCCTATTACTATGACAGTTTTGGCAATTTAAGACCACCACAGGAGATCTCACGATACTTGAGTGGCTGTGAGCTATACTATAATTACAAGAGACAACAGAAGTTTGACTCAGTTGTTTGCGGACATTTGTGCTTAAAGTTTCTCCGTAGTAATGTTCTGTCTCACGGGAGTAACTAGTGTTTTATCCCACGAGCTAGCGTTTCCCGTAGATGTTAGCAAGGGTGAATGGGAACTTGGTTTAATTGAACTGACCACTTATAACTCTATACCAAACATTGAGAAGGACATTAATGATAAGTTTTACTACGGTGATGATAAAATTATTATAATCCCTGAAGGTTCTTACGAAATTGAGGACATTGAAAAATACATTAAATCCCAGCTACCGAAAGAAATCCAGTTTACATTAAAACCAAATAACAACACTTTGAAAGCTACGATATGTTGTTCTGAGAAAATTGACTTTACTAAAGAGCAATCATTGGGAACACTCTTGGGTTACAACAAACAAATATACGCGGCTAATATTCAACATGTTTCGGAACTACCTGTAGATATAATTAAAGTCAACTCTATACGGGTGGACTGTAATGTCACACGTGGGTCGTACCTAAACGGAGTCGAGGGTCATGTCATACACGAGTTCTACCCTGCCGAACCACCGGGCTATAAAATAATAGAATTACCGAGGAATGTTATTTATTTACCCGTCATCAGTCAAAGGATCAACAACTTGACAGTGTCTCTAAGAGACCAGGACGGTAATCTTGTTAACTTTCGCGGAGAAAGAATTTCTGTTAGACTACATCTCAGGCGCAGTAATGGGGCTACTATTTAGGGGAATGCCGGCGAGGCAACAGGTCAGTAGTGTTCAGAAAGTCAAGACGTTAAGTTGTAAGAATATAAAGTTTCTCCGTTCTCTCGGTTTTAAAGTAATACAAAATGGCGCTACTAGCGATAGACAGCCAGGCTGTATACGATGACTTGATAACAGGGATGGAGTTGCACTCACATCAGCCGTATGCAAGTACAACTTATAATAATAATGATGAAATTAGAATACCAATATTACAGCAGGACATAATTACCGCACCTTTTGAAAGTTTTATCGTGATTCACGGTAAAGTTAGCGCTAAAAAGGCAGATGGGTCTGCTCTGAACGTATCCTTTGTAAATAACGCAATGTCTTTCTTGTTTGAAGAAATTCGGTACGAGATTTGTGGCAAGGAAATTGACAGAACAAAAAATGTCGGTATTACTACTACTTTAAAAAATATTCTATCCATTCGCTCGGAAGAAACAAACACTCTCAAGAACGCCTGCTGGCTAGGCCCCGGTAACTCTGAAAGAGTGACAGATTTTATATATTCTATACCTCTAAAACTATTGCTAGGTTTCGCTGAAGACTATAGGAGGGTGTTGGTAAACGTTAAACAGGAACTTATACTCTTACGCTCAGCTACAGATAATAACGCTGTAAAAACTCCGGAGGCCGGGACTTTAGAATTAAAAATTGATAAAATATACTGGCGTATGCCTCATATAACAGTAAATGACGCTCAGAAGTTAAAATTGTACAAGTTTATTGAGAAAGATCCCGCGATCCATCTCCCATTCCGGCAATGGGAAATGATTGAATACCCGAACCTTCCGAATACTGAAACATTATCTTGGACACTTAAAACATCTAACCAAACGGAAAAACCTCGGTATATTGTTCTGGCCTTCCAGACAGGCAGAAAGAACGATATGGTAAAGGATATGTCACAATTTGATGCCTGCGACCTAACTGATGTAAAACTTTATTTAAACTCAAACTTTTACCCATACGATAACCTTCGCGGGAACACCGCCTTGTTCTATGACATGTTTGCTACTTTCCAAAACTCGTATTACGGAAGAATTGGTTCACCTATATTAAACTTTGATGATTTTAAAGCAAAGTGCCCCCTTTATGTAATTGACTGTTCAAAACAGGACGATACAATTAAAACAGGGCCAGTGGACGTCAGGCTTGAGATTCAAGCTAAAAGCGCCATCCCAGCCAATACTTGGGCATATTGTTTAATTCTACACGACTGTCACTACACATACACACCGATAACCGGAGATGTCAGGAAAATCTCGAGTTAGTTTCTCCGACCCGGTAGTTACAAAAATATACAGTTTGCCAGAAGAAGGTAGGAAATCAGATTGGGAACAACTGGCACGGGACAGAGCCAGATTTTCAAGGCGTATTAAACTTACACAAGAGAAAATTTCCAATGTTATTTCTAAACAGTGGACCCTCCGGGTCCAACACTTGGAATGTATGTACAAGGGGGGCGAATCGCCCCCCTTGGGGTGGGGTGGGGTGGGGAAGGGGTAAAAGATACATCTGTACGTTGAATATTACAGACTGAAGATGGTCAGTAGCAGAGATGACTTCGCCGGAGGCAGACGCTGTGCCTATCCCCCGATTGGTTGAGCCTATAAATTTAATGACCGGAGTATTTTTAAAGTCAGTACATTTCTTGGACCCAGAACTCACCAAATGTGTCGTGTCGGGTATTTTTAAAAATCGAGATAATAGTTTGGGTGTATTAATTAAGGGGAGAAAAGGTGTTGTATTTTGGAGTTACGACTCGTTCTGTCAGCTAGTTGACAGGTTCAATGAAATAACTTTGGCTTTCTTGGGGAATTATCAGTGTTTTATTACTATAGACACGGGGGCTAATATAAAGCTTAGCAGTATTTTTGGTCAGCAGTACGCTTGTGTCTCTGACGGCGAGCACTCCTTGGCTCTCAACCGTAACGAGTGGGATCAACTTGTAAAATATATTCCTTTAATTGGTCGCTCTCTATTAGAATTATTTTATATAGAGGATATTATTAAAGTTTTTATTAATCAAGTATTAACCGATGCTGAAACCTGTACGGATCAATTACCGCCTCACGTAGCTGACCGTTTATATCAGGAAATTTTATTATGGAAGCTATAGTGGAGTTTCAAGCTTTCCGGAGTAACAATAATAGATTTATTATTAAAGAACTTGCTATAGTTGGGAGGTCGTATAGAACACAGATTGTGTTCCGACCTCCATACAGCTTTGATTGTTTAAATAGTAAAATGCAAAGGACAGCCCGTTGGTTGACCCGTCATTATCACCACATTAAGTGGGACGATGGTGAGGTAGAGTACAGTGAGGAGCATTTAAGCTCACTCTGTAAACCTTTTGAAACTATTTATACAAAGGGTCTTGAAAAGGCTCAGTTCCTTCGGGAATTTCACCCTAATGTTAAAGAGATTAATATTGTAAATAGTAGCGATAGTTATGAACTTGTAGATTGTATTGTACATGGAAATAAAAATGAAAACTGCGCCTTGATGTCCGCGAAGTACTACGCTCGAAAAATATTTTCGAGTGGGGCCTAATAAAAAATAAGGCCCGGCAGTCGCTCACCCAAGGCAGGGCTAAACCCTTTGTAAGTCCAGGGGTGTGGGGAGGTTGGCCTAAAAAACCGTGAAACCGTTTGTTGTAATCCTCTGACTGTCAGGGAAAAGTGGATGGAAAGGCGCAACAAAAAAAAGTATAAAAGTAAAATACAAAAAAAGTATAAAAGTAAAAATAAAAAATAAAAGGAGGTAGCATTTTGTTATGGAGTGGCTACCACTGTGAGAGGCGATGGTTGGGGCCTCTCACCCCAGAGGTTAGGCCTCCAGGGGAAGCTCTGGGTAACCAAAAAGAACGCGCCGACGCTCCTACGGCCTAGCCTAACGGCTTACCGTGGTGTGGAAACGGGAGCGTTCAAAATTATTTCACCGGAGTTATAAATATTTGACGGAAAACATTACAGTCTAAACAAAATATTCTCCCGGTAAAGTATTTTTACCGGACTCTAAAGTAAATGACCAAGACATTTAAAATATTACTGTCAAATTAATTATATCCCCCGTTAAACAGTTCCAGCGGACTTGGAAACATTTGACCGAGAAATTAAAAACATTACGGTCAAATCAAAATTGTAGCCCCTGGTAAAGTATTTTTTCGGACTCTAAAGTTTTAAAAAGGGTTTTGGACAGGCTACAGTCTAGATTATTTATAATACAAATTACTTACGGGTAGTAATGCCCACAAAACCTCGGTGGGTTACGCCGATCCCACTGCTCGGAAGGTAGCCCCGCACATACACAGCATAAGGCATAGAGGAATCCCTTATGGCTCCTCCACAACCTAACACAGTAAGTTTGTTTACTGCAAGAATCGCACAACTCATACACAGGCTGCATGACTGTAACTGACGCGAGAGGCGAGCAGCGCTTGCTAATCGCCAACCACTTCCGCGATAGGGCAGGGAGGGGTACTTGACCGGGAAATTTAAAATATTACTGTCAAATTAATTATATCCCCCGTTAAACAGTTCCAGCGGACTTGGAAACATTTGACCGAGAAATTAAAAACATTACGGTCAAATCAAAATTGTAGCCCGATAATATATTTTACCGGACTCTAAAGTAAATGGCTGGGAAAGAAACATATCTTACCTTAACAGCAACATTCTCGGGACGCCGAGATTTCTTGAAACATCCCGCACTCGAAGCAGTTTTGGGACCGGATGTACGGCCGGTGCAGGCAGTAGCCTAGGTTTTTGGTCCCCAGCCACCAGCCGTCAATGTAAGCGTAAGGCTCGAAACTGTGCGGCGCTAGTTCGTAGATCTGTAAAACAAAAAGAAGAATTATACACAGTCACACAAACAACAACAAAAAGTTAACCTTATTAATAATTGTACCCACCGAGTAACAGTTACTGCAATAGCTCCGCCCACAGATAAAGTAACTTGCTTTATAACATTTACTTTTGTGCTCTTCAATTAGTGATTGTTTGATTAAAAATGGCACGTTTAAATTTTGAATTTGCTGTAGAAATTTAAAATTTAGACAATAATGCTTAAGGCAAATTTGAGTTAGGCTAGGCGGAGTGTTCATCATGAAGTGAGAGAGGAGCAGAGTGTGTGTGGGGCGCGGCTAGCGAGACCTCGCGTAAACTGATTGGCTGCCCTGTTGGGCGGAGCAACAGTCGTCTTGGATGTGATTGGTTGGATGTGTGGGGCGGATGGATTGTTATTGGCTGGGTAGGCAGAGCATATGGAGGGAATTTAGTATATATACGGGGTTCAGGCTTTATTTTGTTATGTCGCTATGAACACAGTGATTTTTATAATGGCTATAGTGTTTTTGCAATTGTTTGTCCTCGTCTGTCTTCGCCTGGCGGCAGGAGACAGCGATGAGGAAAATATTCCTCCTTCAACTGAACAGGTTAGTTTTTATTAGTTTATTTTTTTAAACTCACATTGATTTCTTTAGACTTTTTTCAGACCCGTCGTTTTTACAGGTCATATAGTTAGTAATAGATTGTTGTTTTTATTTTTAGGCCTCTGGCAGCAACCCTCCACCAGCTCAGGCACTAAGTCAGGACATGTTCTTTGCTGAAGACCTGGATATCCTGTCTATTAGAGCCGTAAGTATTGTATTGTTGTGGAATTATTTGGTTTTAATAGGTGTGTTGTTATTAGTTATATTTTATAAATTTATTTATTTTCAGAGCGGGACTGCAGTTTCCCTGAGCAATATTTCTGACCTCCACAACCTTTCTCAGGTAAGCATTGCTTTTATTTGACGTTGTTATTTAAATAAATATAATATTTAATATATGTCTCTTATTTGTTGTATTTGTATAGTAATATATTTTATTTGTTTGATTTATAGGCCAGTAGCTCTGCAGCGAGTTTAACCGAGCTGCGACCTCTATCTCAGGTTAGTAAATTACAGTAGGTAAGACTTTAGTTTAGGATTAGTTTTTTTATAATAGGTGTGTATTCAGTTTTATTTTTCTTTGATTTTAGGAAGAGTACAGTGGCCGCTTAACTCAAATGTTAAGACATTCTGGCCGTTCGAGCCAGGGGGAATTTGTAATTGAGACCAGTAGGACCTTCCTGCAGTCTGGTGCAGTGGTGACCAGGAATAGTTTCAGGGTTAGTAGTTTTTTATAGCGGGCTTGTTTTAACTTAAGTTAGAAAGACATGTTTTACTTATTAATTTTTTGTTGCAGAACGGCTCAGGGCAGATACTGAGCCAAGAGGATCGTGAGGCAATCCGGCAGGAATTGGAGAATGTAAGTCTAAATTTTATTTTATTTGTCTGTTGCAGTATGACATAGCTCCTGAGCTTATAGAGGCTAGCATGCGAGCATTGGGAACTGTAAGTTTTATTTTTTGTGTAGCTTAGTTTACTAGTCTGATACTTAGCTATGGGTTAGGGGGAGATTTTCGCTCCCCCATACTTGCAGTATTGTTTTCTCAAACTCTATTATTCTTTCAGTGGGAGAGGCCTGCGTCTCCAATTAGGCGAACACCAAGGAACATGGTATACATTGACAACAGAGCTAGGCAGAGTGTGGAGAATGTAAGTCAAATTTACTATCTTTTTATTAAGGTAGAATGTTTACTTTAAAATATAACTAATATGTTAGTATATCAAATATATATATATATATATAGTTTATGTACCTTTTGTTTTCAGGCTAGGGATCGCTCTCCAGTTGCACGCCCCGGCACTCCAACCCCAGAGTCACAGCCGATGGAGCTCCCGTCATTCAGGGGTGGACGGGAGGAGACTACCCGGCGAGATCGGTCTAGGGAGTTGCCTGGCTGGATGACGGCTTCGAGACGTGACTTTCGGCAGAATCATCTTGTAAGTATTAACATAAGGTTTAGTAATTAGTATTAATGTGTAATATACATTTTAAGTTTTAATAATAATATAAATATTATTTACAGGGACGGAACATGACAGGAGATGATGAGGATGTTTTCGAGTTTCCCCCTAGAAGAGTTGCCTTGTCTCGGAGAGTGGCTGCACTAGTGGCGAGATTTGAGAGGCCCGGTGTTGGTGGTAGTGAACCAATTACGGGTCCTGCAAGGCGTGCTGATCTATTGGTAGGTTTAATACATTCTCACTTAATACTAGAAGGTTTATTAAATTAGGCTTGTTTATAAGTAACCTAACAGATGCTGCCTTTTATCTTGTTTCAGACTATTCCAGAGCAACAATTCTTTTACAATGCGCGGGGGGAGATACTGAGTTATTTTGGAGCTCGGAATGATCATCCTACACCCCGCAACTTTTATCATCTCCCGCAAGTAAGTTGTAGTGTATTTTAGTCGGGATAACTAAGTAGGGTTTGATTTAATACAGTGATTATATATATTTATATTTTTTCAGAACGTTGCGGAATATTATGTGGATCAGATGATCGACGAAGTTGAGCCATCGAGTGTAACCGGGACCTGTATTCACGTACGCGAGCAGCGGGTAAACGGCCGTTACTGGCGTCTTATTTCTACTATGGTTAGTATACATAGGTTTAAATGGACTACTTTTTGTGCCTGGGATTGTATAGCTGTATTTAGTAATTTTTAAATGATTTTAGAATGGTGGTGAAGCATGGCAGCCTGCAAGGTTACCCTTTACCAGGGGGTATGGCCGGGAGGCACGGTTTGTCTACGAGTGGGAGTCAGGTCGCACAACTGATATTGAGGTAGGGTAGCTGTATTGATTATTATATTTGTTATTGTTTGAGTAAATAAACCTTGTTTATAATTAACATATCATATACTAACAGGTTTTTTTAACGATTCAGAGACTGGTTAATGGAGAGGCAGCAGCAGCAGCAGCAGCAGCACCGGCAGAACCAATGAACCTACAGTGTGAGGAGAGGATGCCAGCAGTTGAGCCAGGGACCTGTGTCGACTGCAGAAGGGAGGATGCTATTCTACAACTGCGAAGGCGAATATTTGAAGAGGTGGGTAATTATGATTAAACTAGATATCCACTCGTCAATTTGTACAGGCTTTACAGAATAATAATAATAACACTTGTTTCTTTAGGGATTCAGTATAATATACAGATATATTAAAGATACTTTATGATTTCAGGAGCGATTGCGGAACGGGGCAGGGGCTGTTTCGTCTGAGACTGGAGTAATGTTCTCCCGCCTCTCCTACGTGAGACACGAGCTGCGTGGCGTGCTGAACCTCGCATCGAACGTCCTAGAGGACTCAACACCTCCGGATGTGGCAGCTGTAATAACCCATGTATGGGATGAGATCCGTCAGACTCTGGAGAACATCCTGGGAACCAGCGGCCCTGTGATGGACTCCCTGACCGAGAGAGGACCTGACCCAGACATGGAGCGGGGTAGGCACATCGAGTGCCAAATTTGTAATGACGGCCTACCCTGTATTGTTCTGCAGCCCTGTCACCACACTCTATGTCCCCAGTGCAGTATGCGGATTTATAGCTGCCCCTTCTGCCGGCTTAGAATTGTAAGTAGGCTAAGGATCTTTTTTGAACAGTAGTTATTTTATGTATTTTTAGGTTATTATTAAAGGTTAAAATCATTTTATGTCTGTTTTAGAGGTATAATTATTTTGTTTAAACTTAAAGTAAGTCCATTTTATTTGAAATTGATTTTTGTACAATAATAAGTCAACAAGTAGAGTCGTTTTATGTTTGTTATTAAAAGTGGTAAATTTTAAAAGATGTGATTATTATTTAACAAGTGAGGATTAAAAGTCATTCTGTATTAATATTGTTTTTAGAGGTATAATTATTTTGTTTAAACTTAAAGTAAGTCCATTTAATTTGAAATTGATTTTTGTACAATAATAAGTCAACAAGTAGAGTCGTTTTATGTTTGTTATTAAAATATGTGATTATTATTTAACAAGTGAGGATTAAAAGTCATTCTGTATTAATATTGTTTTTAGAAAATTGTTTTGTTTGAGAAGTTAGAATTGTATTAGTATTTAATTGGTTTTAAAGAAATAAAGATAGTTTATTTAAAATGAATTTGATTTTTTGTACAATAATAAGTCAACAAGTAGAGTCGTTTTATGTTTGTTATTAAAAGATGTGATTATTATTTAACAAGTGAGGATTAAAAGTCATTCTGTATTAATATTGTTTTTAGAAAATTGTTTTGTTTGAGAAGTTAGAATTGTATTAGTATTTAATTGGTTTTAAAGAAATAAAGATGGTTTATTTAAAATGAATTTGATTTTTTACTTACCAAGTGTAGAGTAGAGGAGTGGAGCGAGCACTGCGCACCTCAACAAAACATAACTGTAGACTGAAGACCAGACGTATTTATAATACAACTTTTACTGCCACTCTTCAATGGTCTATTCATGATGAGTGGTGTATCACGGCTTCAAAGACGTTCATTGTACGAGCGGCGGCTGCCGCTCGCGGTTACATGTAACCGCACAGGATGTGCCGTGGTGAGGCAACCACTATCTTGACACGGATAAAGTTGAGTTTCTCTGTATTAACTAAAATGAATTTTTAACAGAGTATTTTCTGGTGATGGTATATTATACACTATTATGGTACATATATATATATATATTATACACTGTGGCGTTATATATGGTACATATAATTATATATGGTACATATAATTAGCTCTGCTAAGTTGGTAACACTTTGGAGTGAAAAAAGTGGCGGGAAGAAAAGTAAGGTTAGGCCAATTTTTTTTTGGCGCGCAAATTTGGCGGGAACGCCACCATGGGCGCCGCCATCTTGGATCACGTGACCTAATTAGACCAATCAGAAGCCAGATTTTAAGCCCATAAGCGCAATGTTAGACCTCATGGGGTGCGGATCCTACTGTTACATTTATTTTTAACATACTACAAAAACAGTATAGTCAAATGTAGTTATAAATGTTAAAAATAAGTAGTGTTTTATGTCGAAAACAAATAGTAAAAACCTTACCCAAATTACGGTGTGTAAGTCCAGGCCATGTTTTGGCAGACCTTCCATTAACACGGCCATATTGCACACTTTAAAACAATAGCGGGGTATTGCTGGTCCTCATTGCTAGTCGGGCTCTGGACTTTACAACTTTAATACACTGTTAACCGCAGACGGGTTTTATTTACCATGTTAATTTTCTGTTATGAACATAGTTATTTTACCATATTTTCTTACATCATTCTACTTTGTTGAAACAAAGTATTAAGAGAAAGAGATGCTTATTTTCTCAAGCAGGTATACAATGATTACACGCTTTTTAAAACGTAACTAAGAAACTTTATGAAAATATAAAATAAGAATATGAGAAATCTACGTGGTTTTTTTTCAACACATATTACACGGTCTCAGTTTTGCTGCACACAAACATTCTAGTCCTTGTTCGAGAATATACAGTATCAAACATTATTCAAGAATTAGAAGAAATTTATTTTGTAACTAACCTTTTTTGATAACACGTAATGTTATTAGTTCTATTAAAATACACTCAAACCACCAGTCTTTTTATTTTTGTACTCGTTAGTTTTGTCTTATAAAAAATACTTTGAAAAACATTTCACACGATATCCACATAGTTATAAAAAGTATACATTTTTTCTCAACGTAATTAACATAGGTACTGAGCCGTGACAAAGTCCCGCCGCGTGATGTCCCGCCACATTTCATAGTACCTTTCATATAGTAGTAGTTAAGCTTTGTGGATGCTTGGGTCCGACACCATGCCGGAAGAATGAAACCACGTTTCTTGGGTGCCCTTCGGCGTCCCGTTTGTGATCCCCTGTCGGTTGGCTGGTAGCCAACCTGATGCCCTGGCCTTGGCAAAAGGGCCGAGTCTGTCAGATCGTCAACTTCGTCACGGCTATCTTCTGTGTTGATTTTGTAAAAGTTCTGTTTTGTGTAATAGTTTCTTCGTGTGTGTTGATTCCTTGCTGATGGAGTGCTGGCGGGCCTTAAAGGCCAAATGAGGCCCCGGAGTGGAGCGACTATTCCATCTTGGGGTACCGAAGAGGACGTCTAGGGGGTTTGCTCCCAATGCCTGCCAACGACCTGGATCTGGGCCCCTCTCCGGCCAGTCATATCCCCCTCCGGTGGTCGCCACCTTTTCCAAGACCCGCCCAGATTCACCTGCTGCAAGACGTTTGTCCTGACCGTTTAAATTTCCTTACCTGTTTAAATGTTAACATATTTATTTGTTATTTATTTATTGTTTTTCATTGATTGATTTATATGTGACAACCGGAAGATGTGGATTCAAAAGGTATTGTTGATTTTCTAAAATGTATGCTCTGTTAATTAGTTTTAGTTGCAAAGTTGTTCTTATTATATTTACTTGGGGCCCCTACACAAAATCACATCTCACAATCAAAGTAAAGGTTTTTCTCTTGCCAAATCTTACTCTGTAATCGTTTTTCAGTGTAATTTTAATTGTGTATCATGTTTGTATATAGTTGTCTATTCATTCAGTTGTAATTTAAAAGGAAAATTGAAAGATATCTGATATGATATTTATTTTTTTGAGAAATCAAATTCGAAGAATTGAATATTTTAGAAAATTTAAGTAATTTTGCTGACAATAAATTCGTGAAATCTTTGTAGAACATTTATTTTGCAATGTAATATGAAAACTTGTAAACTAGAGGGAAGGTGATCACTAAAGGGAATAATCGCCATTGCAATTTAGTTATAATGTCGGAGCATTTATGTATTTGTTGTTCTGTTGTCTGGATTGAATTATAGATTGGTGCTTCCCAGCAGTTGGTTGTTCTTGAAATTTTCCTCCACAGCTCTCCCTCAAAGTTAGGTAGTGCTGTGAGCCGCCCCTCGCCCCGTTTGCATGGGAGCACGCTTTCCAGTTGATATTTCGTCTGGGTGCGGGTGCGGTGGTGTCGGCTCAGTACCAAGTTTTTGAATTAACTTCGGTATAATCTACCTGCTTTAATTAAGCTCAGAAAAAAATCATTAAAATTTGTTTAATAACTAAGCCTAGTATTTTCTAGTTTTAGCGTGTTTTAATAGAAGGCAGATGCATAAACCATAAGATATATGGTTATTTTCACAATAAAATGACAAATTAAGTTGAAAATTTAAATCCAACGTCTGATTGAGATTATATTAAGGATCAGTCGTTCATTTATTCTTCAAACTAAAGAAACACCATTTATAGTTATTCGTTTACTACACATTTATAAGCAGATATTGTTAGCTTATTAACTACTATGCGTTTTCATGTAAATAGATACATAATTGGCTACAATATTTACTTTGTCAGTGTTTTTAGTAAATAATTTACAGAAAAATAAAATGATGGTTAATATTAAATAATTACCGTATGCAATAAATTGATATTTGTGTTAATTGTAATTTGATCATCATTCTTAATTAGTACTAATTTAGGGATTTGGAAGAAACCTTGCTAAAAATATTATGTTTTAGCTCTATATTTAAAAATAGTACAGTATGTTGTTAGATAGACGAGTAAAAATTAAATTTTAAAATAAAAACGGTATGATTTAAATTTACAATTTTGTCATGGAACATGTTTTTAAGAGATATAATTGTTAAACAAATTAAAAATGTAAAAGTAAAAATTTAAATTGACAAAAATATACTACATGTCGATTTATTATCTTGCTCTGTCCATAACTGGGAATAATTAGCAATGGTAGTACTGTTAATACAATCATGGGATGCATCATATCTCCTTCATCTATATTGTAAGAGTTGTATTTTATACCATTAACGTAATAGGTTTACGTTCGTACTTCTCGTGTGTCAGTTATCCAAGATATAGAGTTGACCATGGAACTAAAATCCTTTTCACATAAAATAAAGGTAAGGTGAGAGAGTCACAGACGAAGCGGTCGTAACTTTGGAAACATTTCGAGATACTAAAAATCCTTTTCCCCTTTCACTGTTTTTACTAAGCTTCATATTCCTCAGCATTTACTAAGCAGACAGCTTTACCCTTTATTTACATAAAACATTTTATGTATCGCAAATGTTTCCCTGGTTTAAATGGTTTTTGTATTAATTGCATGGAAAGACAAAACCCCTCGGATGGTTGCAACAATATGTTTCGGTCGACCTGAGCCATAAAACTACTAAATACGCTTAAAGCAGTCTAGAGGATAAGATGGATGGTAGACATGATATCTCTTGGAGGGCTGTAAGACTCATTCAGTTACATCCCTTCTGTATACATCTCAAACAAACAAACACTATATATTTAGTGTCATGAGAGGTATTCAAAGGAGGCGACAGAGAGAGCAGTAAGGATAAAGACTTGGACCCTCACCAAAGCAAGGCAGCCTGAATACTGTAGCATTGTTGTCATCGACAACACGTGTTATTGTGTTTTCGATTTCTATTCGCTCATAACAAAACCAAAATTATACTTTTCAAACAAACGAAAAAGCTGATATAAATCATGTTGGAAATGTAGATTTGTTAAGATTTATAAGTGGGAACTCGAATCTTGCGTGGATCTATTGGGCTGGAATGTGCTTCTAATATAATAAACATTTTACTCATGCAAAACGGACTACTGTTTTTTTGCTGTGTCTTTGTCAACAAAATTGCAGAAACAATAAAATACAATGTTTAAAAAATCCTGAGTCATTTAGGACTTATGCCGTACTAAATACCATTGGCCTACATATATATAATACCCTAACACGAAAAATTAACCCTGAAATTACTGCCACTGCTGGCAAATTCCAATTACAGAGACAGTATTTCAAAAATAAGATTTAATCGCTGCGGCACTAAGATACTTATAATAAAATTACAAATATTCTTAAACAGACAAGAGAATAAATCTACGAATTAAAAAAGATATTACAATAAGAATTCATTGCAATATTCAATATATATTTGTAGAGTGCAGCGAAACAGAAATGTCGCTGTGTGTATAGTGATCAGTATCAAATAACCAGTGTTACATTACAGTTATCATTGTAAATCATTATATTTTTCGATTTGAGCCAATATGAGCTGAGGATTTGGAAAATTCATATATATCCATAAAGTACTTGTTGGAGTACTATAGAGTTTCTACTTCAACTAACTATGCTACGAATTTCAAAAGTTCCAAATAGTACTCGATAAAATTTTTCCCCAAAAAAATTATCTAGTACTCGATAGGGGAAAAAACTTAACCTTTCCTCTCAAACAATACAAAACAGTGTAAAAATGTAGCAGTTGTATTTATATACAATTTAAGAAGTCATAATGAATTCTTCTTCTCTTTATTTCGGGTAAACTATAATCAAATTAACTGCGATATTTTAAATTTTACAGGATTTCAGGAAATTTTTTTCAGTTTAGAAATACAACTTTTACCATACAAAAATATTTCTTTAACAAAACTTATATTTCTGATTTAAGACAGTGTATTTAATTCGGGAGAACATTGCACCCTACAATAATATTCAATTCCGATTTAGAATGGATCTATTTACTGACTTAAGGAAGTTTATATTTTTTACATGAGGTCAAATGTATTACATTTATCAATTTAAAATACAATTAACAAAATCTCCAAGAAAATAAGAGTACAGTTTGAGTTATTTATGAGTATATGTAATTACTGTAATCCCGGAGAGAACAAGATAAGACTGCTGAAGTCTCACACTAAGTTAAGCCACTCCCACGTAGACCTGCAGGTCATAATTGTCTATAAATTAAACTATTCATACAATGGGCAGGAATGTATATTGGGACGTTTTCCTGCTTATACAGACTCTAACATTTATAACGCCCCTGAGATTTCAGTAGCAAATTGCTTTAGATTTTGCAACTTTTATAATTTTTATAATTACAAAGTTGCTAAAACAATAAACTTAAATGTGTAACCTTAAATTCATTTAGTTGTTTGATAACCTGACGATTATTACTTTGTAATTGAAAGGTCTCGTTAAAATAAATTAAATTTTATTGATAGATATATGTATTCATTTAAAATTAAATTCAATAAGAAGAGCTATACAAGATGAATAATCTTAATACTTGATTTTATTGCGTGTAAACAATTTTACCGTGTTCAGAATGAGCAAAGGTTGCCTTCAAAATTTCTAGACTTCCCATGATTAGCGGTTTAAAATGAAGTCTTGATTAATTTTGGTAATTGTAGGACATACATTTAGGGATCTGCCAAAACGCAACCCTATCATGGAGAAAATCTATTATTTAAACCGTTGATCTGTTCATAGAACAGAGGTAAATCCTATCCTATACTCTAATATGAGAAAGGTTTGCTTGCTTGCTTGTAACTCTGATCTTAAAAACGACTCCAACGATTTCCTTCAAATGTTGGAAATAACTAATTTCTGGGATAAAAATAAGTTTTAAACAGGTCTCATCCCCAGGAAAAATCAAATAGTGTAAAAAAACTAAAAGTTAAAAAATTAACATTGGGCTTATGGAGTTTAAAATCAAAACACAATAATTGTATCAGCTGTTCATAATCAACCAGGGAACTGTCAAAGTAATACCCGTGTTGTTTATAATTGTTAACATATGGTTTCCTGAGAGCAGTGACTACAACTGCTGAGTGAAGATTGCATATATAGAGTGGTAATTTGAAATAGTTCAAAGGGACAGTGAGCTATAAATAACAACTGGAGTGACCTTAAAAATACAGAAAAGAGGCAATTGATCTATACAAATCTAAAAATCAGTTGGAGGAAGTTGGAAAATATTACTCCAAGTCATCTAAACAAACTGAGCCTTCCACGAGCAAAGCTCGGCCCCCGAGATACTCTAATAAAATTGCTAGTCTCACTCCTATTTACTCTTTACCCATGATGCAACAGTGCTCTTTACTGAATGGCTAAACAGTCAGCATCTGGGTGGAGGGGAGGAAGGTAATCTGTGAGGGTCACAGGTGTATCTGTCGTAAAATCGGAAACATATCGACATTCCGAGACATTTCCTTCCCTTTTCTTTGTGTTATTTCCTTTTTTTTCAAGACACTTGTTTATCTGAAATGTCCGTGGGAAAGGTCCTAAATTGTTAAAGTTTAAGTTTCAAAATGTTTAGTAATACAGTTTAAATTAAATGTAATAAAATAAACTTATCAAACATGAGACAAAAAAATTGCAATTGTTTAAATTTTTAATTCATACTTCTACCATGCAAGTGTTTAGCTTATGACAGACAGTACAATCTCACCCTTAAAGGCTCTGATGTTGATTTCGATTTAATTTCCCAAAATAAGTTACTTATGTTAGACTAATACCCACTCTGGAGGCACCGACAAATTATAATGGGGATAGTATCTACATGGTCCACAAGGTGCTTTTGTAAAAACAACTGGGTTGTAAATATGCCACAGATGCCATCTGAACAGAAATATCGAAATGGACGTGATATGAACATTGAACATGGCTGTGTTTAATCTTGATCTAAAATTATATTTTTAGCAAAAGAGGGCCACTGATTTATGCAATAGTTTGAAGTAATGATTCATGAAATATATCTAGCGGATACCTTTGTCCCTTCAAACCAATTTTTAAATTGATTTCCATGATAAAAGCAAGATTCGATGACACAAAACTTACCGCTCATGATTTAAGATAAAAACCTGACATAATAAATCTAGTAAACAGATTTTAGATTAATCGATACTTATTTTATAAACCCTTTGGACCTTTGGCAACATTTTCACATCATGAATACCAAACCTATTATTATTAAGGCTGGTAGCATTAAATAAAAAGATAATCACTCAAATAAAATAATAATTAACATAGAAAATTGTACAACATTCTTTTGAACTCCTTCGGTAGACTGGTAACTGGTAAGCGATCCATGGAAATAAAAAACAAACAAAAATAAATTTATTTCCATTGTATAAACAATAACAACGAGGAATTCGCATTTACTTAAAATAAATAGATATATTTGTGATTTCATGGTCAGTTTTGTAGACACTGCCAGCAAGGTGGTGTTCAATTATAACACACGTCATACTACACAACCAGGCACGAAGGGATGTCCTGATTTGCATGTGGTGTACTAAATGTATTAGATATCTCTTTAGCACATGCATTTGGTTAAGGTGTGGCATGGTGTTATTAATTATTGTTAGTAAAGCAAAACAAGGTATTGAAGTTTGTGTACGTATTCAAAGAATTTTTTTGTTCTACGCCAAAGACAATTTGAATTAAACTTTAAAAAACTTTTTGATTAGCATATTACGTGTTATTATTACTTACGGGATGTAATAAAAGACGTCTTACAACACTTAAGAATACCTTTTAACATATTTTATATATGTTTACCATCTGTATGTGAATCAGTATAAGTGTAAATATATTCTTAAGTGTTGTAAGATGTATTTTATTACATCCGTAATTAAACGTTATTGGAGAAAACGGTCAAAATGTCTCAAACCCATGTGGACGCCTCAGGAATCGAACCTATGACCTCCTGCGCCGAAATCTAAGACACTAGCCTTTAGGCTAGTGAGGCTGCTTTAAGGATTGTTCAAAAGTAGATTAAGACTGCATTAGGGGTAACAATTTCAATGCGGAAGATCGAAATAAAATGTACCTAAAATATTAAATTGAAAGTATTTCATCACATTTGATAATATATTGTATCAAATTGTTATCCGCACAATAAATCACATATTTTCAGTTCTTACAGATCCAAGAATTTAATGCTAAAATAATTTGTAAACGTCAGTAAAATGTATTACATACTAACTTTTTTTATCCACTCTATTTATTACTAAAAATTATGTCAAATGTGTGTTGCTTGATCATATTTTTGAATAGATTATCCGTTGAAAATGAAGTTTGGGGAGAGTTCAGAAGTGATTTAATGCTTCTTATATGATTGATAGTAAAACCACTTTGAAAAATTAAACTTCACGAGTCTAATATTAACACGTATAAAATGTATCCAACATACAAAGTAGTTATAGCCTACTAAATAGTTCAATATATTTTGAGCCTCACCTACCACTTCAACTTTTAGTGAAGTATATCTTAAGACAATTTATGACTTTTAAGACAATTTTAAATTGTAATTAGCTAATGCATGAAGAATGAAATCCTGCATATGAAAACAAGGGTTTAATCATAATTAAAAATAGTCTATGTAAATTGATTGGGCATTCCACCAACCCAAATCTCACAAATTATCTACTTCGTTGTTATATACTTCATGAACCAGGTATCAATAATGAAACTCAAGCCTCTTACGGTTGAGTGAACTTGTTTAAAATATAAGCAATTGACGTTGAAATCACTTTTTGTTAGTTGTTCTACTTATAGTTTATGTAGAAGTATATTATAAGTATAAGAATATAAGTTTATTTATACGTAAGTATAAATATCATTAGACAAGTGGACTTATATAGCGTAACATCCATCTTCTACACGAACAAAGCCAAAGTTTATGTTTGAAACTCGAACGCAAGCTCGCTAATTTTCAGCCCAATTAACATCTGCAAAAGTTCCGCCTCTCGGTCTTACGCAGATTGCTGACAGGGAAGTTCGTTTGTGAACTCATTGTTCCGTTAAGGTACGCTCTTCGGATTTTAAAGGACTTATAAACTACTATGAAAGGTTTTGTATTTCGTTTCCAAATTAAGTTATGATTGATCTGATGACATTTAAACGATCTCATAGTAATTATATTTAGTTTAGCAAATATTTATGTATCTAGGAAAATGTTTAAATATGTTGACTTGAAAGTGATTCGGATGTAATTGAGGTAAAATGGTTTTAGTTGCAATGTACTTCTATGTGAGGAAGTGACTGGATGCACATGTGGTGGGATTATCCTAGTAACAGACCTCTATATATTTTGATTGATTAACATGACCATGACATAAATATCTATATATATTAATAGGGTAAGGTAATTTTTGTGGTACCGATTTCTCGGATATGCTGAGTTTCATCGTAAAATTATGAAACTTAGCATACTTATTTAGTACTACTAGGGGATGTGTTGATTGGAAATAATTTTGTGTTTGGGTATGTAGGACAATGCCCTTTTGGCTTTCAAAGTTTACATAACATCCTTATGGGAACTTGCGTTCTGCTTTTCATTTAATAAACAGCTGCGTTATTCAAATAAATATGTATGTAATATTATTAGTAACTACTATCTCAATATAATTTGATCATTCAGTATGATCTGTGATATTTCCCTTGAAACTCAGCAGTCAAAAAAAGGATAAATAGTTTTAATAAATAAGAGTAAGCAAGTAAATCATATAATTTGATTGAAACCAGTAACTTACAGTTTTTACATACATTTTGAAGGAGGTTGTTTTTCTTAATAGATTTAAGTACTGAACAGAATCAAATAAATCATCTAAATGTTGATATGATGATTCACATGTGATTGATTTAGTTTTATTCTAAATCTTAATAATTTTGCGTTAAATTTATGAAAAGCAAAACATATTTGCAAATAAAATAAACTTGTGATAAAGACTAATATTTTAACAGAACTGTTTTAAATTACCGGTGGTACTAAATTGCGAATTCATAGTAAATTATAAATATTTATTCTCTAGCCATCCGAGGAGGCGCGAGGAACCAAGAGAGCGTGCAACTTAAGTTAAGAATCAATTAAAACTTTTCGTAGCAGAGTAAGCTTGCTATAATTAAGGATTCATATAAAATGAATACGAATAATTATGTTGTTATTACAAACATAATACTACTTGTATTACTTGTATATTACTTGATTGTACAATAAAGCGACCTTCCTGGAATTTTGTACCTAACCATGAGCCAGATATGAAGTATATAGTAATTAATTGGATAATTGAACGAAGTGAAAGTATCCTTATACACAACTTTACTGCTTAGACTGGTACGAGAATCAACTCAACTGGTGTGTCTGTGACCACAATAACTCGAGAATGCCTCCACAGTTAAACTTAAAATTTTCCAGAAAAACTTAACAGGTCAAAATCTCGGTCAAGTTCGTTATTCAGATAATTTCGTTCAGTGTTAATCAAATTATCTTAAAACTAAATTTATTTTTTTCTCCATAAGAATAATATTGGAAGCCATTTTAGTGGTACTTGAATCGTTAAAATTTAGCCGACGTCTATGTTTCAACACAGAGTAACAATAGTTAGTTTACTAAAATATACTTTGTTATACTGGATAACAACAGTTTTTACCAACAAAAAACACACAAAATCCACTAAATCGAAGTATATTTTTAAGTTGTGAGCATATTTATTATTTTATAAATTATTAAGTGTATGTTTAAAAAAAATATTTATACAGTTAATATTCCCTTAGTACGCCTACTCTGTGTAAATATCGTCAGTCGTCGAAGGCGACGATTGTATCAGTGGTAGACGACAGACGACGCGTGTGACAGATCGAAAAACTCAAAATAACTTTTTGATGACTGTAGATACTAAGATATTAACTTATAAAATAGTTTGTTTTATTACATTTTCTTAGACAATTGGTAATATTGTGATTGTCATGTGTAAAAAGTATACAAAGCCTCAATTTGTCTAGAAAGCGTTGATGAAGTTAGTCACAGTAAGCGAACAACCTTAAAATTTATTTTTGTAGGACAATTATTTGCTAGGTTATATTTTCACTAAATTAATAATAAAAATTGTCTACATTACCTAAAGTACATTACCAGTAATGTAGTAGGTAACCACAATAAAAGCTATAGATTATTCGAACCAAACAGCTTTTTTCGGAAGGTTATCTTGAATGATTTAACATAGCCTAGGGTTGGATTACAGTAAGAGTAAGCCGACATTAAACTGGTAATACAACAACTGTTGTAAAATACTTTAAACACATTACCAGGAATGTTGTAGTGAACCAAAATAAAAGCTTTAAACTATTCTAACCAAACTAAGCCTTTTATACAGGCTATCTGAAATGATTTGTCAAATCCTAGGTTTGGATTATACTGAGCTGTTTTCATCATAAACGTGGACCTATGGTTATAAAATGTAGGTCTATACACTTAGGCTACTTGCCATTTTAGAAGTTTCATGTACGGTCTTGGACCAACCCATGTTTATAAAATTTAATTTCATGATAGCCTAGGCTATTGAAAAAATATATTGAAATATCATTTTGTAAAATACAACTGTTGTAAAATACTTTAAACATTACCAGGAATGTTGTAGCGAACCAAAACAAAAGCTTTAAACTTTTCTAACCAAACTAAGCCTTTTATACAGGTTATCTGAAATAATTTGACATATCCTAGGTTTGGATTATACTGAGCTGTTTTCATCATAAACTTGGACCTATGACTATAAAATGTAGGCATATACACTTAGGCTACTTGTAATTTTAGAAGTTTCATGTACGGACTTGGGCCAACCCATGTTTATAGCATTTAATTTCATGATAGCCTAGGGCCATCATGCCCTATAGGCAATGCCTGTAGGCTATTGAAACAATATATTGAAATCTCATTTTTTCATCTAAATAACTGGGCCTGACGATTTATTGTTAATTCTTAAGGATATTTTGACTTGGCCTATAGAAATTGTTAACATTAGTTCATATAGGAAACTCGCTGTTCTCTTAAAAGTTAAATTAACCACACTGCTAAAGTCACTGCTTAGCCCAAAATGCTCTGTTCTAAGATAACGCACCCATGCCAATCCTAACAACAAACCATGCCTGAAATCTTCAATTTATTTTAAAAATAAATAAATTTACGTATTTATACAACATTTACTTTGATAAAAACAAGTGATAAATTTAAATATGTTTTACTACGAAAAACATGTTAAGTCGGCGGCGGGATCCGAACCTGCGACATTACGCTCCAAGAGCCAGTGCGATACCCACTGAGCTACCGCGATAATTGATTCGAAGTGAATAAAATTATAGCTATACTGTATAGACATAAAATCCGGATTCTGGCGGCAGTTAAATGATAACGGAATGTATTCTGATGATGTTACTCAAATCAGATATTGAATTTTTTATGAGACTCGATTTAAGTTTGATCATGTGTTTCAATTATCCTTATACGCGAGGAATGAGCGTACACCTAGTTAAGTTAGTAAGTAAGTTAGTTACATCAAATAATTTAAAATGATCAAAGTTAACGTGGAAATATTAAATACATAATTAAAATGAAAAATTATTAATTATATGTAATTTAATAAGTGTGCTATTTTATGTCTAAATACCGCATGATTCACTCTAGGTTGAAGACGGGTGAAAGTAACCAGGAAGTATAATTTTCATGTCATCGAAATACACATACAAAGGAAAACCTAAGAATACTACAATGAAAGGCTGGATGAAAGGTTATAAATTTCTAACGCTGAAATAACTTTCTAAACTAACTAAATTTAATAATATTTATCTCCAATCAATAGTGGTCTTTAGATTTACGTTAATTATAATTCACATTTTGATTTGCATTTATAAATAACAAAATATTCCGTAATATAATTGATTTAGGGAGTATTACTTTGTTTCGAATATCTGAAAACGTGTAATTTTAACCTAAATCTGTTTGAGGGTCATAATAAATACACCATTAATGAGGAAAATTCTTTTAAAAACTCTTCACTATATGCATTTTATTAAGTATTTTAAAATATAGTAAAATCCTTTTTAGACGCTGCATAAGTAGAGGAGAACTAGGGGTTTAACCCCGTAATCGGCACTTTTTTCCCATGTTATTCTTATGGGGAGCCGTTTTTGCACCGACACCAGCTCCCGCCTTACACAAGTTTCCTGTACTAGTACCCTTGCCTTAAATACATTTTCCCCATCCTCTATATTTAAAAATTAACTTTGGATTTGTCTGAAATTTATCTAATGCATTAATAAATCCCAAATTAACTATTACGGTCGAATTAAAAACTGCCAACTTACTGATTTTTGCACCCTAATTTCCGTTTTGACCCTTGCCATATTTTTCCCAATTTTAAAATTTGCATTCATTTTAACACATCCTTTGCAGAAATCCACGAGTTCTGGCTACTTGGGAACCCGAGCCATTTGACATATAATAAATCACCCTTCCTCCTAATTACCTTCTCTACCAAATACATGTCTTTATATTTAGTATTTAACAATTCTTCTGTATAAAATCCTCCTTTGATTATATTGCCATTTTCATCTTTCAAAATATAAGTCACAGGCTTTGTTTTCTTAACTTCTGCTATTGTAAAAAGCTCTCCCGTCCAGTTAGGGGTATATCCTTTACTAAATACATGTTTATATTTAGATATCCTTACACTATCCCCCACCTTATATCTTGGCTTTTTAACTTGTACTTTAGATGCTAACCTTTCATGTACATCTTTGGAGTTCTTAGCACTTACTTGGTTAGGCTTCATCCCTATGGATCTATGTACTTTATTATTATATATCCTTATTAACTTTGGAAGTAAATCCAACCACTTGTAACTCCCTTGTGCACTAAACTCTCTATACAACCAATTCTTTAAAGTTCTCTGGAACCTTTCCACAATAGCCGCCTTAGTTGTAGAGTAAGTGTGGTAGTGATTAATATTTAGAATTTTCATTAGTTTGGTAAAATGTTCATTAAAAAATTCTTTTCCGTTATCAGATTGAATATTTTTAACTCCCTTTGGGAGAATAGTTTTTATAGCTTCTGTGACTACTAATCCAGTTTTATTCTTTAGTGGAGCAGCATAAGCTTTTTTAGAAAATGTGTCTATTAAAGTTAAAATATATTTATTTCCAGAATTCTCTCTAGCATAATTCCGCATATCTATTAAATCTATTTGAACAGTTTCGTTTATACCCAACACCTTAAAAGACCTTCTAACAAAGTTCTTTCTCGCAGGCTTATGCAATTCGTAAGCAATTTTTTCCATTTTTTATTCTTTATTTTTAATGTTAACGTATCTGCCAGTCTCTGTCGTTTCAAAAACACCTCCATTGCTACCAATTAACATACCATCACTCATTCTTTGATATACATAGTTTTTTGGCAAATATGCCTCTCCATCTAAAGTCTTAAATCCGCTTAAAGATGTAGGGTCTGCAACCAACAATTTAGGATTGTACATCATCAAATCGATTTCATTATTGTCTTGCATAAATTTATTAGTTTTATTGTTAAACCTTAATGCATGTGATTTTAAACAAATATCAAATTTAATATTGTCTTGTCTAAAAGTTTTAATATTATCGTCATACCTCAAAACCTGCGACATTAAACAAATATCACTCCTATCTTTGCCTTCAGGTACATTCTTTATTAATTTGTCCTCTGCATCCCACATATCTCTATCTAATGTTAATACATTATAATATTTATCCCCCTGTTTTATTATGCTTTTCTCACCTTTTGTTAATATTTGCTTAACAACAGCCACATCATTGGGCAATGTTCCAGGTAAAATGTTTGTTAATTGCTTATTTTTACCATCAAATTTAAGACCGTCTAAAGTCACAGTCTGATGTTTTGTAACACAATCGTTCTCATCAACAGCGGGTTTAACACGAACTAGCCTTTTATTATTAAAATCCCAAAAGTTTAGATCCATTTTTGGTACTTGAGAGACGTTTACAACATCATCGCTTTCTTTACCAGCCAACAAATTACTTATTTTTCGCTTTTTGGCATTCCAAATACCATTCTCCGATTCCAAAAATTCATAATTATTTTTGTCTTGTACAAAGACACCATCTTTTCTTATTAAAGTTTGCTCTAATGTGGGTACATCGGTTGAGCTTTCACCTCGTTTAACATTAGTAATTTTGCGTTTATTAGCGTTCCAATTATTACTCTTGGATTCTAAAAACTTATATTTAGTATTACCTTGTACAAAAACATCACCTTTTCTGGTTAACGTCTGCCCCAAAGTCGATACATCATCAGTAAACTCCCCACCTTTAACACTACTAATTTTATAATTTAAAGCATTCCAACCATCATCTTTTAGATTTAAAGTAGTTTCTTTAAAACTTCTAGCTTCTGGTTTACTATACGGGTTATATACGCGATAAAATTTATCTATCATCTTTTTATTTAATAAACAATTCCACTTTCCCTCAATTCTTCTATGATAGAATCTATCTCATTATCCACTCCAGAATTTCCCGCCAATCGGCTTAACCAAAGCAGTCTTAACCTATCTACAAGCTCATTAGGATCGTCCCAATAAACATAGTCTATTTTATTACCAGTTACCTGCCTTAAACCTTCACCAACAGTCTTAAACAGGGGTTTAATTATATTAAGATATTTAGTGTGTTTATTACTTGACATCGCCGCACCTGTTTTATAACCCTTTAAATGTGCATTTGTAGCTTCTAAAATCTCTTTATAATTTTGCAAATCAGCCTGACTATAGTTTACGGGTTCTTTTAAAGTTAACAATTCCCACAATCCCTTTGTCCCTTTATAAATTGTTTCTCCAACTGTAACATCATCATTGGCAATTTGAACTTCCTGATTCCCAATAAAAAATTTATTTCCTTCTCGCCTAATACCATATGTGGTGTCTGTCATACTACTTCTACTAAGGTAATTTCCTAAATAGTCTGATGCTAAAAGACCAAAATCTAATTTGTGCGGTGTTATCTGGGTTATTCTTGGTATTCTAGACGGGGTCTTTTCTAAAATCATTGGGAGAACTGGCCTCTCAGTTTTTGTGGCTAAATTTTTTAATTCTTGCAACGGCTCTATTAACGGTTGGAATGTTTGGAACCTCTCTTCAGCCTCTAGAAATTTACCACGTTTTAACGCCCTATATTTTTCTCTTATTTGTTTTGCAGACTCTACCAATTCTTGTTGAATATTTGTTTTCATTTTATTTACATTTTATTTATCTCATTTGTCAAAGGATTATACTCAAACACCTTATCGTGCATTATTAGGCAATATGCAGATGTGTTTGAAGGGACATTTTCTGCAGTTTCAATTTCTAATTTAATATCTACAACCCCCTCTTTGACTGATTCATTCTGCCTAGAACAATCTATTACAATTAGAGGATATTTCTTTATAAAGTCAGCTCTGTTAAACATAGGATCGGGGACGGTGTTGTAGTAACTCTCCCTAAACCTCACAAACATCTCATAAGCTTTAGAGGCATCTCCATTTTCAAAGTCGAGATTTAAATCACTATAAGGATAATATTCAGAGTTTAAAAACACTTTGAGATTTTTCAATTTACAGTGATCAAATTCATCAGTTCTTTTTCGTGCACTGTTGTCTCTACTAGTTTGGAAACCAAATATAATAAACCTGGGCTTCTCCAAACTCGAAGACGTCTTAACTGACCATGTATGTCTCTTGGTTTCGGGGTATGATGGGAGTTCGTGTAGCTCCAAACTTCTAAATGCAATTTGCAAATTTTTATTTTGCAATAACATCTTTTGTAATTGAAGCTTCTCCCCATCAGATGGTACCACATGCGGCATCACCCACTGAATCGATTTAAGTGTAATTTTAGGAATAGGATCGACACCAGTTGGAGCATTAGATGTTGTTAATATACAATTTAAGTCGTTTTTGGATCTTTTCAACACCAATTCTTGTTTAACATTTACTAAAACCTTATTAAAATCCTCAAACACACCCATTAACAGCTCTAACGGGACACAAGTACTAAACTTGCCGCTTTTATGGAACTCCTTTAAATTTTCATCAGAATCAAATGCTACATTTGACAATTTAGTTGTTTTATTGTAAGAGCACAATATTTTCATAAGACTGGAAATTCCCGGATTTCTTACAATATCTATTTCTTTACCAGCAACTTCGTATCTAATTTCGTCAAATAAGAATGCAAATGCATTATTTATAAAATGTCCTTTATCGTGATTCTCTATTTCTCCTTTAATATACAGATAACTCCTACATGGGAGTGTTAGTAAATCTTGATTATTTATGCATATTCGAATTTCATCGGAATTATTTATTGCCAAAGTGTTGTGTGGAACATAGGAGTGATTTGTAATTTTAACCACGCTATCGTCGTATTGGAATTTTCCTGTAACGTCTAGAAAATCTTCCATTTTTATTAATAGAAAATTTTAACTTCAACCCAATTGATCGCAGAAACCTGGTATTTTGCACACTCAGTCCGTTCTTGTAAATTCTCATATCTTTTTTATATGACAAGTAATTGTAGTTTTTTCTTTATTAAAGTCAATTGGCTTGTCGTGTTGATCTGCAAATGTAATGCTAACAACATCTAAACTTCTCTTATTTACAGGAAAGTATATAATATTTCTGGGAACCTCAATAATTTTGTAGCCGGGAGGAGCTTCTGGGTAGAAACTGTGTATGGTGTGTGATTTGTCACCATTTAAATAAGACCCATTCGCAATATTACATTTTACTCTAATCACATTTACATTATTTATGTTGATTTTATTTACGGATTTAAACGCAATATCTGGAGTAGAAAATCCTTTAAATCCCAATAATTCAGACCCTAAACACGGTTTTGTAAAATCAAACACATGGCTAGAATGCAATGTGGCTTTCATAGTTTTATTATCGGCTATAAGTACAAAATCTGGGAGTTGCTTTTGAATTTCCTTCGCAAGCTCAAACACTTCGTATGTACCTTCAGCAATTTCAATTACATTTGGAGCTTTGTGATCGTAATAATACACATCCTCACCCTCGTCTATAGTTAATTTTGTGTCTTTAAGTTTATTTAATTTTGGAACTAGCCCTTTGTAAAATATAAGTTTGACTTTTGTATTAATTAATGCTACTTTATTTTGTATAATAACTTCAACTTTATCATCTAATGCCCGGTTTAATTCGTCAATTGTGACCTCCCCTTTTGGGGTTGTAATTTTGTGCATTTTGTAATATATCAAAGTATTTAGAGGTTTTTTAACATTAAATATAGAATTATAACTTTGAAAATCTACCAGTCCAATTACATAATCACCATTTAATTCTATAGGAGGAAAGAACACCGACTTCAACTCTGGCTCTGTACCCGTAAATGTTATAGTAAATGAATCCATTTTTATAAACTAAAATTTTTCAGAAATGATAAACATAAAATTCCACAAATGGAACTGTTTAAATCTTGTATTTGATCAGTTGTATAGTAAATTTTAGATGGTACAAAATATTCAATTACCTCTTTTGGAGGCTGTATTCCGAAAGGGTCAAAATATATTACAACATCTTTATTTTTACGATATGCTGTCCAATGTGTGCCCCTGTCACTGTCTAAATTAATAATTCCACATTCTCTTACTTTTGGCCTTAGATGTTTTAGCTCGTTTTTTAGGTACACTCCTCGAAAGTGAGGCACGTCTCTTGCTGCCTCTAACAGCTGAAAGTTGTCCATCTTTTTTATTAAATTTTAATCCCATTCCCATTTTTGCCTTGGCCTTCATCAAATTTGTCACTGCATAAGCTGCTGCTTTTTCGGCTAGATTGGCGTCCTTTGCAGAAACCCTAGTCCAAGCCTGGTCCGCTAATCTCATATCTGCCTTGTTCCGGGCGGCTGTATCAGGATTATTCATGTAGAATATGTCGTGCTCTTTACAATAAGAGTCTAGCTTATTTTTTGGAGGTACATTTCTGGCTAAATTTTCACGTATCTTAGTTCCAGGACCACAATATGAATATGACGGTATGTGGAGGGGGAAAGGAAGGTTGTTTATAAGGGTATTTAACAAGCCACGGCCTCTATATGGCTTTAAGAATAATCCCTTACCTTATTATATAAAAAATGTCATTTATTCAACAAAAGAACAAATTTAAAATAGCACATAAAGAAAATACACCAAAGAAGTTGGGTCTATTTCCTAATAATATTCGCTGTCTTATAATAGGGCCTAGCGGTTCGGGCAAGACCGTTGTAATTTATAACTTAATTGTAAAAAAGCAAGGATTAAAGTTTACAAATTTATATATAATATCCAAATCTTTAGAACAAGAAAAATATAAAAAAATAATTGAAATATTCCGTCTGTGTGATGAAGTTAAATTACACACATATTCAAACTGTGAAATCACACCAAATGATGTAGAATCACACTCAATAGTTGTATTTGACGACATAAATAGTCCAAATATCACACAATTTTTCTCAATGGGCAGACACAAAAATATTAACAGTTTTTACTTGTGTCAATCTTACAGTAAAGTAAACAAACATTTACGTGACAATGTTAATTTTCTAATATTATTTAAACAAGACGATTTAAATTTAAAACATGTGTATAACAATCATGTGGGAAATGATTTTTCATTTAACCAATTTAGAAATCTCTGCCATCAATGCTGGGACAGGTCTAAATATGGCTTTTTTGTAAAAGACAAGGAAAGGCCAAAGAATAATGGGAAATATAGATTTATGTTTGACCAATTTTATAATGACCGAGGGCAAGAGTGTTAATGCCATCCAGAATAAACCTCTTGTCGTCATCAAAAGAGAGTACCTTTTTGTTCATCGTTAATGTTTGAAGATGGTGGTTTGTGGATTTAATTCTTGTAACATTCTCATAGTAATCTTCCCCGGTTGCAAGACAGTGTAAGTAATGTTGGTGTCTTAAGAGATGTTTAACTGTAGCATTGTCAGCCCCCTTTGCCTTTTTAACCTCTAGCTCATTTTGCTTTTCTTTTTCGTATAACCATTGTAAAGGAATGAAAGAGTATAATTTTGGCCTTAAACCACAATATTCATACATAATTTGACCATTTAATTCGTCTTTAAACTTGCCCGTAACTTTTTTATTTTTATCAGAGTATAAGAAATGGTCTTTACTATATGCAGAGGTGTCGAAACAGTCCAAGTCACATTGTATTTCCTTGTAAAAGTCCTCTGTTACTATAGAATAAAGAAGGCTGTCTGTGTCTGTCATTAAGAACTTTTTATTCTTAAATTTTGACATATAATTATAGTGGAAATCATGCATTGTTACTTTACTGATATCCAAAATGGTCATTCCTAAATATATTGGTTTATCAAAATTTACAATTAATTTATTTAAATGTACAGCATGCAAATTGTTATCGAACATTTTGCTACAGTCAAACCTTGGCTTTGTAACGTACTTTGTTAACTTAGACTCGTCTACAAGATGTATATCACGAAACTTACGTTGGTTCATAATTGTTCGACCAAAGAGACTGTTATTTAACAGTTTGTAAAAGTCTTTTTCAAAATCATGTTTAGCTTTTTGTCGCTTTTCAATATTAAAATTAATATAGGGTGCAAGCCATTTCGACTGTCTAAATTTTAAAATTCTGTGGTATTTTGTAACTACCAAACCCAGTTCTTCGTATTTTTTTAGTGCTTTATAATGCAAAATATATTTAGTTTTGTCATTTAAATTTGGTATTAATTTTCCATTCATTTTTTCTGGTGCGAGTGGGTAGTCATTATGCAAATCGTGTAAACTTTTATCGTATTTTAAATCAACTTCCAAAATAAATCCAAAGTTTTCATTTTGATTGTATTTATAATCTTTCTCATTTGTCCATCTAAAGCCATCGATGGGCGACGACTCGCACATTGCTGTAGAGTATAGCGAGTTACAGTCTAAGTATACAAGATAGGTGCTTTCTTGATTTGGGTCATAATATTCGCCCATGTACTTATTATTGGCTTTAGCATAGCGCGTGGAAATCATACTTACACCGCCTCTAATGGCATGTTCTATAAACAAATGCATGTCAATGTCACGAAATAATTGTAATTTTATGCCGGTCATTCTAAGACATGCCTCCCATGTTAGTCCAGGCAATGAGTACATATGAACAGGGTCGAGTTTATAATCCTTTAAACATAAGTCCCTAAATGTCTCAAACACATCAGCCAATAACAACACATCTGTTTTAAGGTATAAATCGTGATATTCTTTTAAATTATTTATATTAAAATGATTCCATACGTTTTTAGCGTGTTCATATTGTGCGGGAGATATACATTCTTTAGTTAGACTACTGTAAAATGCCTCTATGGGTGGGAGAGGCTCTAAAAACTTTTCTGGTCCTGTCATGTATTCGTACGGAAATTCGCCCTTACGTTGTAGTAGTGGATTGTCTATAAATCTAAATGTATTTAAATTGGAAGCTAATTTGCTTAAGGGAAGGGACAGAAAGTTGTAGGAATCCAAAAATACTAAATCATCAACAGAGAATGAAATATACTTTTCCATATCTTTGGCTATGCAATTCAATTTGCGATTAAATTTTCCTAAGTGTTGCATTATTAAATGACCATCATAGTTTTTAAGATTGTGGAAGAATACTGGAATTTTCTTGGTTACTTTATAGTTTAAATTACAAGAGTTATGGGCGGGTCCTCTGAACTCGCCTGTTAAGTGACAATGGTCGCGCACTTTATCACACAGTAACGGCTGGCGGCATATGTGGCAGTGTGTAGAGTTTTGAAATAACGTCTCTTGCTCTGGAGTCATTACAAGGGGAACATATACTCCCATCTGACTTTTAATAAAGTCATAAGTTTTAAATAACTTTTCGAAAAACACATTCATTAAATTTTCACCACTGTACAACTCTTCGTAAATAATTTTAGAATCTCTCACTACAACATAAGCAAATCCAGAAGGAGTGTGTTTGTCACAGTTTATAAAGCATTCGAAATCTGCATAAATCACAAAGGGAGCTTTAAGTTGATATTTGTAATTCGTAAATTGTAATGTATCTTTTTTAGACATTTGTACTCTTTGGGGATCAAAGGTTTTACAATATGTTATGTGACGTTCCAATATATCTTTAGTGTAAAAATGTTGCACACAGAACTTGCAAAAATATTTCTTACTATTGTATTTTGTAGAATTAAACATTAACTTATCAAAATCACGAATTAAACAGTAATGTGATTTGCGGCCTTGTTGTAAAAGCAGCAGGTTTGCGTGCGTATTACTATTTAGTTTAGTTATTCTCAATGGATATATTAATTGTCCTTCAATTCCATATACATTAACACTTATATTATTTTGTTTTTCAAATTTATCAATGTCGGATATTTTTACGGGATATTTTATATTTGTCATATTTAACTGACCTATGTGGGGTTCGTAGTAAAATACTTGATTTGCATGTTTACAATTCCTTGGTTTTAAGCTTGCTAAAATACTCCACAAAAAACATTTATTATCACTATTTTTAATATTTAAAACAGCGTGTTTTGATTTTATATTTTCTGGTGTGGGGATGTATGACTTGGGAGTTAGGGGTTTATACTTGTAAACATGCAGCTGCCAGTATTTAGTATGGTCATATATCCATCCACTGCCTTCTGATTGAAATTTGTGTAAAGATGTGTCGATTTTTAAAAGTGAATTTTCAATTTGTGTCTTTAATTGTGCTTTCTCAATTGATAAATTAGTTAAACTTCGAAAGTTAGCAATAGTTTCTTTATCAATTAATAATTCACCATTCTTACTAACTGTGTGTTTGATAAATTTCACTCTCCTAATAAGAATCCATTTTATTGGTAAAGGACATGATTGAAGGGTGTTTAATATATCCGCGGACTCACCTTGAAACTTAAACACATTATAGGGTCGCTTGTCACATCGTAGGTGGTGGCGGGGTTTGTTCTGGGTGATGACTCTCTTACACACATTACAAGTATTGTGGTTCTCTAGCATATGCATTTTAAAATTGCTATTGTCAAATATTTGATGACATATTTTACAAATTTTAGGAATAACTTTGTGGATGTTACGATAGTGTCTGATTAAATTACTTCTTTTGGAGCAGGGCACGGAGCAGATTGCACAGGACAACATTTTGTGTTGAAATGACTGTAGAGATGTCATGCTCTGCTTTTTATAAACAAAAATTACCATTTTAAAAATTTAAATACGATCAAAATATGAAGATTTTAGACAAAAACACAAATTCAAAATTTTTATAAAAACTAAGCCCTTTATCAAAAATCTGGGAAACTATTTTTTAGATAATTGTATAAAGTACCTCCAAACCAAATTTGAATTTTAATCAAAAATGAAAATGTTTTCAAAAATAACGATTCCCTTTCATCTTCAAAGTTATTAAGTCATAAGAACCACTCTAAATTTTTCTAAGTCCAGAGTAAAAAAGCATATTTTAGCCGAAATTATTCTAAGTATTGGACCACTGAATTTTAAGTTAAAATCTGCAACACTGAAGGTCTTGTTGGTGCTGGGGCTGTAGGATATGAAGTGAGGACCCTAGCCTGCAGCAGCTCTTTATATAGCCGACAATTCACAAAATTAATTTGTAAAATTACGCATCGGTTACTATGCATCGGTCGCTGCAACACTGAAGGTCTTGTTGGTGCTGGGTCTGTAGGATATGAAGTGAGGACCCTAGCCTGCAGCAGCTCTTTATATAGCTGACAATTCACAAAATTAATTTGTAAAATTACGCATCGGTTACTATGCATCGGTCGCTGTGTCCTTGGTGTCGATCTTGCAGAATCTCCTTCAAGGTTGATTGTCGCGCTTGTGGCAATAACCGAGTGCACTTCTAAGTTGTTTACATGTGTTGTTTATTTAGTGTGGAGTTATTTTTGAACTCATGGATTTTCACAAAGGATGTATTAAAATGAATTTAGAGCAAATTTTAAAAATATAGGGGGAAAATGTATTTAAGGCAAGGGTACTACAGGCTAACAAGGAAACTTGTGTAAGGCGGGAGCTGGCGTCGGTGCAAAAACGGCTCCCCATAAGAATAACATGGGAAAAAAGTGCCGATTACGGGGTTAAACCCCTAGTTCTCCTCTACTTGCATACAACGTTTTTATAATACACTAAGAACTTTCATGTTAAAAAAATATACTTAAGTATTGATTCTTCTATTTTTGTTTCACCTGAATTCAAAAATACCCCCGTAGCAGCAAACCTGCGTACTCAGCGAATTTCCAATGCATATATATGTATCTTAATACCACATAAAGCCACATACCAAGTTTCATCAATATACATTCATAAATAAACGATTTATGACATTTTAATTATTCTCCATAAGAATAACATGGCAGCTGAGTATGCAGGTTTGCTGAAGCAAGGAACACAAAAAATGGGGTTTAATACAAATATCAATATAACCCATTAAGGTAAAGCCACATACCAAATTTCATTAATTTATTTTCATAATGAAGGCAGATAACACGTTACTTATTCTCCATAAGAATAACATGGGGCTGAGTACGCAGGTTTGCTGCTACGGGAGCCTTGGGTAAAAAATTGTCTGTTTGAGCAAATATCAATGGTCCACAACCAGATGAAGCCGTATACCAAGTTTCGTCAGAATACGTTCATAAATAAGCGAGATATAAAATTTTTATTTTTCTCCATAAGAATAACATTAGACAACGTACTGTGTTTAGCACTTTCAATATCTCGGTAACCAATTAACGTAGAGAAATGATCAAAATACCAAATTGTGTGTTTTTTTAAGCTGAATCCAATGAGAAAAAATAAAGTTTGACTATTTCCAAAATTATATGTAAAAAATTCGAAAAACCCATTTTTGGGGTACAAAACTCCCCCAAAATCGGATAGAGCGATCTGGCTGGTTTTCGAACTTAAAGTCATAAATGTTGCTTTACACGTTTATCACGTTTATACCAAATTTCATCGAAATCGGATAATTTTTACGAGAGTTATCGTGCTCACGGACATATATATATATATATATATACAGTTTCGAACGAATGGTGTTTTTGGGGTCTGGGGACCTCAAAACGAAAAGTTATCATGGCCCCGGGCCATGCCGACTACGGTAATAGCTTCTTCTCTATAGGGGAAATTCGCTAAAACCACAACTATACGAATTTTCTATACCGGACAATCTTATCCTAGCACCAGTATTTTATCTTAAGCACGTAACACTGCTTAGCCTTAAAACCTTAAAAAAATTTCTGTCGTTAAAAGTATAAAATTTCTGTTTAATTTAAATAATTAGTAAAACTCGACCATACTTGAATTTTCAAGTTGCTTTGTTACTGGAAAATGGTATGTAAAATCATTCAAAGCTTTTCAAACAATAACAAAAGTGTTACAAGTTGTATAAGGACAGTTTGGAGCTTGAGTTTTATGTTTAGTGATTCAGAATCAAGAAGAACTTTGAGTGAAACTTTCTTCAAAGAGTTTCCACTCAATAAAATTACAACTTTTAGGTCATCTCTTGCCGTTCATTGTGATGTTTCTGCATTGAGTTACAACTGCTGAATATAATTATTTTTGAAACAGTAAGCTTTACAAATTTTTAGGATTTTTTTATTATTTTTAAATCTATATCTCATTCACACTCTAGTATATTTTATAATTTTTATTTCCTTACCACACTTAGCTTTGTTAAGTTTAATTTTTGTTTGGCGTTTCCTAATTTAATTTAGTTTAATTTTTGTGGTAAATCTTAACTAGGGGTTGCATAAGGAAATATTATATCGTAAGTTGTATTTAATTTATTTACACACCATTTGAGAGGATTTGGGTGCAGTTCGATGAGCGTCCACCTAAAGAGTCGAATATAAAATATCGGATTACCATGATACATCAATATTACAGATGAGAACATCTAAAAGAAAATTAACACAATTAAAACATGACAACAACAGTGCTCGGCAGAGTTAGGCTTAGGTTAGTTTATCACAGTTTATGTTAATGTAAAACACTTCTTGATAGTGTGTTAAAAACAAAAATCGAAAGGGTAAATAGTTATCGGTGTATCAATCATAAAAATCCAATATTTTATATTCGATTGTTTTGGTGGATGCTTTTCGTACTGTTTTTGATTATTAGTGAATTTCCTTTGGAAAGGGAACTATTAGCATGACCCGCACGGTGAAACTTAAGCCCGGGACCACCATAGAAGTTCTTAACGTGACCCCCTGAACACGTTTTGGGGGGTCGTTCAAAATTCTATACATATATATGTATATATATTTATGTATATATATATATATATGTGTGTGTGTGTGTGTGTGTGTGTGTGTGTGTGTGTGTGTGTGTTTGCACTCTAGCGGTCGCAATTTTTGTCCGATTTACTTCAAATTTGGTAGGGACGTTCCTTTCTATAATTAATTGGACAAGTTTGTTGGGCAAAACAATCGGAAAACTCTAAACCACTTTTTTGGGGGATTAATCCTTCAAATTTCGAGTTTTTGGGCCCAGAAATGGTCATAAAAGCCCCAGTTGTAAAATAAATGCATGTAAAAAGAAGGGAATTAGAGAGGCGAAAGTTTTAAGCCCTCTCTCGTCATTCTAGCATAAATACTTACCGAGTTATTAAAGAAAATGTGTATCGACTCTACACAGTACGTTGTCTTATGGGGATTTTACACTAGAAAAGCCTGTTATTCCTTTATTAGAGTACTTTTATCATCCCCAGCAACCTCACGCCTACTTTCAAGCCTGTCTGGACCTTCTCCTAACCTTATAATGCACAAAATTGTATTCCCAGCTTTGCAAGTAAATGAAACCAGGAGTATCAGAACAGCCAAAAAATTAATGTTTTCAGATTCCAATAAAATTGGACAAATGTAAGTTTTAAACTGATTTTGAGTTTTAAAAGTTTTTATGTGGAAATTCACTTCCCTCACGTCAGCGTGCTGCGTGCGAACTCGTTTCTCTTATTGTGATTGATAATATTCATGAATATTCTAAATCGATTGCTCTTTTGAAATTAATATGTATGTTTACCATCATCGGGGTGAACGTAAGTTGTTTCAAATATGAAATAAGATACTTTACACGAGATCACACTTTTTTGGGACGTAAAATGTTCAAAATCTTTTAAATTGTATTTATTTTGTATATTAGTTGTATTATCGTTATAAGTCAACTTAAGTAAATAACTCTCTGCCATGTAAATAATAAATGTAACATAAATATCCTCGACCAACCAAGGAGAAGGGTAAACTTCTCTAGACAATTAACAGAGTGATGTTAATTATTGAACACAAGATTGATTTTCATTAGGAAGTTCCTGCTATGGGAAACTAACCCTATACTCTAATATGAGTAAGGTTTGCTTGCTTGCGCCATGCGTGCTTGCTTGTTTGCAACTCTGATCTCAAAAACGGCACCAACGATTTCCTTAAAATGATGAAAATAACTAATTTCTGGGATAAAAATAAGTTCTAGACAGGTATTATACCCAGGAAAAATAAAATAATGTAAAAAACGAAAATGAAAAGTGAAAAAATAACATTGGGCATATGGAGTTTAAAATCAAAACAAAAGAATTGGATCAACTGTTCATAATCAATCAGGGAAATGTCAAAGTAATAATCGTGTTGTTTTTAATTGTTAACATGTGGTTTCCTGAGAGTAGTGAATAAAACGGTTGAGTAAAGGTATAGAGTGGTCTTATCAGAAATAAATCAAATACATTGAGCTATAAATAAAAACTGGAGTTACATAACAAATGCAGAAAAGAGACAAATGAGCTATACAAATCTTATAATCAGTTGGGGGAAGTGGTGATGTATTACTCCAAGTCATCTAAACAAACTGACTGGCTTTCCCCGAGCAAATCTCGGCCCCCAGGTACTGTGACTTAAAAACACAAACTCAAATTTAAAATACATGATAATTTGTGTTTTTAATTTTAAATTGTAATATTTTATTCCTCGAGAGTTTACAATGTACGGTACATATTCAATATAATCTGTTCTCTGGTGTGTTTTAGTTATACTTAATGGTTGTCGTTGGTTACTGAGTTTTTATTATAATTAGAGATTACCTAAAAACCTCCAACTCTCCAGGTAAACTTGAGAGTCATTCATTACCTAATCCAATTACTCGTCGCATTTCGATTCAATATAATCTAATTACCTTGTTCTGAAAATGACCGAGGTATTAAACATTTACGATTGTTAAAACTTTGTTTTGGCTCAACCCAATGGAAAATGAGTTTCTCGCTTGGTTAAGAATTAATAATTCGTTAATATTCTTTAATATTTTATATAGGTTTTCCAAATTGTGTTATTGCAAAACAATACGAAAGTGATTTCAATATTTTTTTAAATTAAGTGGCCTCATTAACATCCGTCAGACCCGTTACTCTGCCACGAGGGCCCGAAAAAGGTATCTATGAGATTCATAGATTGGTCGTCGTGTCGGCCCAAATTGCAGGAGTGATCGATGGCCTATTCTTCAATTCACGAATTTGTAGCTACATAACTGAAAAGTGGCTGTAACATGTAGGATAGATAAAGTGAGTGAATATTTTAACGAGGAATACTGCAGGGAGCCGAGTAATCCAGTGATAAGGGAGTTTGACCAATTTTTACTTTCTCCCCTTATACATAGTATATGGAGAAAGTATTGTTTTCGTAAAAATTTTCGAATTTGAGTTGTTAGTGGAAATATTCGTTTTGGTGCTCCCTGAACCCAAAAAAGTGGTTTTTACGTGATGTCTGTCTGTGTGTGTGTGTGTGTGTGTGTGTGTGTGTCCGTGTGTGTGTGTGTGTGTGTGTGTGTGTGTGTGTGTGTGTGTGTGTGTGTGTGTGTGTATGTGTGTGTCTGTGTGGATGTGTACAGAGCTAGAGCCTTAACCAATGGGCCGATTTTTATGAAATTTGGCATGTAGGTACTAATCCACGATATCTCCAGGCTTTTTTTTCATTTTTTTGAATTTTTGATTTTTAAGGGTAATTATCCCCCCAAAACCGCCAAAAAACATGAAAAATCCAAATTTCTCAAAAACGACTCTAACGATTTTGATTAAACTTTAGTCGTTTGTAGAACTTTAGTTTTCCAACAAAATGGCACCACTTGCATTCCTGTAAAAATTCGGGTTCAGAAAATACAGGACTTAAAACATCAAAAATTCTGTTTTTTGGATTTTTCATAAAAAGACATAAATATAAAAAACTATTACTATTCACAATAAAAAAAGAGCTCACAAAACTAAATAATTTAGTATTTTGAATTACTATTCTACGATTGCTGGTTTCGGAGAAAATTGAAATTTTCATTTTGCGGTAAACGCAGTACGTTGTACCCATGTTATTCTTATGGGGAATAAAAAAATTACTATTTCTCGCTTATTTACTGATCAATTTCATTCAAACTTGATATGCTTGTCAAGTTAGTATTGACCAACAGAGGAAGTTCGAAATATGTTACCCCTTAATAACCCTGGGGGGGAATAGGGGGCATTTCCCCTCTTAAAACTACGAGTGCAGCAATGGATTCTGTAGTGCCTCCAAAGCAGGGATTTGGGTGGATGTCTTTTAAAACAACTTGTTTACAAGATTTTTTGTATATTCGACCGTGCTTTGTATTCTATATTTAGTAAATAAAAAGTAATTTATTCATTAAAGTTGGGCTAAAAGGGAGAAAGTATGTGTCAGTTTCCTCATACCGTTTATTTAAATTAAAGTTTTGTTCAATTTCTGTTAAAAAGTCTGTAAATTTTAAAGAGTTTTCTGGAATAATATTTCGTAGTTTCATTTCAATCGTTTTATTTCAGTCATCCCTTTTCTTGGAAGATCATATTACCACAGTTGTTGGATCCGTTACTATGACGTGCTTTCCCGGGTGCAGTTCCTTATCTGGGCTACCATACTATCGAATGAAATTATCGAAGTTTTAAAAATCGATATTTATATATCGAATAATTAAACTGTATTTGATTTTTAATAATCAGATGGTTTTAAAAATTATTAATTAAAATTGTTTATTTACATTTTACAATAAAGTAAATAAAAATAGAAGTAGAACGTGATTGTCATTTTGTGAATTTTACATATTTGTGTAAACATGTGTTTAATCCAATAGAAAAATGTTTTAGTTTTCTTCAAGACGAAGAACTAATACCTAATATATTAAATTGTGATGTGTGTGGAGGCAAAACAAAAAACACTAATACTGTACGTGGTGAAAATTCGGTCAAATTTTGATGCCTAAAAAAGGTCAATGGCGAACACGATGTAAGAAAGAACACTTTAGAAAACACTTTTTTCGAAAATGCCAAGTTTGGATTGATTAACATTCTAACTTTAGTTAAATTTTTTGTATAAATGTTGTAAATTATGATTTTTTAATAAGAGAAACAAGCACATCAACATCTAAAACCAGCAGGAGAACTATCGCTGATTAGATGTCATTTTGTAGAGAGGTCTGCTTTTGCTACATCGACAGAAAATTTGAAGAATAAGAGTAATCGATATAACGATTGTTAAAACTTCGATATTTTCATTCGATAGTATGGTAGCCCAGATACGGAACTGCACCCGCTTTCCCTTCCATCTCTGCCCAAGACTCGCACTACGTTTTTCTGTGGAAAACGCGGTCTAGATACAGCAATTACAGATTTGTCTCTCATCTTGAAAATCATGTTCACTTGCCTCTTCATTATTGTATAGAATGTAATTTATTGTCTATTTATTTACAGTAGGGTAAAAAAAGATTATATTAATCCCTAATATTCAATAAAAAAATTTGATTAAGTAACTCAAACTTTCACTTTAATACGGAAATAATTATGGTTTTTAAAAGTGTAAACCTTTTTCATTACGTCAATATCATTTGCATAATTACCTAACCCTCAGTACGATAACAAATTTGTTTTATTGTTCTTCTGTAAATGTTTTATAACCTGTTTTTTATATTTCTTTTGTTTATAAAATCAATATTCGAGCTTCTTCCAGCCATTGTTTCCTTTGAATTCCCAAAGATTTATTTAGCTTAGACGAATTCAGTCAATCAGTCGTCATTATAAATATTTGAATGGATGAACTAGAAGACTCTTTAAACATTTTATTTTCAAGATTTAAGGGGTAACGTAAATTAATTTATCGTTATTTATTTTATTTCTTGACCATTTATCATTACTTCAGAATTTTAGTTATTCAATTTTAATTCCCGTCGTACACTGCCAATAAATTGAGACAACTATGATTGTTTTATTTTACTAATACTAGCTTAAGTTTTATTATAAAAAACAAACTTTCGATGAAATCCCAATTTAAAATAATAGGTTTTAACTCTTCAATTTATTAGATTTAGTTAGGTTGTATGGTTCCTAGAAATCACGAAGTGTGGATCACTAAAATGTTGAATATAATTACAGCCTGACTAAATTCACCCTACTAAATAGAAAATCGGCATTGAGTATATAATTAGCATTTTTGAAGCGTTTTAGTAAAATACATTACTTACATCTTAACCAAACCTTATTAACAAATCGTTCTGTTTTAAAATAATCAATGTGTGATAATAGTTTTAAGTTGGGCAACTACTACTAAGCTTATACTCTCGTGGTGACCGCATGAAGTTACAAGGTTATATCAATGAAATCATATCCAGTTTAGTGAGTGAACCTAACATGGTTTACACCGTGTGACACCAGATCGGAAATGGTGAGTGAAATGCTATTATTGTTATGAGCTGCCCGTAAACGCAATAATGGTTCACAGTTTATAGTGGTTGTATAACCAGTTCTACCTAAATGAAATATCTTCCTCTAATTACTAAATTTAAAGTTTGTGTGTTTGTTTGTAAGTTCCAACAAGTATGTGAATAAAGTTACAAACTTTGACTGAAATATAGGTGGAATATATTAAATACACTAAGGCCTCCTCCCAGTTTTGAAAATCGTGCAACCCCTCTAACTTTTAAAGGCCAACATTAATAAAGATAATTAGTATTTACTGTACCTTTTGAGGATATTATTGGTAGGAAGGTACGCACGAACTTTTGAGCTTATTGGTATCCACAAATAATTTCCATCCTCTGCCCTTTACCCTCTGCCCTTTGACTTCCATCCTCTGCCCTTTAAAAATACCATCATTGATATTACATACCAATTGTAAACTCTTCTAGTGCGTTTATTGATGAATCTGAGATTTGGTAGGACATGGCTAATACACTATAGGCAGATAGAGGCATCCTTCTGATTCAGTTATGTGTTATGGCTCTAACCCACTGGTCTTAAATGTTCCTATGTTTTCCATCACACACCAACTGACGCCAACTTCTGCACCGATAGAGCTTCAATTTGGTAGACCGATGGTCAATACACCAGAATCAAATATATATCTACTGCCATTCCGAACGCATGTTTAGCAACTTGCACATACTAGCACATACCTACTTGCCAATAGATCTGAAACTTGAAAGAAACATAGTTATCAAACTATAATCAAATTTGGGGTTACTCCCATACTGAAAGTACTTTAGGATTTTAACAAACTAGCCTTAAAAATTCCAAAGTAGACCAGTTCAATTCAGCTGACATTTACAAATGCTAATACTATAAGGGAGTGATACAAGGGATTCTAAAATTTCAAAAATATTTTTGGGCTCTACCACACTAGCCTTCACTGTTCCAATGTTAAACTTGTTAAGAAAAAGTATTTTGCTTGGCCGATTATTGAAGTAGTTTGGTTGATCGATTGATGTGAGTTTTATAGGGTGATTCGTAAACACTCTAAAATTTAGCAGGCCTTCTCCAGTGTTAAAAATATTTTTAGGCTGTACCTCTCTACGGCCTTTAAAACTACCATGTATAAACACATAGGAGTATATCTGCCTTTAGTGGATATCTGGGAGGCTGAAGAAGGCAGGTTAGCAGGGGGTTGGACCTGGGTTACTCGTCGAGGAACCCGGGTGCTGGTTAGGTTGAGGAGTGTGGTTATGTTGAGGAGTGAGGGTAGGTATGGAAGTGAGGGTATGTTGAGGAGTGAGGGTAGGTTTAGGAGTGGGGGTAGGTTGAGGAGTGAGAGTTGAGGGTCGTCTCCCCTTCTTGGGGTTACTTTCTGGTCACCCTTCCAACCACTGCGGATCCCTTCCTCTCATTGGGTATACATATACAATATTACAGAAGCAAGACGTGCCGAGCTTGGATAATGCTGGGTCCAGATTTTTCTTAAACTAATTAACGATTATTTTTTAAAATTTTATATATAAGGGTAAAATGTTTAAGATACAATTTTTAGTATTACTGTTATCGTAATTATTTAATATTTTAATAAGAACGCAACATGAACTGAACTCTCTAGACAGCTTACGAGGATTGAACTGTTTATAGGCGAGTTTAATCGGATTGTAATAAATCGGATTAGTCCAGTTAGCAGCGTAAACCAAACGCTGAGGTGGCGAGTTGCCGAGGGAAAATTATGTTTCACATGTGACAGATTTCGCATAATGTTTCTGCACAGGTATAACTATATAATACTAGGTGTAAATATCCTACAGAACAGTCATAACATATTGGATTGAGTAAGGTAGAAGAGGTATAAATTAATGAAGGTGAGAGCAGGAAAGGTATAAAAAAACTTATATCATTATCATTGGTAACGTTTTTAAAGTTAAATAGTAAGAGACTAGTATTCACATTAATTTAATTAAGTTTAATTTTGACGATAAGGGAGAAAAAGCAATTGGAATGTATTTTTAATAAACTTATTTCAATATTTTTATTATTTTTTTAGCCTTTAAAGCGTAATTCAAATGCGTCTTTAAACTTTAAAAGATTGTTTACGCCAGTGCCGCTGGTGGAGCTAGTGACGGGTCTAACCCAATTTTTTTGTGCCATCTTTATCACATATGTTTACTGTTTTGTGAATACTGTGAGTAGAGTGTTAAGTGTAAATATATTTCGAAGGGTTGTACGCCGTTTTCATTAAAGATAATTTGTCAAAGTAGTAACTGTTTTATAAGGATACTTTAGAGTTATACTTAAGAGTTTAGAGTTATTTAGATTACTTTAGAGTTACAATAATAATAATATTAGTGACTCAGAAACAAATGAAATTTGAATGAGACTCTGCCACTCATTTAAACTACATACTCTTATTGTCATCTCTTGTCATTCGTTATAATGTGTCTGGAATAGTATTAAACAGATTTATATAGCTTAGTCAGTATTAATCGAATCATTCACAAGACGAATATTAACTTATATAAAACAATAGCAATAGCTTAGTAATGACCTGAATAACGTAAATAAAAAGCATCTTATTCTTCGGAAAATTTAAAATTTGTGTTGTACTGTCTAAATAGATTCAAGGATTTACCAGTTTCCAAACTCTCCAATACTGATTTAATTTTGAGCGGATTGTGTTTTATTTATCTACTAGTGGAATATTTTATTTATTGTTTACGTTGCCGTTAAAATTATAACACCTTTAATACAATAAAAACCAAACCTTCGTGGAAGCAAAGTACTCCTTCTCACGCAATAAAGCAATAATATTAAATCAAGTTTATCAAGATAAAATTTCCTGGCGGGCTCGGAATTTAATTTAGTAGATTTTCAATGTTAGCATCCAAATTAAACAAAGCACCTTAACTCTTCTTGTAAAATGCCAATATAGATTAAGGATAACGTTGCCTGTTTTGTAAAATGGAAAACAATTTCCTCTTCACTGTTTAATAATTTAGAATGGTACACTAAAAGTATTCATATACCGCACACAAGTATTTTTATTGTGTATAATTTCCTTTAAAATATACACAGTCAAAATTAGTTTAGTTAGTATTACAATCGTTGGATCACTCCACTTGAATACTATTTGGTATTATTGTTAATTTCCTGGGGGCCGAGGTTTGCTAGAAAGAAAGATCACTTGTTGATACTTCACTACATGTTTTTTTTTTGTATTTTGTCAATGTTCAACTGAGTTTTCCTGGGATTAAAGACTCTGCCAATCGATTTCTGAGGGATGATTTGGAGATGAGAGATTTCTAAATATGCTTTGTCTACATGCATACAGAATTGCACATTGCATCCATACATATGGTTTAAAAATATAGGTTGGCCTTCATGCTCCACTCGCTCACTCTCATAAAAATGTTAATATCAAATAAAATCCTACAACCAATTAACTTAGTTCTTAAATGCATTTAAGTAACACAATTTCAAATTCTATGCTATAACAAAAGTTGTCAACCAAAACTTATTATTTTGCCACCAAGCAATTGCACTGAGGAAAGAGGTTAACCGGTTGGTAGGTCAGTGACGTGCGAATATCGAAAAAATCCTAGTACGGTTATTTTTTCATATAGTCATCCTAAATAATAATAATTTCTGACACAGTGACAACTACAATGAGTACAGAGTTGGATCAGTACGTGACCCAACTATCCTACCTACAGTCACGTAGTCACTGTGTGGTCACGTTGCTCGAGTCTGAGTCTCCCACCACCGCGCCATATTTGATGCTTTATTTTCAGATGCTTATGTGGGTGTACTTATTCATTGTTCTGTACAAATTGTTTTATTTATATTTATGTGTGTTACAATTGAAAAAAGTTTCGTTTGAAACTAGCTATGAAAATATTATTTGGTTGTGCTGTCACATCACCTAATTCATTTATGTTATTTTCTGTCTTCTAAGTTTGAATATATGAAAGAAGTGAGTCTACTATACAGACGGCCAGATGCTGGTAGTGGTTGTAGAGCCTTTGTTTCAAATTTGTACACTCAGAAGTACTGAAAATGTAGATGATTTTTATTTTTAGTTCACAATTTAGACTACACTATTTAACAAACATACTATACAGTAAACAGTAAAAATGATTCTAAACTGCTATGAAATACAAATTCTGCTTAAAAATAATATATAAACTAAACTGTTATAAGAAGCATGAGAGCAGTAACAAAGGAAATACGAATCTAAATATTAGGGTGGAAAATCAATCATTCACAGTAGTTAAACATTCTAGATCAAGGAAATTGTAATGCAGACAACTCCTTCATACAATATATCATATAACTCGTTAAATTATACTTGTGTTGTATAATATATAACTCGTATTTATGTTAGCTAAATTTTTAAATATCGTATTTTTCTACACAAAAGAATTATTACACCCGAAACCAATAAATGTTCTACAAATCATATACTTTTAAATGGGGGGAAAAATAAATGTATGCAAAGAGGATCTCGGAATCTACGGAATAGTTTTGCTTAGACATTGATTATATGGTTTTTGAGAAATTATATTTAAAATGATTTAATTGCAAATTTTCAGTTATGAACATCGTAGTTAAATCTTGTTATGACATAATTTCTTTCATATATATTATATAAGTTAAACATATATATGTTATATGTTATTCCCTGCCACAGTAGTTGGATCATTACTAGGAAATATGGTCCATTCAAACTCAGTAAGGTTCACCGTAAGATTTGTCTGGTGAAAATCTCTTTGACAGCGAACATACCTGCAAAAAATCGCCGAATTTAAGTTGTACAATAGTTTAAAAGCTTAAAGTATCTACGCGATAACATTAATAAAACAAACATACCGCATTACCACTAAAAACAGCGTATAGCTTTCAGGGTATTTTGCATTCCTCCTATATAATATTTACAGTTATATACAGCAACTAATTTGTCGTTCTACACTGCTAAAACTTGTTTCGCTAGAACCATCAGTGTTCCCAGATGTTGGGAAATGTCCTCACAGTAGGGGAATCTTGCTAGTAATTAAAGGCAGGAAAGAAAATTTTGGGAATTTTAGTTTTATTGTAAAAAAGAGGGAATTTTTATGGAATTATTGTTTAAAATTTTTTTACTGACCAGTGGAAACCATAGAGGAATTCACGATGTTTGACAGTATTTAATGATCATGCTCATTAGCTATTTAATGTTAATAGTTTTATAATTATGTGTTTAAAAATGTTAGCAACAAAAGGAATAATGTTTCATTATTTTAAGAGAGCATGTCAGCTTGTGTGTTACATGCAAGCCACTTACATTTACAAACTAGTTTCAGTTACCACTGACGTTATATACCGCATTATTACTGTTTTGAATAACAACAATAACAAATGCTTTGACAGTTGTAAAAGACAGCATTAAGATTGGGAAGATTTAAGATATTTGTAGGTCGACCACTTGCTAATTACATGGAATTTACCATTGATATATTATAATTTTTTTAGTTTAAATAGTTCCATATTCATTGCAAAGTCAATAAGTTTATGTATCTTGCATATTATTGCAACTGATTAATAATGTGCGATTTAAAATATCGAATTCGTTTGTAAAATATGTTTAGTAATCGGAAAATATGGAAAATTTGAGCGTTTTCCCAAAATGGGGAAATGTGGGGAATATTTGCTACCTTTAGTAGGGAAACCACTCATATTTGTCTTGTAACACTGTAATAAGTGGTTATCACCGGTGTACGCTGTTTCTGGTCTCAGGTGGCACAGCTGCCTGTCGCTAGTTAGGCTGAGATCTTGTCGTTATGTTAACTTTCATAATGGCGTAGGAGATGCAAAACCTAGAGCTCTTACTAAGCTTCTCCAAAAGTGTATATTTCCAAAATTAAAGATTATAAAGTAGGTTAGTTATACGTATTCCCATTCAATCCCAAGCAAAGTAAAAGGGCTTTGCTCGTTAAAGTGAAGTGTAGCATGTAGATTGATAAAGAAGTAATTCTAATAATATTGCCCTTGAACTGTAATCACCACTTACGTGGTTTAAATTACCTTTCGTCAGCAGTTCTATCAGTAGAAAAATACTACACCTGGTTTTGGTGCTAGGTTACGCCATCATCACGCAGGTGTCAATTAAAACTTGCATTTTATTTTCAGTCAAGATGACGTCGTTAAAAGCTCTCAAACAACACGAAAACATAGAACATGGTCACACACTTGTAAATGTATCAATGTTTACGTCAACACCCAAGAAGGACAGATCGTCCATATTGTCCATTTAAAAATAGTTCAAATTATTAACGTTAAACATATTTACATTTTGATTTTAAAATAGTTTCAATAACCCTGAAACACTGGAGGAATAACTTTCCTAGCTATGCAAATGAAAGGGCAAGGTGCAGAACAATTCGTTAGTAAAGGATGAACTCTTTAAAACAATAAAAACAAATTACTGCTCCCACAGCGCGTTTTAGCCAAGACTTTATGACTTTAATACACGGTTTCATGCTGTCGAGTTTTTATAACGTGTTATCTATGTGAATACTCAATTATCGTAGCTCTTTATGACCTCTATGACCCTAGGTTGCTTTTTAATAACCGAAACCGAAATATTGTTTCGGATTAACGAAAGGTAACAGTTAACAGTTTCCTTTTATGTAATTTGTGACGGAAATATTATTTTGTGTGGTTTTAATTTGTATTAAATATTGTAAATACCTTACTAAAGTGTTGGTTACTAATACATCGTATACAATACATCAGGTTGCTCTATGCATAAATAGCATTCATTATTAATCATCACGTATCGTATTGCAGATTGTGCCACCTAACTATACAAAACGTTAGTTTAACATTTGAACACGTGTCACTTCACAAATAAAGTAAACATCTAATCTCATTTTTTAATGTAAACAAAGCAGACTTTTTAAAATCCCAGCGTTTTCTTATGGGGGATGTGTAACGTTATTTCTGGTTTGTTCGCAACTTTTGGAAATACTGTTTTTTTCCCGAGTTCCTTGGATCAAGAACTTTAATTTAAGCCCACCCCCACTATCCTGTAATTGAATTTTTTGTGGAAAGAGTGTATACAACCAAAATATACAACTAAGTAAGCAACAAATAATCTATTTAGTTAACTCCAAAACTGATTGACAGACAACGCACATCCTAAGATGGTCTACAAGCATGAAATTTGGAAAGTAGTTCCTTAAATAACGTAAGTAAGACCCAAGAAACGATTTTAAAAAATTCCGTAAGGTTCCAACCCACTGGTCTTAAATTTTCCCATATTAATCTTATGGTCATTTATTTAGTTTTTGAAAACCTAATCAGTTGTTTCTATACGAAATAGTTCAAAAGGTTAACTACATGACGCTGCACTCAATGCCGTATCAGAATCAAAAAATCTGAATTACAATTTCTGAGATAAATGTACAGCGTAAGTTTATAATGAAATTTAATTCAAATTATATTCTTCAGAAATATTCTTCTAGGAGATATATTTCTAGTGTGTTGAAGAGTCTTGCTGCCGGCCAATCATTTAGCGATGCCTTCAGCTGCGTTCCAGTGAGAATCTTCATGTATGTGGACAGTGGGTTTGACAGCTTCTTGCCGGTGTATAATGTTTTTCTCATTCAGTTTGAGGAGGTGTGCTGGTAATGAGAAGTCTGAAGCATGCCTAGTCGAGTAGTTATGTCTGTCTGCAACTCGTGATAAGTTCTTCCCGTCAACATTTAGTACTAACTTTTTGATAAACAGGGAAAATATCGTCATTATATTAAGTTCTTTGAAGGCTTCTCCGCAAGTATCTCCGGGGCAAGTGTCCCCGCACTATCTTTTTCTGAAACCTAGTATATTCCTCGGGTGCAGCAGGGCTCTGCAACAACTGGTCGTTTTATAAAACAGTTTTTGTGTAAAAACGTTTTATTATTTAGCGTTTTAACTGTTTAGCGTGGTCAACCTTGGTTCCACTACCATATCTCCTATGGCATTCATTATTGGGAACACACACCAGGAGTGGCCAAAGTTATCAAGCTGCAAAAGAATTCCATCAGGATATTGACCGGCAGATATTGGAACATTGTAAGCCACTCTTTGAGTGGCTAGGTATCATGACCATCTTGTATGTTCCGGTGTGCTAAAGATAAAACACAGTGAGTATTGCTGTGAGACCATGACAGACTCCACAACCACAACACCAGAGGCCGAGACCAAATTAATTTGTCTCGCACCAGACGGATAAGAAACAGACTCATAATCCGTCATTTTTGAGTTATGTGGCCCAGGATCACTTTCTGAATACTTAAATGGTTTAATTTACCTTTTCCCGTCAGTATTCCTACTCTTCCTCAATATAGGCCACCGGTTTCGAGATTAAAACCTCATCTTCAGGCTACAATTCAATATACCAAACATCAATGTCAATGTGCATTTTTCGTTTCTTTGTTTTTTGCGCGTCTGTGTCATGTTTGTAATGTATTGTGTTTTTAATATTCGACGATCTCTTGTGAGTGATGACATATTGGATTTTAGCCTGAAGATGAAGTTTTAACCTCGAAACCGGTTGCCAATATTGAGGACGAGTAGGATCACTGACGGAAAAAGGTAAAATAAACCATTTAAGTATTCATACTCCGTGACCGTCATCAAGTTTTACTACAGGCCCCCTTACTCTGCGAGAACCCTAGTGAACCGGAGGCTTAGAAATGCTACAGGGGCGTTTAAACGATGAAACCCTATTACTACGTCAACGAATTCCAGGAAGGCAACCTTGATGAGATAGTGTGATGAAGGTGTAAAGCGTAACGACATTTGTCGATTTATGTAAGTATACATAAGTAAGTATATATGTTATTTTTATACTATATAAATTTTAATATTTCCACAAGAAACTCGACGCAGACTAATCCCATTCAATGATGGGTTAACGGCTGAAAAGATAGTAATTCAAGGTCAGCTGGTTATTGGACATCGTAGCATAGTTGGGTTAACATCAATCAGTTGCGTACCCAGACAGCTGTGGGCCAGGTAAAGTATGGATTGAAAGTCTGTAGTAGAGTTGTGTTCCAAACTCGTCGTCTCGTGACGAACCACCACCACGTCCAGCAGTTCATTGTGCCCCATTTGTATTCATGAGCGCCACCGCGCGGTCTGTCGTTAGACACTAACGATGTACAATGCTGCAATCTATTTTTAAACTGTAGGTTTTGTTTTATTGAGTGTTGGACGTGAAATTCCTAAAACTCACACTTTTTATTCTAATATGTGACGATAAAAAATTATCAGAACCAATACAAAATCAAAGGTACTCCCATGATCCAATTAAAGTAAAAAAAAACATGCAGTAAAATCCTGGCATCTGAAGCCAGAAAATATTGAATATATCCTTCTAAGTAAATAATTCATCTTTGAAATTGACTTACATTTATAAATATTGTTAGTGTACTATAATTTACACGCATGAACTCAAATTGTTATAAGTTTGCATGAAGACATTGTCTTTAAGTGATTGGAATTATACAAGCTTTACGATTGTGGGTTGATATTTGAGGAATATCTGAGGTTTAGTTAATGATTAGTAAATGTAAAACTGAGGGTTTTCTTTGGTTTTTATACATTACATCTAAATTGCTCTTGAACCTTGAGACAAATGCACCCATAAACTTTGACTCAACTGTGTGCTGTATATCCGACCTGAATTTTGAAATCGTTTTGCTTTATTCTGAAAGCGTTATACTTATTATATGTTATATGTTATATTATGTTAGTTGTAAAAAGTACTGATATAAATTCTCGGGTGTCCCAGGTTGACGCTCAAGAATTGTCTTTCACCTTTGTCTCTCCATGTTTGCAGACAGCAGGGGACGAAACGTCTTCCCCAAAATAGTAGTCCCTAGCTGATCGTGGACACCTTACATCCGTCCCACCCATTCCTTCCCTGATAGTTAATTTCCTTCCGTTTACCTGTGCAGAGTTCTTACATGGAGGAAATGCCTAGTAGCTCTGCCGGAGTTTCCTAATTCACAAATTTTACAATGTAGCTCTTGAGTTACCCAATAGTTCAGCCATTATATTCCGTTTACTAGGTATCATTTTCCACTTATCAGTCAAGTTTAGGGTATTACTGTAAGTACTCAATGTTAGTCCTCAAAGCGTCTACGCTTAAGTATTTTATTCAATTATAGTAGTTTACGTCGATAAACCCACCTTGATACGTCATAAAACAGTGTTTTTTCAGAGTTGAACAGTAATATTTCATCGAGGAAACTTCCCCTGAGGTGCTTCATACTTCATAACGAGTCTTTTCCTGGCCACGAAACTCTTTATAATGTGTGAAATTACTCCCTTTGAGGATCTTATCACTACTAATGTGTTGTCTTAGTATCAAGATAGTTTTTAATATGCTACATAATATCCACAAGAGTCTACCCCAAGTTTTTCTAAGGAAAATATTTAATCCATTAGTTATTTAAAAAAAAAAAAAAAAACTGTTCCAATTTTGGAGGCAAGGAATTAAAATTAAATTAGGTAATTCTTAAGTAAAGTTTTTAAAGGATAAGCTGTAAATACCGACATTCGTCACTGATTGTACGTAATGTATTACCGCTAAATGTAGAAAGTTCATAATGGACCGATTTAAAATTGTACTCTTGATTTGAACATAATATTACTAAATAGAACAATTTAAATTAAAATAGCTGGTACTAATTTATACTCTTACTTTAATATGTATATTAACTGAGATTATTGTTATACTTGTTTTCTATTACTAAATATATGTTTTGTTCAAATACAATTTTGTAACGTGTAATTTAGTTGTGAAATACCTTGACGACGAAACGATATGAAATGGAAACCTTCGTGCAGAAAAATAATAATTACTGATCGAGGTGTTTTCAATTTAAATTAGTTAGTTTACTCGTAAATAACGTTGAATATGAGAGACAGAAGACGCAGTATGTGACAAAGTATTTAATAGTCGAGATATTTCTCAAGAGAATCTCCAATGGAATTTTGTTTTGCCAATATAGTGTAATTAGGTATTGGTTTTGAATTTAAAATTTGTAGAACTGAAGTAAACAAAGATTTATTATACTTTAAAAAAACAGACTCACTCACACAAGAGCACGCAAACAACCATATTTAAAGAGGCCTAGGTCCAAAATGTATTGATTGCCCTCTAAATCTAAAATCGTCATTCAGTTTTCAATAATTAGTCAAATCTAATTGTGTAGCGCTATTTAACTGAGATTAGGTCAAAATAAATAATAATTATTTTCTATATTTTACAAACAAATTATTCCCTGAAATAATTTAATCCATAATGAAATTTGCTTAGCGTAGAATAGTAATGTATTATTTTCGCTAATCATATTTACTTAACTATTTTAATGGCAATAAATTGTTTTGTACTCAATCCAATAATTACTATTAATAAAGTCCAAAATTAATTTTAACCTGTTTCTATTCAAATATTTTCTGATCTAGTGTAACCAAGACAATTATATTGTAAATTATATTTCCTTCGCAGTTCTCCACGATTTGCTTGGTTTGGACTGAATCTTGTTAATCGGTCATCAGTATAAATATTCGACTGAGCGAATCAAATGAAATCTGAAGACTCTTTGATAATTATATTTTTAAGACAGAGGTTTAACGTGACAAAAATTGCTTTATTTTGTGCTTAATTTTTACTTTCTCCCCCTTATACATAGTATATGGAGAAAGTATTGTTTTCGTCAAAATTTCCGAATTTAAATTGTTAGTGGAAATATTCATTTTAGTGCTCCCTGAATCCAAAAGAGTGATTTTTACGTGATGTATGTGTGGCTGTCTGTCTATCTGTCTGTCTGTATGGATGTGTACAGAGCTAGAGCCGACCAAATGGTCCGATTTTTATTAAATTTGGTATGTAGGTAGTAATCCACAATATCTCCAGGCTTTTTTTAATTTTTTAAATTTTGATTTTTAAAGGTAGTAATCTCCCAAAACTCGCCAAAAAACATGAAAATTCAAAGTTTCTCAAAAACACCACTAACGATTTTAATTAATCTTTAGTCGTTTGTAGAGCTTTAGTTTTTCAAGAAATGAACACCACCCACATATCTGTAAAAATTCAGGTTCAGAAATTACAGGACTTAAAACATCAAAAATTCAGTTTTTGGATTTTTCATAAAAAATATGACTATTCACCATTAAAATGAGCTAAAATAACTAAATAATTTAGTATTTTGAATTACTATTCTACGATTGCTGGTTGCGGAGAAAATTTAAATTTTCATTTTGCTGTAAACGCAGTACGTTCTCCAATTTTATTCTTATGGGGATTACAAAAATTACTATTTCTCTCTTATTTACTGATCAATTTCGTTCAAACTTGATATGCTTGTCAAGTTAGTATTGACCAACAGAGGAAATTCGAAATATGTTGCCCCTAGGGGGGGGATGGGGGGCATTTCCCCTATTAAAAACACGTGTGTAGCAATGAATTCTGTAGTGCCTCCAAAACCGGGATTTGGGTGGATTTTCTTGAAAACAACTTGTTTACAAGATTTTCTGTACATTCGAACGTTCTTTGTATTCTATATTAGTAGATAAAAAGTAATTTATTCATTAAAGTTGGGCTAAAAGTGAGAAAGTATGTGTCAGTTTCCTGATACCGTTAATTCGTTATATTATCCACATTACCTCCGGATCGAATTTTATAAAAGAATTTTAGGTAAAGATATATTTTAATCATCCACACTCAGGAGAATTGTTCGGTATTTGATCACTAAGTTTTGGCTGCCTGCCACATAACTGTATTCTCATTGGGAGTAAACGATTCAGATATTTTGCTTCAGGGAGAGCCCAATTCCATGATTTGTTTTCCTTACCTTTCGTTTCATTTTAATTTAATAAGGCTATTGAGGTTTAAGTTATGTAGGCTGTTAAATATTGAGTTAAAATTGTTGTATGTACTCTACAAGGTTATACCCTCCTTATATGTAATAAAATATAATTTTTTTAAGATAACAAGATTTATTTTCTTTTAAAAGTGATATTTCGTTGAGGGCAGAGACTATATTTAGTAAAATTATAAAATAGTTATATTGCATACAGTATCAAGGTTTAAGCAACATGTTTCATAAAACAATAACTTGTTTATTTTATGATTTAGGATTTTTTTAGAGTAAACTAGATTAGTACTTTATCTAGAACAAATTGTAAATAAAAGTTAAAAGTAACATTTATTAGACTAAAACATTCTTTTTTAATATTGCAAGAGGAAATTTACAACGGATTGTTTTCATACAGTGGAATAAAACGGAAACATCCATGCAAAATGTAAAGGTATTGCTGTATCAAAATACGAGCATGTTCCACATTTATTTATTACAAAATTGTCGAACATTATTATAAATTAGATTTTTCAAATTATTATTTATTCATGAAATTCTGTTTTAAAGTCTCGATTATAATAAAATATAGATGGAGAAATTATTCAACCGGGTGAATTTTAATGACATGTATATTAATCAAGTGATCGAGGCAGTCCTATTGAAGACCAAGTGAAGCAGTGTAAATCATATTTTTTTCAGAAAAGCTAACGAGAATCACTGATTCATCCTCAATGATACTAAAAGAAGAAATGAAAATAAACTTCACCCTCCTTAGTGATGTAAAAGTAATTTGTTTTGTGCCAAGATTCCACACCATAACTATAATCATCAAACCTTTAATATATAACCTTTAAATCCTAAATATAAATACAGTACACATTAGACTACGTAGAAAGCTTATTTCCTATATTTATTTTCAAAATTGCAACCAAAATAAAACTATATTCAGCCAAAGTATCCATTTTGAAAAGTTTACTCTTTTGATAAGTTCACTATAGCTTATTATTTTGATTAAACTAAACAATATTTTAAAATTTATTTTTTTATTATATACAACTTTTTATTCCAGCAACCTCTACCATGCCACCCGTTGGTATTGAGAGTTTACAATGTAACGTTCAACATTAATGTCCAGTGTAAAGACATAACATGCTTTACAACATCATACTAGACCGGGAATGGTGAGTGAAATAGTAATTCAGCTAGAGCTGCCGGGTTGTAAACAAAATAATGGTTCAAGGTTTATTATGCTTGTAAAGCCATTTCTACTGAAATTAAATGCCATGCTGCAAAAAATAATAAAAGTGATATAATATAATGGCAATTAATGGTTGCAATACACTTATGTGTACACCAAAATTCATTTTGTTACGTTTTATATATTTTATAAAAGCTAGGTTTGGCTATATGCAGCAGATTTAAGGAGAATCAATGGAGGTAAATAAAACACATTGTATGAACAATCCTAACTTTTTAAATTAAAATTTAACGAGAAAAAAGGTTAAATGCAAAAAAACTGTAGTTTATGTTGTCAAATTTCTAATTACTAACATTAATATTACTTTATTATCCGAAATAAAAATTATATTTCAGCTACTTTCAAAGGAAATACGAAGTATAATACCTCTCTAATAACTTTTGGAATATATTTTATATGTTATAATTTTTAATTTGTCATGATTAACTTTATCTCGCCACATTTTAAGTTGATCTTTATATTAACGTATTTTCATGAGAAACCGATGACATGAAAATGGAAACGTCACGAGTACTTGGGTGTCTCAGATGAGATTAAATTTAATAATTTAATTAATATTAATATTATTATAAAAATGCAATATGCGATAAACTCTTTAAATAACTAATGAGGAGTGAGATATTTATGGCGGAGTTTTAAATCGGATTGTAATAAATCGGATTATGCCAGTTAGCAGCTTAGTTTAGACGCTGTGGGCGGGGAAAGCCAGACTGCTGGTGGAGAATTACGTTTATACGTCAAAGGGTTAGGTCAGACATTTGGAGGGAAAAATGGGAATATTGTAACTATAAATGCATAGTGTCTCTTCACCTTTTGACCTAATGTCACCTTGGTGTCATTAATCCACTAGTTTATAAGATTACTAGCTTCGGGACTAGTACTGTCCCATTATCAAATCCATATCACTGAAGCTAAAATATTGTCATTAGTTTACAAGATTTTCAACACTGAACATAAAATTGAGCGTGACTAAAAAAAAATTAAACATTTAAAAGTTAACAATAAGTGTACACATTTATCGTCCATTTCTCGCCGGCCAAGGACAAGAGCAGACTGACTTTACTTTTTGCTTGATATGTTTATTAGGCCTAATTTCTTCGTTGTTCGTTTGGTAATTCGTTTGGATCTCTTCCCTTGAAAAGCTTTAAACTCTGTTGGCAAAGTGAACACTAAAAACATTACGAGGAATACATAGACAGTATCATACAATGTAACAATCAGCCTTTTAAATGAAAAATTGCTATAAAATACCAAATACAGGTTTCTACTTGAACTATTTAACCAATCTTCATAGTAAAGAGTTTTTAGGCAAGTTTTTTTGAATACGTAATTCATCTGAACAAATTATAGGGGAGTTTAACACGTGCATATTTCATAATATTCCAGAAGATAAATACTTTTCAATTATGTTAAATATTATAGTGCGTTTCATTGACTAGGATATAGCAGATTTTTAACTGTATTATCTTTTGATGCTGTTTTTTAAATTCAACTTAAAACTTAAAACACCTACCTTGTGTTCACAGTCTAGAGGTTTTATTGGTTCATTTCTACTCATGGAGTCGTGGCTTAGTGACGTCACAGTCTCCCCCAGCACCGCCGTCTGGTGTCTAGCTAATGACCACTTTAAGCTGTGCTACGTTCCTCTAATACCGGTTTAACCACACGTCCTTATCTGGTTACCATTTCAACCACGGTTACCATAAACTGTTTAATCTGTTACCGTATAGCATATCAAATAATGTGAAAAAGCCATTCAGATTACATATAAAATAATTTACATTATTCGTTACAATAGAATTTTTCAATTCGTAAGTTTTTAATATAAATGATAGCCTCCCTAAGCGTTCATGAACTGCTTTGCAATATCGTTCTTGTCCTTCAAAGAAAACATAAATTATTAAATTGATTATTAAATTGAATTTGTCTACTAAAATAACGTATCGCTTAGTCGTTTATTAACAGACAATCTCGATTTATTTTTCATATGAATTTACGTACGATCCGTATTACTTATGAATGACCTTTAATATTTATTTAACTATTCTCTTTATTGTGGGAAATACAAAATCAAATAAGTGCTAAATTATGTATTTACGGCACTACTAATACTGTACATATTACTAGTTTTTCGTACTTGCACATGGTAAAGCGAAATAAAATATTATATAAATATTTAATACTACTGGCTTGCAGAGACCATAGCCCCTGACCTTGTCCATGTATTCTGCCTCGTCTGATTTTATTAATAGTTCGTAACCAAAGTAGACAGTAGACACTTAATAACTTGTTATAACGTAAACAAAGCAGACGTTTTTAAATTCTCATGCTTATCTTATCGGGCGTGTTTTACGATATTACTCGTTTGCTAGTAACTTTTTATAAATACTGCTATTTTTCCCGAGTCTCTGGGTTCAATACCTTAAATTTGATACGTCTCACATCTTCGTGCAAATTGCCAAATTATCAAAATTTGGACTTAAAAATGTTGCTTACAGAATTATATATAAAGACTAGTGGCTTGAAGTGGCCATAGCCCCACCTTGCTCAATACTCTGCCTCATCTGATTTCAACACGTGTCAGTTCCTAAACAAAGCAGTACACATGTAAACAAATGTTTTAATGTAAACAAAGCAGACGTTTTTAAATCCCCATGCTTATCTTAAGGGGGATGGTTCACGTTATTTCTAGTTTGCTGGTAACTTTTTAGAAATACTGCTATTTGCCCCGAGTCCCTGGGATCAAGACCTTTAATTTAAGCCGTCTGCCATCCTCCTGAAATTTGCCAAACTCCCACAATTTTGACTTAAAGATTTCGCTTACAGAATTATAAATAAAGATAATTGTTATATATTGTTCTTCAAGTGGAGTGAAAATAAATTAAAACCAAGTACGTTGAGCCTAATTTATATATTACCTTGAGAAATCTCGTCTGTAGATTTTTCCTTTGATTTATTATATTTGTAATAAATTAAATATAACAATTAAATAATGCTGTCCAAAGGTGTTCATTTACAAACTCAACTGTAAGAATCTTTACACCTAATTAAAAATGTGAGATTAAATACTTAGATTTAGTTAAAACTATTATAGTACCGAAATAATATATATATTATTTTGAAAATACCTCAACATATCTAAAAAATATGTTTATAAGAGTAGTAAAAATTGTCTTTAACATCGATTTTCCAGCGAACTTTCCAATATGACGTCAAGCGATTTAAGGGCTTTAAAAGCTCGTAACTATCGTTTTCTTTTGGTTGCACAACATTTAGGACGCATTTGATTTTATTACCACGCTTGTATATTGTCCAACATAACACGGACATGTTAAAACGACATCTACGTCTATTTTACTTCTACAACGTGTTGGGGAGGTACCTTTAACGATTCCTTTAAATGTCAGATTATACAAAATAATGATTTGTATAAATCGCTTATTTTATTAAACATGGTATGTGTCTTCATTTTATTTTGACGCATTGGCTTTCTATAAAAACATCCACTTTTTAGTTTTTAGGAGCTCTTATTGCAGCAGGCCTGCGTATTTAGCATAATGTACTACAAATATTTATAAGGAAAATATAAATTATTAAAACTTGATTTTTAATAAGTTTGTACATGTTGAGACTTGGTAAGTTGAGACACAACCATCTCATATATTAGGAATTACTTTTTCATAAGTTATATATTTTTTAGTCAATTATTTACAGAATACGCAGGTTTGCTGCAATAGGATTATATTAAACCCGATAGTATTTACTACTAGCTGCTATCCCGTGCTTCGCAACGGGGAAACAATTTTGAGTAGAAAAACCAAGCGATTATGTGTGCTGCATTCTGTGGTTAGCCCGTGGAACTACTACGAATCAAGATCAGCTGTTGAGATTGTCATCAGCTCAACAAAAATGAATATCCATGAGGAATACATGGAAACTTTGAACTCCCGTGGGGCAAAGCCCTATAGGATTTTAAAAACGAAAATAGGCTTATGTATTTATATTTGTGATATAAGGAAAATTCCTAAAAAATTGTCATGCCAATCGGTTCAGTAGTTTTTGAGTGATTGAGGGAAAAAGCAGACAGGCAGACAGACAGACACTCACCTTCCAATTTTTATATATTAGTAAGGATTAAACAATGAGTTGGCTTTTATCTAATGTTAATTTTATTCAAAAGAGTTATCCATTGTTATTTAGTTATTTTTTTATTGGTTGAAAAAAGCTTTTGCCTTAAAATTAAAATGTTGACAAACCATATGACATGAAAATCATATTTTGGAGATGCTTATTCATAATGACAATACAAATCGGTAGCATAAACACAAACCCATTAACCACGTGTATTGAGTTGTATTAAAGGTTCTTGCTATAAATACCTAGGCACGTAAAGTTGCAATATAATATTGTTTTAGTTAATTTTGGTGGATTAGTATATACAAAAATATTTACTCTACCATCTGTATGGTATAGATCCGCTGACCTCAATAAGAGAACAAACCGTTTAATATATCCGGGCGGATACGGTCTGACTTGAGCGGCACGTCAATGGCACGGCGAGCATTTCACTATTAAAATTCTTCCTTTGACCCACTTATATTCCACTAGGCAAGACGTAGTTTATTACACAATCGGCCGATTAGTTTGATTACAATTTATAATTAGCTTGCAAACTACAGGATAAAATAATCACATTTATTAGGCAATCAAAACAATTTATTTACTATTGAATTATTCAAGACTTGCTGTTTCTACGTTATATAATATTCTCAACTATGTATTTTTACACTACATGTAAGGTTTAGGTTGTTTACACGAAGATTATAAAATATTCAGAGACTGATCCTGCATCAGTGTTACCCTCGCAGTCATCCGGTTGGCAGTTGCTCGATAACGCGTTCTGATGGCTGTTTGCCATGGGGAGGTATCTTCAACGATTTGGCAACATGGGACAAATACGCATTTAGATTTCATATGCTATCTTATGATCTGGTCTTCACACGGGGTTTCTGTAGTTAAATTTGATCCTCTGATTAAGTAAGTGATGTGATGATAGAACGATCGTGTATTATGGTCGTGAAATGTAAAATTAACCATTTAGATAGGTTATGGGATGGATCCTCATTGATGTACGGTGGGTTAAAATAGCTTAATTTTCATTGCTACATATGACATGAAAAGTTTGAACAAATTCAGCAAATCCTGTTAAAAGCGGACAATATCCGGCTTATGAGCATAGCAGACGGACGTTAGGTCGCGCTGAAATCAATCGTTTGGAGATTAATGTGTTAACGTGTTTGAAATATCTCTTATCAACTCAAATTCACCAACGATGAATTTCAAACAAATAAAACAGATATCGCGTGGTTCAAAACGAATACAGTTAAATATTAGTACTGCATGCTATTATACTGCATGCTAATCCCCTCTAACTGCACTTTACTTATTTAACCAAGTTCACCTGTTGCATTTAAACGCATTGTTATTTAGCATACATCTCTAAAAATATATTTACAAAAGGCTACTCAAGTACAAAAAGCATTCAATGATTACAGATCAACAATAGATTGGCTTATCAATTGACTACATTTTTATTTTGAGTTATATCGTATAAATAAATTTTACGATGTCCGCTTTTTACCGTTTTTAATAATATAAACTCCTTAAAGTGGTTTATTTTATTTTTACCCTATACTGTGAGAATTCTAGTTTGATTTGTATGCTGTTGTCAAGCTGTAATGCAACAAAAATCTTATTTTCTCCTTGGCCCTATTAGCTCTCTATTGAAAATGAGAACACAAATGTTGAACAATTTTTAATCACAAATTGATTAAAATACTATATATTTGAATTAACGTTTTACGTTTTCATACATCTTGTAGAGCTCTTCTTATTGATTTTAATTAAATTATTTTTAATTAATATATACATCAATCAATGAAACTCTATTTATTTCAACGAGGCCTGTCAATTACAAAGTAATCATCGTTAGGTTCTCGAACAACTAAATGAATTTAAGGTTACACATTGAACTAAATAAAAACACCAGATTATTTAAATATGCATAGTTAAGTATAGCTTGTTAAATTATAAACTAAAATTTTGAATCAGTGAAGAATAAATATTTAACATAAATATATATATAACAAATATATAAAATCTGGTTTCAGATAAGTGGAGAATTTTGAATAGGTCCAGAGTCCAAAATTTGTATATTTTGTAAATATTTTATAGAACTTACTGAACGAAACTCCTAAGGTGTTTATTGCAATTGCAATTTCATGTCATAGAGCTATTAGTGAATTTCCTATGGAAAGTGAACTATTAGCATGACCCGCACGGTGAAAGTTAAGCCCGGGACCACCATAGAAGTTCCTTTCGTGACCCCCTGAACACGTTTTGGGGATCGTTCAAAATTATATATATGTATATATATATATATATATGTGTGTGTGTGTGTGTGTGTGTGTGTGTGTGTGTGTGTGTGTGTGTGTGTGTGTATATGCACTATAGCGGTCGAATTTTTTGTCTGATTTACTTAAAATTTGGTAGGGACGTTCCTTTCTATAATAAGTTGGACAAGTTCGTTGGGCAAAACAATCGGAAAACTCAAAACCCCTTTTTGGGGGATTATTCTTTCAAATTTCAAGTTTTTTGCCCAAAATGGGTCAGAGAAGCCCCGGACGTAAAATTAATGCATGTATTAAGTTGCGAATTAGTGAAGCACAAGTTTTAAGCCCTCTCTCGTCATTCTAGTATGAATATTTACCGAGTTATTAAAGAAAATGTACATCGGCTAAACAAAGCACGTTGTCTTATGTGGTTTTTCATTAAAAAGCATGTTATTCATTTGTTGGTGTATTTGTAACATCTCCAGCAACCTGGGGCCTACTTTAAAGCCTGACTGACCTTCTCCCAACCTTATAATGCGCAAAATGTGATTCCTAGCATTGCAAGTAAATGAAACCAGGAGCATCAGATTAGCCAACAAATGAATTTTTCAAATTTCACTGACATTGGAATAAATGTATGTTTTTACACTGGTGTTGAGTTTTAAAAGTTTTGTATGTGGAAATTCACTTCCCTCACGTCAGCATGCTGCGTGCGAACTCGTTTAACTAAAGTACTAACTAAAGGCAAGGGGCGGTCCCGCCACTCCACAGTAATTGCCTTGTGATGGGATGATCAAATGAAAAATAATCGATATTCGATTATTGGAAAATGATCGAGTGTTCGATTTAAAAATAATTGATTAACGACTTTAAATAATCGGTACAAAATCTAACAGTGAAAATCTAACAACCAAATGAGATTGTTTGACTATTTGGTGTTAAACGTGTATGTTAACAAAGTTAAAGAGTAAGAAATGCAATTTCAAAATTGCTCCATACAATGGAAATATAAAAAAGTAAAGAACAAATTAAACATATCAAGATGGTTTGATAAGAAACGTTGGATCACCTTTAACGTTATAAAAAAACCTAACATACAAATTAACGTAAACCTCTAAGCCAAAATATTTTATATTTATATCCTTTGGAAGGAAAAGTATTAAACTGTTATTTGATGAGAGTCGTTACCAGACTGTTAATGCTTTATCAAAACTTATGTTTGGTATAAACATAATTCATGATATATGTAACATTGGGAAACCTGAACAACGAATCTGTAACCTAAGAAAAATATGAACTTAAAAAAGGTATTTGGGAAGAAACGTTATTAAACCTAACTAACGTTATTAAACTATAACACTTTGAAACTCATACACTATAATACTGTATAGCAGCACACGTTTGGCGTAGTTGGTATAAGGATACTTAAGAACAAACTATTCGATTAAAACCAACCGAATAATCATTCGGTTACTTTTTCATTCGATTACCCCATCACTAAATTGCCGAACCTCCCGATCAATCAGCACATTACCGTCAACGCTCGTCACAGCGTAACGAGACTGGTTGATGCCGATAGTTAGCGGCAGGGGAGATACAAGGTTCTGATCATCCTGAGTGTTTGACAACACAGTTACGGTATTTAATAAGTTTGAAATTATTACAAGACTTCTTCAAGTTCCTTTATAAATATACCGGGTGTTCCATAAAGATGGTAAATGTTACTAGCATAAGTCAAAGTACGTTTTTAGGTTGTTAGATTTTTTCAACCCTCGCCCTTAATAGGGGTTTGTAGGGGTACTTTTTATTTTTCAAATAGCAACCCCTAAATAAGTTGCATTGAAATATAAATAGTCAATTTTAATTATATTTATTGTAATCACATATTACAATAACATCAGACCGCACCAATGGGGTATATATCTTAAACTTGAGGGATATGTCATTAAACTAAGAAAGACATCTATATTAGTGACTTATACAGAACCCACGTGAAGAAAAGAGAATATCAATTTATAGAGGAAGAAAAGCAGGACATTGGCCTACCATAAACTGAACGACGGGCAGTGGATGCCCGCTGGGGAGGATAAATGGGCTTTACAATCCATGTCCACAGAATCTCTTACATCGTTTTGCAACATTTTAAATATTGTATGTTTTTAGTGTATTATATACCAAAAAAATTGTAATAAATAGACAACATAATTGGTTAACTATTTAAATTTTCATAATGATTACCTGTGTTTGACCAGCACTCAATGCATTAAATTATCTGATTTTGATAACTTAAAAAAGTAGCCGTATTTATACATACAATAAATCAGAATTGAATCAATAATTTAATTTAATCCATTATACGAAAAGATTTGTGGTGTTTGTCTGACGTGATTTGCGTTCCATTTTAATACAAAATGCATCTTGAAATGATTAGGCTAAAGATTCTCCCTTGCTAAAATGAAGCAATTATAGGCCTATTCACGTTTTAAACACCTGAAAGCTCCTCCCACATGTATCTAAATATACAATCATTATTATTATAGGCATAAAAAGTTATTTAATCTGATGGAATTTAAGTCCGTCTGACGTCTTGGATGTTCCACAACAGACATCCTGAACTGATTGGGCTTATATGTCTACCTTGTTAGTTAATTATATATGGGTCAAGTTATGCCTACTCGCGTCTAAGCCCCCTAGGGTTCAGGCCCGCATGCCTTCAAAGATAAAATATAATATATAATTTACAATATAATATTATGGGTATTCACTTTTATTTTATGAGATAATTGCTTTCGGATGTTTGTTTTTCGAACCAACCAAACAATGCATATCTCACTGCTGTCACTTTCTACAGGTTGAACTGGGAACTGCGGTTGTTTTATTTAATATGTAACTCATTATAACTAAATAATACTGTGTTCTGTATTATATTAATCTTTCAATAACTCATGTGCTGAGAAACTACCACGGACCAGCATTAACTTTATTATCAAATATTACTTCAATCTACCCATGGGGAGAGAGATTACTCAGTTTGGTTGGTGAGGGAGAAAGTTACTCACTTATGACGTCATACCGGTTACGTAAACTCCCGCTCGCTAAACATACAAAAAGTCCCTACTATCCAGCCTTCCATTGTGGTTGGGTTTTCCCCTCCTCAGTTGGCTGGGTTCTTACTAGGCTGAGATCGTGTCATCTAGTTAATTTTCCTATAACGAGGATGACTCAAGCAGGCAAGAGTTATTGCCAGTCGCAGGTGGCGCGGTTGCCTGTAGCTCATTAGGTGGCACAGCCGAAATTCCCGCAGTGACAACATGCCATTACCTTGATTTATTATATGAAGTGAGGATGATAGTTTTTACCGCTGAACAGTTTTATTTTTACTAAAACGTTGTTGGGAAATATATACTGATGTAGTAAAAATAAAGACTGAATAATTAAGTAATAGTCTTATAAAAGCATTACAAAACATTATTGGTTATGCATTTACACTTGTTTGCGTTGCCATACTTAATGTATAAAACAGCATCTCTGTAGCCGAACATTTAGCGTATTGGACTTCGGTTCAAGGAGTCATGGGTTCAAATCCCGGGGTGCCCACAAAGATTGGAGGGGTTTGGACAGCTTACCCTGAAAGCGTTTGTGTGCTCTATTAATGAAAAATGCCATTGGTGCTGGTAGAAAAAAAATATTACATGATATAGTTATACATTAATGTGTAATTATAGATGTTTTATAGGATAATTTATTATTATTTTTTAATTTTCTACAGAATCTAGCATAAAACTCTAATTACTATCTATGGTTTAGTAATACAAATTGTCTAACATTCTTAAACACGGGCCAGGACTACTTCACTCCTGAAATGTATGAGATAAGAGATCCATGCACATACACATCAATGTATTCCAGTTGTTTGTATCCCTTATATTTATATATATGCGTTTTTGTGATTTTAGATATAAGCTTAAATGTAGTGATATTAAAAAAAAGATAATGTTACAATAGTAAAGCTGAATCCAATAGTAAAAACTAAAGTTTGGTTATTCCAAAAATTATATGTAAAAAGTTCAAAAAATCCATTTTTGGGGTAAAAAATCTCCCAAAATACCCCTTAAGACAGAGCGATATGGCTGGTTTTCGAACTTAAAGTCATAAATGTTGTTTTATATGTATATACATAATGTCATCAAAATCGGACCTTTTTACGAGAGTTATCGCACCCACGGACACATATATATATATTTTCGAACTAATGGTGTTTTTAGGTCTGGGACCTCAAAACGAAAAGTTATCGTGGTCCCAAGCCTAGGTCTTACCATGCCGACTACGGTAATAGCTTCTTCCCTATAGGGGAAATTTGCTAAGAGGGGTGTAACAGAGAAAACCTTAATTTTATTAAGTATATAGATTAGTTACAGCCTTATGGAAAAGTATTTTATAAAGCGAACGCGCCTCTACAACATATACAGAGCCACGACCGCAGATATGGTAAAAATATTCCATGGTCCGTAGGAATATACTTCGTAAAGGTCTGCGCAGTCAATATATTTAAGCTTTGCTAGCTAACCTCATAAAACAGCTGTAAGGTCACATGATCACCAATCCAATCTGCAGTATTGTGGAAACACGTAGTTATCGTGCGCGTACCCTATTTTCATCGTCATTGTAATTAAACTAATCATTGTTTAAGTGCTTAAATTATTGATCAGCTTTATAATGCTTAAGTGTTTGATCTGCTTTTATTTATAAATAACCAAGACAAATAAATTATACTTAATTCTACTAGTTTCAGTGCGTTTATGGACATATTAAATTCAGTCGGCTGGTCTAAAACATTTGCAAATTGATGGATTTGGTTTTCATGACAGATGACAGTCATAACCTGATAATCAATTGTTTTAAAAACAAATTTTGTTTTGACATTTATTTGATGGGTTGAATTAAGCACACCCCGTGTATCCATGAAGAAATAACAGGCCTATTGACACTATAACAGGCGCTATTGTTTACTCTGAGGTCAAGGGACGAAACTAAATGTATGGGATATCACTACTTAAAGGGTTATGTATCATTATAGATTGTGCCAGTTAATACCGCAATAATTGCAACATATGAGACAAAACATTACCTTCTTCTTCGGTTCAGCCTGAATCGACTTCGGTAATTACAATATGTGTGGTGCATCGTTGAAAGATACTATGATTTTCTCTAAGCCAGCTGATTCCCTTTTGTCTGTTCTTAGATACACGATATACGTGTTTTAATAATCAGCTGGTTAGAGAAAGTTAAAATAGTGATAAAATAGGGTTTAAAAAGTTTTTTTTTATATTCTAATTGAAATTATTTAAAAAATGTAAGTAGATTTGTAAATATAGAGAGATTGATCTTTCAATTAAAACAAACCGCGTGTAAAACGGTTCAGTGGAAACCTCAAGTGAACTGACCAAAGGAGTGCAAAGTTAAAATTTTACCCCATGTTAAACTGCCATAAGAAAAATTTAATCTCGTTTTTTAAATAGTTATCGACTAGATCCCAACATTTAAGGTAAAACGTGCAAATATAAGGGTTATTCCCTTTCATTTAACACCACCCGCGTGTAAATCGGTCCAGCGGAAGTCTCACACGTTCTTCCGGAAGGTTTTTAATTTTGTGTTTTAATATGTAGGATTAAAATCCTGGATCACCTCAATTTCAGATGTTAAATATTTATGTATTGATTATTTATTATTTCCTTAATATTTTACGTAAAATAAGGCCTAACAGTCTCGGTAATACTGAGAACATTAATGAAGAACTAAATCAGATCCTTTATGCTGCTTTTTGTCAGCGAACCGGTTATATAAATCTCCTGACCATATAAAATCATCGTCTGATATGGATAAACATTGATCATTTAAAGGCCAATAATTGAGTGAAGCTCGACCGAATATTCTGTCATTTTTAATTTTCATACATGTAGGAATTGTAAGGAACATTCGATATTCTACATAATATTTTCCGTCGTGATAACATGACAGATTTATTATTTAAGTTACCTCTATTTTACAATAGTGTTTCATGTGTAGATATTTAAACGATCAAGATTTGGAACTATTTGGTTTATCCCCTTATTTGAACACTTTATCTAAAGTTTTGAGAAACATTTCTGTAGATACATTTCAGTTGCTGGCAAGTGTAAGAACAATGTATAATAAAATTTATTTGTTGAAGTGCAACGTTTTATGTGAAAATATTGTTCTAAATAACAGCAGAAACGAACCTTTTAGTAAGGGCACTAACCAAAAAGAGAATAGTTTACGGAGATCACCTAAATCGGAAACAATGGTTAGCGTCTTACCCTTTTGTTTTATGGTTCGCGGGTACGAATACAAAGTTTTACAAAAAAGTTCAGGGTTTGGAGAAATTTCCCTTTTGAAACAAAATAATAAAAAATGAATCACTTATCACAATTTTGTCCATGTTTTTAAAATTATTTGAAAGATCCTTAGCAACAGTTGTTCCGTTATAATAACAATAATTGTTCCTTTAATAGCAATAATTACCAAATCCTCCATTTATGACCTAAGGCGATAGGTTTAGGTATCTTTTTATGACAAAATGTGCTCTATTATTTTTGTATGTCCATATATACTTGATAAAATAGTTATAAAACTTTCATAATAGGTGCTTCGATAGAGATTTTATTATATACCCAAATTTCCTATGATATTAGGAATTCTATAATTATTCCAAATCATAAATAAACTCTCGTATGCTTATTTATATCTACAATTAATTACGCCAAAAGAAAACTCCTCCTCACACATACGTCAAAACTTTATCATGCGTAATATTAAAACTATACAAGGAACGTATAGTTTAGGTTTAAAACCTAAAGTTATGTTTAAAAACGTGTTTAATAGCTCTTAAATGAGTTTTGTACAGCGACAAGTCTCAAGCCATTAACAAAAAGCACACCGTAGAGGCGATAAGAGTATACAGTCATCACAAGAGTATTATTAATTACCTTATCTCAAAGTCAGAATAATCTTTGCAATGACAATTTCTTCTTTGACTCTGCGTTGATTTTCACCCATAATGTCACTAATATAATTACATGTATTTTTATAAGTGCAGTTTATAATCGCAAGAGAATAATACATTTTTTAACAATTTTTACTGTATAATTTACACTGATAAGTTTTCTTACTTTGTAAGTAATCATCGTTAGGTTCTCGAACAACTACATGAATTTAAGGTTACACATTGAACTTAATAAAAACACCAGATTATTTAAATATGCATAGTTAAGTATAGCTTGTTAAATTATAAACTAAAATTTTGAATCAGTGAAGTATAAATATTTAACATAAATATATATATAACAAATATATAAAATCTGGTTTCACATAAGTCGAGAATTTTGAATACGTCCAGAGTCCAAAATTTGTATATTTTGTAAATATTTTATAGAACTTACTGAACGAAACTACTAAGGTGTTTATTGCAATTGCAATTTCATGTCATAGAGCTATTAGTGAATTTCCTATGGAAAGTGAACTATTAGCATGACCCGCACGGTGAAAGTTAAGCCCGGGACCACCATAGAAGTTCCTTTCGTGACCCCCTGAACACATTTTGGGGGATCGTTCAAAATTATATATATGTATATATATATATATATATATATATATATATATGTGTGTGTGTGTGTATGCACTATAGCGGTCGAATTTTTTGTCCGATTTACTTAAAATTTGGTAGGGACGTTCCTTTCTATAATAAGTTGGACAAGTTCGTTGGGCAAAACAATCGGAAAACTCAAAACCCCTTTTTGGGGGATTATTCTTTCAAATTTCAAGTTTTTTGCCCAAAATGGGTCAGAGAAGCCCCGGACGTAAAATTAATGCATGTATTAAGTTGCGAATTAGTGAAGCACAAGTTTTAAGCCCTCTCTCGTCATTCTAGTATGAATATTTCCCGAGTTATTAAAGAAAATGTACATCGGCTAAACAAAGCACGTTGTCTTATGTGGTTTTTCATTAAAAAGCATGTTATTCATTTGTAACATCTCCAGCAACCTGGGGCCTACTTTAAAGCCTGACTGACCTTCTCCCAACCTTATAATGCGCAAAATGTGATTCCTAGAATTGCAAGTAAATGAAACCAGGAGCATCAGAACAGCCAACAAATAAATTTTTCAAATTTCACTGACATTGGAATAAATGTATGTTTTTACACTGGTGTTGAGTTTTAAAAGTTTTGTATGTGGAAATTCACTTCCCTCACGTCAGTATGCTGCGTGCGAACTCGTTTAACTAAAGTACTAACTAAAGGCAAGGGGCGGTCCCGCCACTCCACAGTAATTAATTGCCTTGTGATGGGATGATCAAATGAAAAATAATCGATATTCGATTATTGGAAAATGATCGAGTGTTCGATTTAAAAAATAATTGATTAACGACTTTAAATAATCGGTACAAAATCTAACAGTGAAAATCTAACAACCAAATGAGATTGTTTGACTATTTGGTGTTAAACGTGTATGTTAACAAAGTTAAAGAGTAAGAAATGCAATTTCAAAATTGCTCCATACAATGGAAATATAAAAAAGTAAAGTACAAATTAAACATATCAAGATGGTTTGATAAGAAACGTTGGATCACCTTTAACGTTATAAAAAAACCTAACATACAAATTAACGTAAACCTCTAAGCCAAAATATTTTATATTTATATCCTTTGGAAGGAAAAGTATTAAACTGTTATTTGATGATAGTCGTTACCAGACTGTTAATGCTTTATCAAAACTTATGTTTGGTATAAACACAATTCATGATATATGTAACATTGGGAAACCTGAACAACGAATTTGTAACCTAAGAAAAATATGAACTTAAAAAAGGTATTTGGGAAGAAACGTTATTAAACCTAACTAACGTTATTAAACTATAACACTTTGAAACTCATACACTATAATACTGTATAGCAGCACACGTTTGGCGTAGTTGATATAAGGATACTTAAGAACAAACTATTCGATTAAAATCAACCGAATAATCATTCGGTTACTTTTTCATTCGATTACCCCATCACTAAATTGCCGAACCTCCCGATCAATCAGCACATTACCGTCAACGCTCGTCACAGCTTAACGAGACTGATTGATGCCGATAGTTAGCGGCAGGGGAGATACAAGGTTCTGATCATCCTGAGTGTTTGACAACACAGTTACGGTATTTAATAAGTTTGAAATTATTACAAGACTTCTTCAAGTTCCTTTATAAATATACCGGGTGTTCCATAAAGATGGTAAATGTTACTAGCATAAGTCAAAGTACGTTTTTAGGTTGTTAGATTTTTTCAACCCTCGCCCTTAATAGGGGTTTGTAGGGGTACTTTTTATTTTTCAAATAGCAACCCCTAAATAAGTTGCATTGAAATATAAATAGTCAATTTTAATTATATTTATTGTAATCACATATTACAATAACATCAGACCGCACCAATGGGGTATATATCTTAAACTTGAGGGATATGTCATTAAACTAAGAAAGACATCTATATTAGTGACTTATACAGAACCCACGTGAAGAAAAGAGAATATCAATTTATAGAGGAAGAAAAGCAGGACATTGGCCTACCATAAACTGAACGACGGGCAGTGGATGCCCGCTGGGGAGGATAAATGGGCTTTACAATCCATGTCCACAGAATCTCTTACATCGTTTTGCAACATTTTAAATATTGTATGTTTTTAGTGTATTATATACCAAAAAAATTGTAATAAATAGACAACATAATTGGTTAACTATTTAAATTTTCATAATGATTACCTGTGTTTGACCAGCACTCAATGCATTAAATTATCTGATTTTGATAACTTAAAAAAGTAGCCGTATTTATACATACAATAAATCAGAATTGAATCAATAATTTAATTTAATCCATTATACGAAAAGATTTGTGGTGTTTGTCTGACGTGATTTGCGTTCCATTTTAATACAAAATGCATCTTGAAATGATTAGGCTAAAGATTCTCCCTTGCTAAAATGAAGCAATTATAGGCCTATTCACGTTTTAAACACCTGAAAGCTCCTCCCACATGTATCTAAATATACAATCATTATTATTATAGGCATAAAAAGTTATTTAATCTGATGGAATTTAAGTCCGTCTGACGTCTTGGATGTTCCACAACAGACATCCTGAACTGATTGGGCTTATATGTCTACCTTGTTAGTTAATTATATATGGGTCAAGTTATGCCTACTCGCGTCTAAGCCCCCTAGGGTTCAGGCCCGCATGCCTTCAAAGATAAAATATAATATATAATTTACAATATAATATTATGGGTATTCACTTTTATTTTATGAGATAATTGCTTTCGGATGTTTGTTTTTCGAACCAACCAAACAATGCAGATCTCACTGCTGTCACTTTCTACAGGTTGAACTGGGAACTGCGGTTGTTTTATTTAATATGTAACTCATTATAACTAAATAATACTGTGTTCTGTATTATATTAATCTTTCAATAACTCATGTGCTGAGAAACTACCACGGACCAGCATTAACTTTATTATCAAATATTACTTCAATCTACCCAGGGGGAGAGAGATTACTCAGTTTGGTTGGTGAGGGAGAAAGTTACTCACTTATGACGTCATACCGGTTACGTAAACTCCCGCTCGCTAAACATACAAAAAGTCCCTACTATCCAGCCTTCCATTGTGGTTGGGTTTTCCCCTCCTCAGTTGGCTGGGTTCTTACTAGGCTGAGATCGTGTCATCTAGTTAATTTTCCTATAACGAGGATGACTCAAGCAGGCAAGAGTTATTGCCAGTCGCAGGTGGCGCGGTTGCCTGTAGCTCATTAGGTGGCACAGCCGAAATTACCGCAGTGACAACATGCCATTACCTTGATTTATTATATGAAGTGAGGATGATAGTTTTTACCGCTGAACAGTTTTATTTTTACTAAAACGTTGTTGGGAAATATATACTGATGTAGTAAAAATAAAGACTGAATAATCAAGTAATAGTCTTATAAAAGCATTACAAAACATTATTGGTTATGCATTTACACTTGTTTGCGTTGCCATACTTAATGTATAAAACAGCATCTCTGTAGCCGAACATTTAGCGTATTGGACTTCGGTTCAAGGAGTCATGGGTTCAAATCCCGGGGTGCCCACAAAGATTGGAGGGGTTTGGACAGCTTACCCTGAAAGCGTTTGTGTGCTCTATTAATGAAAAATGCCATTGGTGCTGGTAGAAAAAAAATATTACATGATATAGTTATACATTAATGTGTAATTATAGATGTTTTATAGGATAATTTATTATTATTTTTTAATTTTCTACAGAATCTAGCATAAAACTCTAATTACTATCTATGGTTTAGTAATACAAATTGTCTAACATTCTTAAACACGGGCCAGGACTACTTCACTCCTGAAATGTATGAGATAAGAGATCCATGCACATACACATCAATGTATTCCAGTTGTTTGTATCCCTTATATTTATATATATGCGTTTTTGTGATTTTAGATATAAGCTTAAATGTAGTGATATTAAAAAAAAGAAAATGTTACAATAGTAAAGCTGAATCCAATAGTAAAAACTAAAGTTTGGTTATTCCAAAAATTATATGTAAAAAGTTCAAAAAATCCATTTTTGGGGTAAAAAATCTCCCAAAATACCCCTTAAGACAGAGCGATATGGCTGGTTTTCGAACTTAAAGTCATAAATGTTGTTTTATATGTATATACCTAATGTCATCAAAATCGGACCTTTTTACGAGAGTTATCGCACCCACGGACACATATATATATATATTTTCGAACTAATGGTGTTTTTAGGTCTGGGACCTCAAAACGAAAAGTTATCGTGGTCCCAAGCCTAGGTCTTACCATGCCGACTACGGTAATAGCTTCTTCCCTATAGGGGAAATTTGCTAAGAGGGGTGTAACAGAGAAAACCTTAATTTTATTAAGTATAGAGATTAGTTACAGCCTTATGGAAAAGTATTTTATAAAGCGAACGCGCCTCTACAACATATACAGAGCCACGACCGCAAATATGGTAAAAATATTCCATGGTCCGTAGGAATATACTTCGTAAAGGTCTGCGCAGTCAATATATTTAAGCTTTGCTAGCTAACCTCATAAAACAGCTGTAAGGTCACATGATCACCAATCCAATCTGCAGTATTGTGGAAACACGTAGTTATCGTGCGCGTACCCTATTTTCATCGTCATTGTAATTAAACTAATCATTGTTTAAGTGCTTAAATTATTGATCAGCTTTATAATGCTTAAGTGTTTGATCTGCTTTTATTTATAAATAACCAAGACAAATAAATTATACTTAATTCTACTAGTTTCAGTGCGTTTATGGACATATTAAATTCAGTCGGCTGGTCTAAAACATTTGCAAATTGATGGATTTGGTTTTCATGACAGATGACAGTCATAACCTGATAATCAATTGTTTTAAAAACAAATTTTGTTTTGACATTTATTTGATGGGTTGAATTAAGCACACCCCGTGTATCCATGAAGAAATAACAGGCCTATTGACACTATAACAGGCGCTATTGTTTACTCTGAGGTCAAGGGACGAAACTAAATGTATGGGATATCACTACTTAAAGGGTTATGTATCATTATAGATTGTGCCAGTTAATACCGCAATAATTGCAACATATGAGACAAAACATTACCTTCTTCTTCGGTTCAGCCTGAATCGACTTCGGTAATTACAATATGTGCGGTGCATCGTTGAAAGATACTATGATTTTCTCTAAGCCAGCTGATTCCCTTTTGTCTGTTCTTAGATACACGATATACGTGTTTTAATAATCAGCTGGTTAGAGAAAGTTAAAATAGTGATAAAATAGGGTTTAAAAAGTTTTTTTTTATATTCTAATTGAAATTATTTAAAAAATGTAAGTAGATTTGTAAATATAGAGAGATTGATCTTTCAATTAAAACAAACCGCGTGTAAAACGGTTCAGTGGAAACCTCAAGTGAACTGACCAAAGGAGTGCAAAGTTAAAATTTTACCCCATGTTAAACTGCCATAAGAAAAATTTAATCTCGTTTTTTAAATAGTTATCGACTAGATCCCAACATTTAAGGTAAAACGTGCAAATATAAGGGTTATTCCCTTTCATTTAACACCACCCGCGTGTAAATCGGTCCAGCGGAAGTCTCACACGTTCTTCCGGAAGGTTTTTAATTTTGTGTTTTAATATGTAGGATTAAAATCCTGGATCACCTGAATTTCAGATGTTAAATATTTATGTATTGATTATTTATTATTTCCTTAATATTTTACGTAAAATAAGGCCTAACAGTCTCGGTAATACTGAGAACATTAATGAAGAACTAAATCAGATCCTTTATGCTGCTTTTTGTCAGCGAACCGGTTATATAAATCTCCTGACCATATAAAATCATCGTCTGATATGGATAAACATTGATCATTTAAAGGCCAATAATTGAGTGAAGCTCGACCGAATATTCTGTCATTTTTAATTTTCATACATGTAGGAATTGTAAGGAACATTCGATATTCTACATAATATTTTCCGTCGTGATAACATGACAGATTTATTATTTAAGTTACCTCTATTTTACAATAGTGTTTCATGTGTAGATATTTAAACGATCAAGATTTGGAACTATTTGGTTTATCCCCTTATTTGAACACTTTATCTAAAGTTTTGAGAAACATTTCTGCAGATACATTTCAGTTGCTGGCAAGTGTAAGAACAATGTATAATAAAATTTATTTGTTGAAGTGCAACGTTTTATGTGAAAATATTGTTCTAAATAACAGCAGAAACGAACCTTTTAGTAAGGGCACTAACCAAAAAGAGAATAGTTTACGGAGATCACCTAAATCGGAAACAATGGTTAGCGTCTTACCCTTTTGTTTTATGGTTCGCGGGTACGAATACAAAGTTTTACAAAAAAGTTCAGGGTTTGGAGAAATTTTCCTTTTGAAACAAAATAATAAAAAATGAATCACTTATCACAATTTTGTCCATGTTTTTAAAATTATTTGAAAGATCCTTAGCAACAGTTGTTCCGTTATAATAACAATAATTGTTCCTTTAATAGCAATAATTACCAAATCCTCCATTTATGACCTAAGGCGATAGGTTTAGGTATCTTTTTATGACAAAATGTGCTCTATTATTTTTGTATGTCCATATATACTTGATAAAATAGTTATAAAACTTTCATAATAGGTGCTTCGATAGAGATTTTATTATATACCCAAATTTCCTATGATATTAGGAATTCTATAATTATTCCAAATCATAAACAAACTCTCGTATGCTTATTTATATCTACAATTAATTACGCCAAAAGAAAACTCCTCCTCACACATACGTCAAAACTTTATCATGCGTAATATTAAAACTATACAAGGAACGTATAGTTTAGGTTTAAAACCTAAAGTTATGTTTAAAAACGTGTTTAATAGCTCTTAAATGAGTTTTGTACAGCGACAAGTCTCAAGCCATTAACAAAAAGCACACCGTAGAGGCGATAAGAGTATACAGTCATCACAAGAGTATTATTAATTACCTTATCTCAAAGTCAGAATAATCTTTGCAATGACAATTTATTCTTTGACTCTGCGTTGATTTTCACCCATAATGTCACTAATATAATTACATGTAATTTTATAAGTGCAGTTTATAATCGCAAGAGAATAATACATTTTTTAACAATTTTTACTGTATAGTTTACACTGATAAGTTTTCTACCTCCAGACAAGTTATATAAATCGCATGGTAACTAAATATCAATGCACCCACTAACTTTTGGTAGGCCATAAGTTGGTTATAATTAATTATGTGTACGGCAATTCAGTAGACCAGTTAGACCAGTCTAGGTTACCTTAAGTTTATAGTTGTTTTGAACAATTATAACTGTACATAACTCTATTGTGTAGTAATAGATTTCTATAACTGTTTCCTGCAAATCAATAATTCTCTTCACGTAATGCTTTACCTTTGGTAATTTTAAATACTTTATGTTGTTTGTACACGAAGAGATAAATGTCTTAACTTTTCAGATTTATCAAACAACCGACAAGTTATTTTAAAAATCGTAAACATTATTTATCCAGCTGTTGTAGTCTCAGACCTTCTTTAGTCAGGGCCCTCTTTTAATAATTAATTCGAATGAATATATATCACAAAACTTTGATGCAACATTATCACATTCAGCAATCATATTTTATTTTATTAGAAATAACCACACGGCTTGTTAACATAACTTACTGGACGTTTTCAAGAGAGTTAGGGTGATTAATAATTTCCTGCAAATCAAATACGAATAAGCGTTTCAAATGAATATTTTTAACACAATATAAACTCTAATTATACATATCACATTCATTACAATTAGTTATTATATATCACATTTCTTTAAGATTATATTATTCCTACACGTTTATGAAAAGGACGGGTCACATTTATATTTGAAGAAGGTATTAAAATATCCTAGGGCCTGAATACAAAAAAGAGAAGGAAAGTGTTTGACAGAAAATAAAGCAGAAATACGGTAATAAACCTGTACAGCTTCTAAGATCATCCAGAGGAAACAATAAATGTGGGATGTGATGTGGTCTGACTTACTTAGGGAAGTCAAATTATAAATGTAGAGTTCATACCTTTTTATATAAAACTCTTGTGTTCCTGACTCTTTTACACTAAATTTTTTCATTTATAAACAAGCTAGTGTTTGTCTTTGCACGGCGACCTCACAATAAACGGTAAATCGTTACTTAATACCATTACCATGGTAATAAATAAACAAGTCAATATCCATAACCATAAAATTGATACCTAGAGTCCCGTGGGGTAAATTGCAAAGACATTTTTGAAACGCAAATAGGCCTATCCGGAACCCATATACATTAACTTTTTTCTTGACAAATTTCAGTTCAATCCGTTCAGAACAGTTTACATTAGAACTAATTACATTAAGACATAATTTGTTAATATTTATTATTTTTTTAATGTCTTGAATTTATTGTAAATGGCTCTGTATAATTTAAATATATAAATAAATAAAGACAGACACTAACTAACATCCTTTTAAAATCATAAGGCTGGATACAAGCCTTGCAGAAGCAATACCTGGCATCAACCAAGGAAATAACCAGTTAAGAGTCCTGCATTCTGTGGTTAACATTTTTTCCCACAGAATTTTTAACGTTTTGTTATTAAGTTGTAATCTAATTAAAAATAAGTAAATATAAAAAATAAATAAAATAAAACTAAATAGGGACGTTGCAGATCAGTGGGCCTCCAAAGGTAGTACCTTAATATCTCTTCTTAGGTATTATCTAAGTTAGAAATAGTATAAATACCAAATTTGATATTTCTGGGTGTAGGGGTTTGGACTGAAAGGTAATCGGGTTATCGTCTTTTTAGATAAAAAGTACATAGAGAATAACAGATAGGTAGCTTGAAATGTTTTTAATGTAATATATTTAGAAATATAGTGTAAGCATGAAATAGGTACATTATTTTTTGCTGAGGTTGGTTTTAACTTGAAAAAATTGGTCGGCAAAACTTTATGTTATCGAATGAGACTTCCCGGTTACTAAACAAAACAGAGATTATAAAAATATAATATTTTAAAACTGAGTTTTGGATTTATGTAGAATTTTCTATTAACTAAACGTAGCTAATAGAACAATTTTAGTTTTCTACAACAATATATTATGGTTCATTAGCGCTTAGAAATGTTGGAAAAAAGTGTTATCACGCTGCTGAGAAGAAGGGACCTATAAAAGAAATGCTTATTTAAGCTTTAGGTTTACATTTGAATTAGAATATATGATTAATGAATAATTATAACGTAATCCAGTTTAACCTAATTAGGACTAAAGTATTGCATGAATTGAGTACACGTGATTGGTCAATGTGGTGGACTAATAACTTCATTAGGTTAATTAGCTTGGACGGCAAACAGTTTTTGGGGTGACCAAGAAACAAGATCAAACCAAGCTGTCAGTTGGAACCTCACAAACATTAATTAAGTTAAGTCCAGAAACCTTACTTTGTGGTAATGCCTACATTACCAACAGAAAAACAATAATTTATTTTGCTTGTGTAAATTTAAAAAATGGAAAATATACAACCAAAAAGATTTTTGATGCAGAATAATCAAAAACACTATATAAAATATTTATTTTCTAAAGTAAAACATACATTATAACTACCTTTGTATGTTATTTTTCATCCTAAGCACTAAAAAAATTTGATCAATAGATCTTTTGTTTTAATGAATCCACGTAGTTGGAAAGTAGTTAAAATAACGAGTTTGTTTTATGACCTGAGTAAAGCAAAGCTAGTAAACTACTTAATTACAAACGGTAGCAAACCAACTCAAATTGTTGTTTAGAGATTTAATGTATCAACATAGCAATAAATAAAGTATGTAACTTGAAGAAAATGGAGAACGTATTGGAGGACACATTAGGTTCAGAATTAGAATCTCTTTACATGGATTAAACTAAAGATTGAAGACCAGAAAAAGAGTTATAAATAATTTAATGGAAATAATTGTCTTTAAAATATTTCCACTAAGTATCTAGGATTCTATATTGGGTAACTAATTCTGACTTCTGTAAATTATCACCTTCATTGAAAAATAGTTCCATTATATTAATAAGGGAAGATAGCTAATGCCATCTACACAAATATAAGTTAAGACTTCAGTCACTGTCACTCTGTTTAATCTACAACTTGTTTTACTGTTGTGTTTTGGTACTGATTGTACTTGTTTTTGTTGTTTTGAATATAATAAAATAAAGTAAAACTTTTTTCTTTGAAAACTCTAAAAATAAACTTTCATAATAACGTATAATACTTTATTATACGTTTACGATAATTTATTATACGATGATGTTTTTATGTATATCCCAACATTGTGTAAATTAATAAGCAAAAATACATAGAGCAGAATATAAACTTTTTTGGCAATCCAACTTAGACAGTCCATTTTTGCTACATAACATTATTTTAGAAAATACATAACATTCTTTATCTTACTAATTCTTGAATATCATTTTCATAAAAATTGGACGTGGATATGAGGTATAAATAATTTCAAACACAACTAGTTTATTAAAAAAAGTCACATCTTGTGCTGTAAAACGTGTTTTAATGTTCATCTTCCCTCTGTTCTCCAAAAAAATATTAAAGCTGTGTTAAGATTAAGTACGTGTTTCAGCAAATTATATCATGCTTATCAAATTTAGTTGGAAACCCACTGATATCGGCGATTTGCATGTGACCTGAATATTTTTAACTGCAGGAAAACACGTTAATGGTTTCCAGATAGCTTTGCTATACTCCATTTAGTAAGATTAAATATATTTTATTGATCCTGGATTCCCTAGCGGCTCTTCATACTGCGCCATCATCATCCAACCATAATAGCTTTTCAACCTTGTTTTTGATGAAACGATGATTATCCTACTAATATTATAAATGTGAAAGTTTTTATGTAAGTTTGGATGACGTATGGATATTTGGAGTTCCATCACGCAAAATCTAACGGAACGATTAAGCTAGAATTTAGCAAGAACATAGCTTACATCTCACATTAACATATGGACCTGATGATGTCTACATCCAACATTAGGGCTTCACCCCACGGGCTCTGTAAGATCCAATGCAAATACTATGGAAGATATCATTTATAATATTACCAGCTGTAAGTTAAAATGGTTGTCAGTTACTGAAAAGGAAGTCTTATGGTAAAACATAAACAAAGATTTGATAGTGCTGGTCAGGTTGATATTTAAAATGTGTTTGGATTTTTCGCGAGCGAAGCCGCGGGAAACAGCTAGTTTTATAATAATTTTACAGCAAAACTTTCTTTCCAATATTTTTTTCTAACCGTTAAAAATTAAAAAATCTAGTATAATATTGATTTATCTTGTAGTTTATGTTCCTAAGATCTATGGTTGGAAGGCTCTGTGTTCAGCTGATTTGATGAATGTTTCAGTCTGTGGCATAACTAAAAGGAACTAAATAAAATAAAAAATGTTGCACGAGTCTTAAAAGAAAAACATTTATGTTTCATAGAAACATTTATAGAGTAAACCTATGAAGAAAAGTTCAGTAATTATTTGTGACATTTTACCAGAAAATATTCCGTTATTAATTAAGGATTGTAAAATAAAATAATACATTTTAAAGGTTCGTAAGAAATTAAAAAGTTGTTATTGATAAAATTAGTTTTTTGTAAAAATTCTTATAAATATGTATATTTATTTTCTTTTAAATATTTTGCTTAAAGATTATAAGGCCTTGTGACAAATTGAACATATCAGTTTTAAGAGCAATTAAATATGTTCTTCAACCAAAGTATTGATTCAATAATGTTTCAAATTTAACAGCAAGTACCGTGTCATAACGTACAACTCAAATGAAAACTTTGGCAACAGTGTATGACAACTGATTACTTTAAAAAAGTTTGTGTTGGTGCCAAGCGAATCAAAGAAGAAAGAAACTTGCAAAGAAAGTTTCTACCAACGGTTTCACTCAATAACACGATCAACTTTTTGAGTCACTACTTGTTTTTTTATAGTGGCGTTAGGAGATACAAATTGTGATGTAAAAACTTGTTGAATTTTAGTAAAAAAGGTATTTTAGGAATCTCAGCTTACAAACTGCAGTGAACAAACAAGATGAAATAACATTGGTTAATTTACTTAAATCATTACACGCTAGGTAACTTGAAATAACAAATAAACTTAAAATTATAAAAGTTTTCCTTGGATCACGCTGTTCACAAACATATATGTTTTGAACGCAGTATACTGCGTAACAAAACATCGAGACAAAACTCGAAGCTTTGAAGAATTTCTTTGACATTTTGCTTGAGTAAAAATGCGGTTTAAAAGAAAAAACTTGATTGCTTCCAACATTTCATTTAAATGCAAATCCTCGGGCTCAGACAATCGGCGAACAAGATTACGTTTATTTAACGTGTGGGTGAAATAAATAGATGAAACTGAAAAACAAAAACTTGGTTTTATACTTTATGTAAGAGATTTTCAAAATTAAGTTTGGCTTCTATCTAGTCCTTGCTAAACAAATGTTATTTTAGCATATTTAATAAGTTAATGAGTGTTGTTTTGGCATTCAAAATGCAAATTTTGAAAACTGGAAATCACATCACAATGTAACATTAGCAAAACGAGTTTGCGAATTTGACCAATTTAAATATTGCGGGGTTTTGTATAAATAAATAAAATAAAATAAATAGTGTCTTTGTAAGTGGCTTTGTCAAATTGTATTTAAATTTGCAGTGTTTCCTGATGGCAAAGTGGATATTTATGTTTGAAAAAAAAGTTAATAATTCTGTTCTAAAATATAACATGGTAAGCAGAGTTTTAGAAACGTAAATTTACACTGATTAAAGTACACTACATTAAAACGTATCATACTAATATTATAAATGTGAAAGTATGAATGTTTGTGCTTGAGGGTGTATGGTTAAAAAATTAATTTGTAATATATTATTTTGTTCCCATCAGGACGAAAATTAGGAAACAAAATAGATATATATTAAAGATAGATATTATTATTACCTATATTTATGGAAAAATTGTAATGGAATATTTCCGGGACCATCTGTACCATTGACTATGATTGACTATAGATAGTATCTATAGTCAATGCTCTGTACATTTATTTAATACAGTATTTGAAGAAATTAATAAGATCAATGTATTATGATTAAATATATTTGTCAAATTGTAATTCTTAAAATTAAAAACCATTTCATATTTATAATTAATGTTTATATAATAAATAATGTTATTTGTAACAGTAAAGCTAGAATAATTGGAACCCCTATAATTAAAATTAAATTTTTTGGATAGTTCAAATTTTATTACCGCGGTCCCTTGAGATTCGAACTATCCGAGTTCCAATGTTTTTAAATGTGCTCACAACTGTGTCAAACAATTTTAAGGATAACATCGGTACAGGCTACAAGACTCATCAAAACTATAAACTCAACGCTCAAAATAAATACCCCCGTCGCAGCAAACCTGCGTACTCAGCGAATTTCCAATGCATATATATGTGTCTCACTACTACATAGAGCTACTTACCAAGTTTCACAAAACTCCATTTATAAATAAATGATATATATCATTTTATTTATTCTCCATAAGAATAACATTAGAGCTGAGTATGCAGGTTTGCTGCTACGAGGAAGATAAAAAATTTGTATTTTTGCAATTATCAATTTAACTCAACCAGGTGAGGCTACATACCAAGTTTTATTAATTTAGGTTAATATCTCCACTAAGGGAGATATAAAACTTGACTTATTCTCCATATGAAAAATATGGGGGCCGAGTATGCAGGTTTGCTGCAATGGGGATAATCAACAAAATATCCATTTAGAGTGCAAATATCAATATACCAGTACTACGTGAATATACCAAGTTTCATCAATATACATTCATAAATAATCGAGATATAAAATTTTATTTATTCTCCATAAGGATGACATTGGACAACATACTGTGTTTAGCACTTTGAATATCTCTTCAACGGTTGGACTTAGAACAACACTTAAAACAACAAAATGATTGTTTTGTAGAGCTGAATTGATTGGTATCAGCAAATGTCAAGTTTTCAGTAAAATTATCTGAGGAGAATCCAAAAACATTTTTCCCATAAGATTAACATGGACAATTTTATGGACGCGTTTTTTGACTTTTCTCTACAACCACTAATTAATGATTCAAAATACTAAATTATTTGTTTTTTAAGCTCTATAAAATGGCTATAACCAAAATTGAGTGTTTTTAAAATTTTAGGGGGAAAAATTAAAAAACTGATTTATGGAAAATTTAAAACCCCCATAAACCCCCCTTCCCATGGTTCGATTTTTCTGGTTTTTGAACTCAGAGTCATAAATGGTACTCTGCACATTTGTGCCAAATTTCATCAAAATCGGGCGTTTCTTTCAAAAGTTATCGCGGTATCGGACACACACACACACACACACACACACACACACACACAAACACATATATATATATATATATATATATATATACATTTATATAAATTTGAACGAATAGTGTTTTTGGCATCTGGGGACCTCAAAACAAAAGGTTATCATGGTCTCGGGCTTAAGTCTTACCATGCCACCTACGGTAATAGCTTCTTCCCTATAGGGGAAATTCGCTAAAACATATTTAAGATTAGTTGTCGGTGACATTGAAAGGCACAACAGTGGAAAATAGTAAGCAACCCAACCCTACTCACTACTCAACCAGTCGAGCCGCGGGCCGGGGCCGTGCGCCTCAGACCAAAGAAGAAGCTGGTAGACGGAAAGATAGTGCTGCGAGTTGGGAGGGGGAGAATTGAGGAGACGCGCTCCTCTCTCCCCCAGCCAGATCTCACACACACTCACAGCTCACAGCACTGCCCGAGTTCCGAGTTGTCTTCCTAGCGGCCCGCGGTGGCGACTTGTAGAACTACTGCTCCTCACCGCCAGACTAGCCCAGCGGCCAAACACCCTTAAGTTTGTGCGTAACTCTGAAGTACCATCATGTGAAAACTACTGGACCGATTGAGCTGAAATTTTGCAGAGAGGAACTTGATAGTCCTGAGTAACATATGGGCATATTAAAGTTGTGAAAATATTATAGGGCTATGCTTCACGGGGGTTCAAATTTCCCATGTATTCCTTATGGACATTCATTTTTGTTTGAGCTGATGAAAATTAAAACAGCTGATGTTGATTCGTAGTAGTTTCACAGGCTAACCACAGAATGCAAAACACAAAGCTATCATAGCTTTTTTAAATAATTCGTGAGGCAAAGCCTTCGGGTAACAGCTAGTTTAGAAATAAATTAAAAACTAAAGAAAAAATATTGTTTGATTAAAAGTAGTTCTAATTGATACTTAAAAATACCAATAACTTATTTTGTTGCATACATAACACTAAGAAACATAATTTGAAAGGTGAATAGTCCCTATCTTGTAACCAATGTTACTCGGAGCTAAGTGAGAGTTGACACACCTATCTTGTACTCACAGTCGACGAGGTTTTATGGTTCATTTCTATTCATGGAGTCACTCGTGTATTAGTTGATGACCTAAGCGTTGTCTGGTGTCCAGGTAGCAAAAACATTAAGTGCTCGTAAACCTACGACCTACTGTCATCGACTAACTTATTTTTTCAGTAACTTAATTCGCTGGAAATAATTTTAATATATTTAGTTAGTCATTGAATAAATGTTTAATATTATAAGTTTAGATAATCTATGAATAACGGATTGGTGAGCTTTTTGAATGGACTATGTAGAGCTGTATTTATTAATCTTAAACAACAAATATCTTAATAGATTGCAAGGTTTTTGGTGCATCAAACTCTTCCTTTAATTGTACTTCCTTAATTATTTTGTAGGAGATGAAAAAGAGATAAATGGTATTTTAATCTTTACTAAGAGGGTGATCTCGAATAATTAAATTAATTATTTAATTATTTCTAGCATTTACTTTTATAAAACAAAGATTTACAATTTTCCATAACACATACTAGTAGTACCTCGTGCTTTTGAATTCACATCATTCCTCATAACGTATGATGCATACTGCCATTCCAGTAGACATTATTGAAGTCTGTCATATCTCTTCTCCCTATTGGGTTACGTTTTGTTAATGTGTAAACCGCTGTTATAAATACATTTCAATATATTTCTATTCCTCTATAACATTTACATTGACGCTTTGAAGACCTTATGGTGAGAGTCCTAAAGAGGAATGTAACTTATAAGCAAATTCTAATATCCCACACCTCGACTTTTTTACACGAAAGAATAGTAATCGGTTCAGCATTTAAGATTTTTCTCTTCAAAAACTCAGGTTGTGTATGAATATATGGGATTAAACAAGTATTTCTGCAGTGATATCAAACCTCCCGCATAAATATAAACGTATATTTGTTTACGTATCCTTTTTCTCCGCAAATATTATTCATAATATAATAAATAATTTTGATTGGTTACACGTCGATTTGAGGTTTAAACTTTTATACACGTACTTTACCAACCTTTTGATACTTTTAAATAATAAAACATAATTATAATTCATAAGCTATTTGGATAATAGTTTCCAAACTCCATTAAAAGTCCTACTTGTCAAACTCAATCAGAAAAGTGCGTTTAATGTAGTTGGATGGATCGGCTGACCTTGGTTTGATGGTATGTTCTTATTTTAGCTTTGAAATTCTACTTTTTCCTTCTTTATATCATCATTTTTTATGAAACCCCCAATCTATTTCACTTATTACATTGAATTTCAGCCTGTATGCAGGTACTGTATAGATATATAACTAAATGTGAAAATTAAGTAACATAATACAGAAATTAATTACATAATCAATTCCAGAAAAAATAGCACATGAAATGTTTTAGGAAGAAAAATTTCTAGTAATATTTGTAAAGGTATTAGTTCAATGTAACTACCAGTTTCTACGCTGTGACGTTATGTTTTTCAGTGCATCGTCATGTAAGGTATATTTATGGGGTTAACTCACTTCCCCCTTCGTTACTTATATTTCTGCACTGTTTACAATTTGCTACTGAGTGTTACACTTTAATTGAATTTATGATTTTGATTTGATTTGGTACGGTATGCGTAACATATGCGTTGATATAGGACGCTATAGTACAATATGCAATTATACAATTCGTACTTTGATTTAAAACCCACGTTGTAAGGCCCACATTTAAATTAGTGAGAGTTCTTTTCTACATCAAAAGTAATACAAATATAGTAGTTAAACTCATACCATTAATAGATTATAGCGTTATTTAAAAATCTTATAGTTTGCACTAACTGAAAATTTAAAATAAAACGTATAGTTAACAATGCTACTGCTTGTTCATTATCTTTGATACTCAATGCAAAAATGTGGTTGATAAGAAATATTGCCTCAATACTGTTAAACTGAGGGTCATTAAATGTTCATGGCAGGGGCAGTTCTCAGCACTCCGAAAAAAGTACATAATCTCTCTGATTGATCACAACATCACTGGCGAAGCCTGTCACAGATTAAAGGTTTTAGATTAATAACTGGCGCAGTTACTTAACAGCAGAAAAGTTCAAAAGTTACAAGGACTAATTTTATAATTCAAAATTAATGTATTAATAAATGTTTTCTTAAAGCTTTATATCACATCAATAAAATAAAAAGTCTTAAGGTCAGTAAAACTTCCATAAGGTTTCTTAACTATCTTTTAAAATAGATAGGGAAAAATACATCCATTATATATCTTAATCAAGAAAATTTTCTTCATCTGCCTTCAGACCTCTTGGGAGTGAGACAAAAGACGACAGTAGCAGTAGAAGGTGTTGAGACGGACACCCTTCAAAGATTGTCTCGGAAAGACGTTATATTGGAATGACGTCTGTGTGCGCCACACACGGACACCTCTATTTGTCAAACAAAACTTTAAACTAAGTTCTTTAAATTTTTAACTGTCATTATTTTGTAAATGATATATTAGCCTTTATACATAACCAAATGTATATATATTTTTTACCAAACCAGCATAAATCCATGCTCAATAACTCTGCTAAAATAAAATGTATACGTGTGTAAAATTTTAAAATTTACCATGGTAAGTTTATTGATAGGAATATAAGTAAGGTTATACCATACATGTTTTCAAATCTTGTTTTATGTGCAAGTTTTAAGATAGTTTGCTTTGTTATGAATGTCTCTCTGTCTATCAGTTACGCTCAAGTAAACAAGAGTAACTATTTTTCCGCTTTTTGCAAGAAAACGGCTTTTCTGAATTTCATAAAATCCTTTTTTTTTGCCATTTGGAGCTGTAAAAAAACAACTTCAGGCTGTTTCAATTCACCGTTAGTTATGAATGCCCGAATGATATAATAATAATAATAAAAGTTTATAATCACACTCGTCGACATGTAAAAAAAGTTTTACGTAATAATTATCGTTTAAGGTTGTGAATAAAAAGATAAAGATTTTAAAAAGTAACTGTGTAAGGACAGAGAATCCCATAACTTTAAGGAGAGACAAAGGGAGGACATTGGCCTACCATAAACTGAACGACTGGCAGTGCACAGCCCGTTGGGGAAGATAAATGGGCCTTACACTCCCCCATACAGCCTTGTCCACAGAAATATCTTCGAACTTATTATAAATACGTTAATCAATTTTACAACGTATGAACATGATTTAATGTGACGTATATTTTGTTTTCATATTAAAAAAATCCCTCGGTAAAGATCTTTAAGTTTCAAGAGTGACTGATTCGAAAATTTTGATTACGATTATACATAATTCATGTCCCATGATAAAATGACAGTTCAGTATTAGAGTTAAAAATATGGTAGCGATATTAGCACATTCACATTGACTTCTGTTAATCTGTTAATTTTATTGTTTTATCTCAATTAATTTTAAATTAAAGGTTGCCACTTTTTGTGAAAACTTACATGTGGAACGACTTATTATTTTTGTTGTCTGTGTAACACGAGCCGATTTCGGGAGTTGAAATAATAATAATGCCGGTTGGGAAACAAAATTACCATTTATTCAAACTTACAACTTTACAACAACTGATTTAGAACAATTTAAACTTCTTTAACAATAGGTAAATCCGCGGTTAAAAATACAATAATTAAGGTTACATTGAATTTGGAAAGAAAACACCAATTAATAATTTAGCAGGGAGAGGCGGCGCGACGCGTGTTAATTACATCGTCATATCTTAGGGACTGGGGCGCGGCTCTTGTCCCCTTCGCCGATGCTGAACCAAGCCAGCCAATCAGAAACAGTTTCGCACGTGACGTCACGGGAACACTTCACTGACAAGTGCTGCAGCCAAACGATCACTCACGCCGTTACTCAAGCTAAGAGGCATGGGAATCGTGCACTGAGGGCCAGTGCTTATCGTCAAGTTACCGACACCACACATCCTTGCTGATATCAACGTCCGGCCGGCCCCGCGGGAGCGTCTAAGTTGAGATTAGCTTGGAGCAAACATCCTAGCGTCTGTTGGTTTATTTTATATTTCATACCAGCCAACTCTTTAAAATGAAATAATAAATGAAATAATTGAAATAATGTTAAGAGCACCGTTCCTCCTTCCAATTATAGATTTTAGTGACGGTATAAATTTAATTAGGAACGGTAAACTGTAATTATTTAATTACAGTGTCGTATTAATGGCTTTAAACAGTCTAGGGATTTTGGGCCGTCACACCCCCCTCACCCTTAGACCATGCTGTCCCCAGCATGAGGTAACAGCAGATTGCCAAGTCCATCTTCTCACAATGTTAGGAGAGTACACATTTGTCTCCCGTTGGCTGGTCGGTGATCAGGAAACTTCTAACTCCGGACAGCTAACCTCAACTCTCTCCGCAAATAAAAAAAATATTTAACTTCAATTTTTGTTTTACAAAAAAACTCGAATTGTCACCGGTCCGCATTTGCCTCTCCCTTTACAAAATATATCTCAAAAATATCCCAATCAAAACATCTCAAAAGTCAAAATTAAACAACCAAAACAACACCTAAAAAAAAACTAAAATATCTCATTTCGCAAGTACAAAAGTTACCTAAACTTAAACACAAAAAAAAACAACACACATTCCCATATAAACAGACCATTACAACATTACAGAATACATTGCTCATGAATTTATCCATAGCTTCACACAGCTAAAGGTGAAGTGAAAATATTTACTAGAGGGCATTAACCGACCCTCTCTCTATGACAAGAGTATTACAGTCGTTTCCAAAAACAAAAATCTACCATGCCATCGCTAGAAGATACGTCACTGAGTTTAATTATGTGTATTTAAAATCAATTGGTGAATTTGTCTTAGTATCTGAACAGGGTATGAATTATTATATTTTAAAATTTGAAAGAGTTCAGATTGAGTTCAGTACTTTTATGGCAATTTAGAACGCTACTTACCCGCTATGGTGAAGCCACATGGGTTTTCACTTGGGGCCGGTCTTACACTCTGTCACCCCTTCGGTAGTAACGGATCTTCCAACGTAGGTCAAATATTAGCAAAAGAAAATGTACTTCTAACCTAACACACCCTTTCCCAAGCTACAGTGTGTACACTAATTAACTCGTATACAAATTTCGAAATAGCCAAGTAACATATTAAATTCCGGTGGAACTCCACCCACTATCAGCCGAAGCCTCAAAACCACTTGAAAATTACCAATAATAAATCACATAGACAATCGAATAATCAATACAGTACAATGCATTATTAACTAATCTTTAACACAAACTCACGTTCAGTAGGCCTGGTAGCGGCACAACAATGTCTTCCTGACAGGGTCCGGAAAATCCCTCAGCAAGGCATTTTGCAGTACTCTTGACTGATTATACTCTAACTATAAGTAAATTTGTCTTTTAAATTTTGAAAACTCATTCAGGCTGGCTCCCGGGTGTCTACAGTCCAGTCAGGGAGTCGAAGGGAAGGGGGTATTAGGGGGGTGGGGAGTGCTACCTTCCTGTGGACACCAAGTTAGGCCAGTGAATCCTTTACCCTTCTTGGGATATACTACTACCGTTAGTTGGATCGCTTCGAATAATAATAAAAAAAGTTGCCATTACCAGCCCACATCCAATACACAATTACCAAAAAAAGGAATTACACTACAACACATATCGACATCACAGAAAAAAAATCAATAACACAATAATCGGAGGGGGATCCCCAGTCCTTTCTCCATCTCGTTCTCGCGGAGACAAGTCCAGAGGTACTCGCTTCCTCGCAGCGTAGTACGCAACTTCTTGATCGTGGTCGAAAGTCTATGTTTATTAAATACTTTTCACTTACTGAAGGTGTCCCGGTCGGTAAGTCACTCCTCGTCACATTTTACCGCAAGGTCAGCCTAACGTTAGCTGCGCTTGTGGAACTGTCGTGCTCTGCTTCCGGTGCATGATCTGCTACCAATCCGACAGTAGGGTACCATCTCTCCAAGGTTCTGAAGTGGCGACTCTGTCTGCGCAGCCTGCGGGCGCTGTACATGGCCTCCCAGGGTGACACGGAGCAGGTCGGCAACTCGAACTCTCCATCTCAAACCTACAAAGACAACTGTGATTATCACAATAACCGAACGGCCACCCCACATGTCCTACTCAACCATGCGGGCGCCAGCATAATGGACTCTAAGGTGCTGGAAGGTACTCTCCAAAGAATACCCCTTTACGCTTAGGTGCCAAGCTGATCATCTAGTTCCTGCAGGACCTTCAAGGTGGCATTCACATCGATATTCGTCTACTTGGTCTCTTCGTCAGAGAGCATCGACCTCAAATCAAGAACAAAACTTTACTCATCTGACCGACATGAGTGTTGCTGCCGTGAATACGGGCAGGCATCTTAAACTCATCACTAATAACACCTCGAGATCACTCCAACTCCACTCAACTGCATGGTGGTCAGGTTGATCTTTCAGCCATCCTCATAACAGTTCAGAGTTACCTTACAGGGCTCTGAAGCACTATGCACCCATCAATCTCAGGAAAAACCACTTTTCCACAAACGCTGGAATACAAGGAGCTGCCGATAAATCGGGCAGGCACCCGATCCGCCAGTGATCGAATCACACCGATAACTTCAGTCTCTTCAACAGAGAGCATATGACTTAGAAAAGTCAGAAATCACAACTTCACATTCCGGCCCGACATGAGTATACTGCTGCCATTTGCACGGGCAGGCAATATTGGACTCATCAGTTGCTACGACAAACACATCTATTTTTTTTCCTTGAGGGAGGCCCATTCAACGTCATAATTTCAATGGGGCATTTCCCCCGAAACAAAACTCAAATAGACCAAAACAACAGGCCCAGAAGACCATTGGCTGGTTTACTTGTATCGACCCTTTAGTAAACACACAACCATCAACCTCCGCTTTGCCGGCTGTACAGGCGAATTGCGCTGCACAGGCTGGGCTTTCTACAGAACAGCTTGCCAAGCAAAACATAATTTACTCCCCATTCTCGTTTGCTTTTATTAAATTTTCGTTCTCTTCAAGGTCTGGCCGAGAATAGCATGAGTTAGCAAGCATATTCCTGGAGCAGAGCACACATTTTAAAATTCTATTAAAAAAACAAATCAAATAACCATAATGTGATTCCTAAACACTAGTACATCAGTATACTTAGGTGATAACACTCGTCCACATCAGCATAATCCATTCAGTAATGGTTACGAATGCACTCCCTCGGCAACTCCACAGCGAGGAAGACCCTCCGGTGTCCCAATCAACAGGGACAGCACAAGAATGGCCTAGAATTATAACTTTCCTGTACAACAAACAAAACAGGTTATCCAGTGAACACGTGTTATCACAAGTTAGAGCACAAACCATTAAAAACAACAAACTTCCTACGAAGAATCACTTATCACTAACTTCACCGGCCTTATATTTTAAATATAAGGGAAGCTAACTGGACTCCTTTTGTAAATTTTGACTGAAGTGTAAATGGACTAAGTCATAAATCATCGTATTTACTCCTAATCTCTGGTTTATTATCTAATTCATCACACCGTAAATGGGAGCTCTGGCTTCACAATGCTCAGTCCCAGATGAGGGGGTAAAGTATTAGACACTTTAAATATTACATCGGCAAATAATTTCTGTCCATGTTCGGAGTATTTATAATAAAACAGATGCAGCCATACAATTTAGGGGACAGACTGCATGCAAAGAAAAAAACAAAATTAAATTTCTCAAACTATCAAACTAGGCAATTTGACGCTCACGATTTCAAACTGTAAAAAGAAATGTGATGATTGTTTACGAATCACCGATCTGCAACAGTATTTAAAGCTATCTGCAGATCCTAAAACTGAACACAAATACGCATCACAATTTACTGGCTTCAACTCAAAGCTTTATTAGTTCCAATTTGAATTAATAATTTTTTTACCTACTCCTTTAATGGATGTTAATTAAATTAAATCACACACAAAGAGATGTACTAAATATCTTCACGTTTTTAACTTACATAAAAAAAACAAAGTCCAGTACCACAAACAAACAGTACCACTGCCCTACTGACTGTCATGTTCAGTTGGCCCAAAACCAGGAACCAGAACTCAACAATGAGCACAGTATAGCCCAGTTCTAAAAAACCAATACAGCAACCAAACTGCGACTTGATTTTCTCCTCTATGCTATTTTGTCTCACATAATTTTGAAGGAGAGCAAAACAGCTTCTTTTTTTTTTAAACTGCAAACAAAAGGTTAAATAATTTATTTATTACCCCTTCACAACCGTTACCGAAGGTTACTGCCCGTTAATTCTCTCAACATTAAAATTACTGGTTCCACAGGTGTAGAACCCTCAATAACCCCCTACTGATGAGAGCTTCTGAAATAAATAAAATTTGCCCAGTCCCATTTATAATTTCCAATACTTAACTGAAGCAATCATCAGAGGCTCACACGCCTAAGTCCACACGTTGTTTTGTTTCTAAACAAATTTAAAAAAATTCAAAGTCCCAACTCGAAGTTCAATAAAGTACACTTAAGCCTCAGAGTACGATTACTCTAAGTCCCAACACGGTTAATTACTCAATTAAAATCACCAAATTAATTTCAAACAAAAATCACAAGTCGTTTGTAGTATTCAGTGAAATTTTGAAAAATCCGGCTAAGTCCTTAGCTCAAAATACACAATAAATTTCGAAAATTACTGTCGAACGCCCATTTCCCCACTACTATGATGGTCCACGTCGATTATTTCTAAGTCCCGATTTATTTCAATGAAATGTCACAGAACTCCTATTTCCCCACTACTAACGCTTTGTTTCGTCAAAAATTTTCAAAGTTCTGATTTACTTAATTTCTTTGGTAAATAAAATGCAGTGGTATCCTTTGACCTGACAATGGAGATAGGCCAGAAAATTGACACAGTTTATAAGTGTCAGATCATTAATTTTTATTAATTTGTAACAATACAATTTTTCAATCACTTGATTTTAAATTATTGGCCTATTTCCAATGACGCCCAGATTTTTTCCAATGCATTTATAGGTTTACCACTTAAATATACGACCCAGAGTTAATCACACATGCAAATAAAGTTAGGTTAATTTAGAAAGCATTTATTCTAAGGTTAATATAATAAATAAATCCTACAAACTCCCGTCCTTGGACAAAACAATTTTAAATCAACTAAATAAAAATATAACACTTCAGGAATAACTATCTTCTCTCTTAATAACAACACACGTGTGGAACTGTTTAGATTAATCTATACAGACATCTGTTTACAAACACGGCAAACCCTACTGCCTTATAAATCACGGCGTCACGGCTATCCTGTGACGTCGCCCAGTTTTGATAATTGTTGCCTAAGTCTCGCTTCGGACAATTCGGATTAATTTACAATATAATATTTCTTCAATTTAATTCCCAAATAATTTATAATTTCATTTTAATGTCGTCCTCTCCCTTTTCCACGATAAGTTGCAACAAAACTCGGTTATTTGCACTTCAATCAAACTGAAGTGGCAAATCGGCAAATCAAATATGGCGGATTAATCCGAACGTAACAGAGACACAGAGACGCCTTGATTGCAAATGGCGGCTCCAAGCTTCCTTCCACAATTAATATTTCAAGTCACTTTACTTTTAAATCAGACCTCCTTAGTCACAGGTAGTACTTAAAATCATCTCTACCTTTATTATTTATCAATATTTATTATCGCTAGAGCTTAAAAGAAACACTGATAGCCCAAAAATTTCGATTTACTATGTCTTCTCAAACAATGACATTCTCATACATTCTCATCATGCGTCGCATACAATGAATGCAGAGTGACGAAGGAGGGGGAACCGACGCCATCTGTTCCTCTCACAAAGAGGCTAATGGCGACTTGAGGATTTATTCAAATTAATCTAATTACTTTAAAATTCTCTAATAATTCGAAAAATGCATATTTCTTTACGGGAGTTGCGCTAAAATGAGTTTAATTTATTGCTTTACAAGATTAAACGGTTACCTACTGTTAAAACGATACCTACAAAATTAACAAGATTGCACCAATTAATTAAAATAAATTTATTACTTACCAAAATCCATCTTCTGTGGGAACTTCAAGTGGTGTTTTATTGCAACACACCCCACACACCTGACACCAATTGTAACACGAGCCGATTTCGGGAGTTGAAATAATAATAATGCCGGTTGGGAAACAAAATTACCATTTATTCAAACTTACAACTTTACAACAACTGATTTAGAACAATTTAAACTTCTTTAACAATAGGTAAATCCGCGGTTAAAAATACAATAATTAAGGTTACATTGAATTTGGAAAGAAAACACCAATTAATAATTTAGCAGGGAGAGGCGGCGCGACGCGTGTTAATTACATCGTCACATCTTAGGGACTGGGGCGCGGCTCTTGTCCCCTTCGCCGATGCTGAACCAAGCCAGCCAATCAGAAACAGTTTCGCACGTGACGTCACGGGAACACTTCACTGACAAGTGCTGCAGCCAAACGATCACTCACGCCGTTACTCAAGCTAAGAGGCATGGGAATCGTGCACTGAGGGCCAGTGCTTATCGTCAAGTTACCGACACCACACATCCTTGCTGATATCAACGTCCGGCCGGCCCCGCGGGAGCGTCTAAGTTGAGATTAGCTTGTAGCAAACATCCTAGCGTCTGTTGGTTTATTTTATATTTCATACCAGCCAACTCTTTAAAATGAAATAATAAATGAAATAATTGAAATAATGTTAAGAGCACCGTTCCTCCTTCCAATTATAGATTTTAGTGACGGTATAAATTTAATTAGGAACGGTAAACTGTAATTATTTAATTACAGTGTCGTATTAATGGCTTTAAACAGTCTAGGGATTTTGGGCCGTCACATCTGTGTAATAATGCAAAATGATTTATTTTAAAGCTCCCCAGTCAGGTTTTGGGTTGGTTGTTTCAAATAAAGTGAACGGAAATTGTTAAAAAGTATATTGCCTTGTTTAAAGACGATATTTTTAAAATATATTAATTTATTTCTACTGAATTATTTGTCTTCCTTAGTAGAAATATCGCTACATATTATCTTGTATTACAGTTGTATTATGTATTGCAGTTGAGTTGGATATCTTTTTCTCCTTTTGGACATCAAGGTGATACACTTTGAATCCCAGGAACCCCCGAAAATAAATGTGTTTCTTTTATCTTATTTCTTAACATATAACAATAAATATTACAGCCTAGCTGTAAAACTAGATGTAGCTTTATAGCACAAAGTAGTATTTTTTTCTTTGTTGCTTTATAACAGATAATTTAAATCGTAATGATACTGTTCATAGTCACTATTACAAACCGCACAGAATACCTTTCCCCTGTATCAGCTGATCACAAGCCAGTAGATGGTCGGTGGGAGAGCGGGGTGGGTCATTATGATTTAATTTTGGATAATGCAAGACCATAGGTAGATCCAAACCATATTGTCAGATCATATAGTCTGACCATATAGTCAGATCTGGTTGACGAATAATCGATAGCGGCTGATTGCTTAGAAAATTTATCACGACCGATTATTCGTCAACCAGATCTGACTTGCGATTCGAGCGCTTTACATCTGGGATACTGTGATGAATAATAATAATGTGTTTTTAAGATTAATGGAAGGCACATTATTATTGTCTTATTCATTGTCTATAGGTGACTGTAAAAAATGAGGATTGGTTTTGGTTTTAGAATTAGCTGTTAATAATCTGTTTGGAAAAGTTCAAAGCTACAAAATAGATTTGGGAACTTATTGTCATAACATGACTCATCAAAGGTTGCCAGCCTCACCTTTTCTCCGGTTTTATAAGGATGGGTGTGGGATTTGGGTTAGCCAAGTCTAAGCTCTACACTTCATCAGATTGTCCGCGTTTGAAGTTTCCGAAGACCAGGAGATCCCAGAACACATCTTCAGCTTGGATCTCAGCCCATCTGGAAACCAGTGATTGCCAATCAACAATAAATACTTTAGAAACTTGTAATCTGTCTGTTCATGTCTCATCGTCCTCCACTCGTATTCCCTTGAGCTAGACCCTGTCAAAGAAGCCTACATGATTGGCGCGAGTTGAATTTGAGTGATTTTGTTTTCGATTCTGTTACTTTTCAAAAGGTACACCAAACTCAGTAAGTTGGAATTTTGTTACCATTCCAACTTTTTCAGAAAAAATATTCAAAACTGACAGTAATTTCCCATAAAAAGGTGCAGTAGGATATATGAGTCTCAAAATAATCTATATAATTCATCTTAAATAGCTTTCATTGATAAAAGAATGTTAAGCAAATAATTGCATGTTTTTTGTACATAAATTGGTGATATGAACGTTGAATAATATATGCATAGTGTTTTTCTTATACTTCCTAAGAATAGGAATTAAGTAGGCCGAATTGTCCATATTATAAAGCAAATACTACCGGTAAAACCTTTCAAGTGTTTGCTGTTCCTTGTTTGTTTACATTGTCTAATACATCTGTGACTAAAGAACCCGCAGGCTTGATTCCATGTCTAAAGTCAAATTTTAAACGCAAATAATTTAATAGTTATTGATTTAATCACCAATCTATGGCAAGTAATTTCAAAGAAAATAACAAAAAGACATAATTACTAATATCTGTACTTTTGTTTTTCGATATACAGGAAATTGATTTTATAAAGTATAAAGTTGTATAAAGTAAAGTTTGTGTGTCCTTCTGGCCAAGATCTGTTGTTGAGTTTTCAGGTTGCACTAGTACCTCAAACATGGCCGATTGAGTATTTAAGTAGCCGAACCAATTATGTTTTATCTATGTAAAAGTATATAGACAAGTTATACTTTTATTGTGTTAATTAAATTCCAAGGAGAAAACACAAAGAAGTGATGAGGAGGGGGTGAAAGAGGGAGGGGGGTTGTGTTATTCCTCAGAGTGTGAATTTGCTTGAAACCTGTAAATACATAATACATTCGTGAAACTCGTTTTTAGTAATCAGTGATGGAAAATGTCCGCAATAAAACAACAAAATAAAGTATAGTCGTACTTGTCTCCAACAGGCATGTTCTTTTTGTTCTTCCCCTCGTAGTAACATGATTCGATGTAGGGCCCCGCGTTATTCAGGTCCCAGCTGCTATGGTATACCCGCCTCTTGTGGGTGTCGACGGTCAGGACGCAGACACCCCGGTTGGTGTACCCCTTCAGGTGCAAGGCTGTCAGGTTGGTTCCGTCCAGGTTCCGACCAAGCGAGTCTTGACTTACCAGGAAAAAGTACTTGGAAGTAGAAAACGTTAGTAAGTGTATGATAGATCTCGGCGAGGCGTATGCAAATATCTTCTTGCAACTTTTGAAGGTGGATCCCGCCCATTCCACCTGGTCCACCAAAACCCCAATATCACGCATGCATGTCAGCGCGACCATCACCAGTGCTTGATAAAATTTGATTAATTATATTTTATAAAAACTATCAAATACAGCTGCTCGAATTCGAGCAAATAAAGTTATGTTACTTTAAATTGTGATGCCATTCCAGAAGTTAGCTTAAAGCAGCTGATCTTGCCTCTGTACTGTGTGTTGTTACCTTCAACAGCTGTGAAATGATCATTTTCAATGTTTAATTCCATTAGATTAACATTGCAACTTTGAAGGCCTGTGGGGCGTAGCCCTGAGGGCCGATGTAAATTTTAATGATTTTCTGCAAACCTACACATTCCACAGGGACTTCAGTCATAAAGATCGGTCCAGTGGTTCCTGAGATCTCAGCGTGACTCATAATCTGCTAGTGTATTAAATATTAGGATTTATGGACACTCATCGTCTATTTGATAAATAAACTGTCACACTCTACTTCATTTACCTTCCTCCTAGTGCGTGAAACATTTAATAAAAATAACTCCACAAAAAGAATAAGTAATATCAACCCAAATTAATTTCAGTTAAAAATACTTTTCGATATAGTCATAAGATTTTTTTATTGCGGTTTAAAAATTCAAATTAGTTTTGTTTAAAACATAATTGTATATAATTGTAATAATTGTATTGACATAATTGTATCAATAGAACAGTGACATTTAAAAAAATGGTATTACTTTTTGTATGAATTATTTTTAACAGTTACTTTACTTCTAAACTAATCAGAAATTTTAGGTTGATAAATAAGAGAAAGATTCTAATTCAATTACGTAGCCAGCGTACGGATCAACAACAATGTTATTGAGTTTCCACCAAAACGTGAACCCTCTCACCAAGGTCGTTCTGTTACCACTGTCAAGGTCGGTGACCTCTACCGTCTTGGCTGTGTGAGACATGCAGTAGAGCTTGTCGTGTACCCGGGCGGGCATTAACTGCGTCAATTGACCTGAGTCAGGTAGTCGGGTATTCCTGATCTGCGCCAACTACTCCAGGTAGCCAACAGATACGTTCCTTAACTGCGCCAAGTGGCGGCCCTCTTTGACTGTGGAATTCTTAGAAGGGGGCATTTAAGAATTTTCAAAGCCCAAGCCCAAGCCGTAGAGTGTGAAATTCATCACGGATCCTATGTTCTACTAAAAAAGGGAGAAAGTCCTCAACAGCTAATTTTTGAATTGAGGTAGCGTATTTAAGTTTTTAATGAGAATAAATTAAAATTTACAGAACATAATAAATTACAATAAAAAGCGCCTTGTGATATTCCCATCATGGCTTCCAAACGGTGACAAAAGTGAATGTTATTCAATTGCATACATGAGAAATAACATAGCAATATGGAGTTTAATAAGGGAGTGGTTTTCACAAGAAATTACTCTGAACGGAAAACAAATAAACAAACCGTATTTACAAATTAAATACCGTTACTGGAAAATAAATCAAGATAATTAAAATACCCCCGTCGCAGCAAACCTGCGTACTCAGCGAATTTCCAATGCATAATATATGTCTTAATACAACATAAAGCCACATACCAAGTTTCATTCAAATATATTAAAATATAAGCGATTTTAATTATTCTCTACAAGAATAACACTGGTAATGAGTATGTAGGTTTGCTGAAACAAGGAACACAAACGATTGGTTATTATGCAAATATAAATAGAATTTAAATAGGCGAAGTCAGATACCAAGTTTCATCAATATTCAATCATGAATAAGCGCTATATAACATTTTAGTATTCCCCACAAGAATATCATGGGGGCTGAGTAAGCAGGTTTGCTGCAAAAAGGAACCAAAAAATGGGTTTTTATGCAATTATTAATATAACTTAACTATGTGAAGCTACATACCAAGTTTTATTAATTTATGTTCATAATTAAGGGAGTCATTACATTTTACTTATTCTCCATAAGAATAACATGGGGGCTGAGTACGCAGGTTTGCTGCTACGGGAATAATCAACAAAAAATAAATTTGTTGTGCAAATATCAATATACCAGAACTATGTGAAGCCACATACCAGGTTTCATCAACATACATTCATAAATAATCGAGAATCAAATTTTATTTATTCTCCATAAAGATAACATTGGACAATGTACTGTATTTAACACTTTGAATATCTCTGCAACGGTTGGGCGTAGAATTACAATTTAAACACCAAAATGATTGTTTTGTTGAACTGAACAGATTAGTAAAAGCAAATGTGAAGTTTACATTAAAATAAACTGAGGAAAACAAAAAACCTTTTTCCTATAAGATTAACATGGGAGATTTTATGAGCAGGTATTTGGATTTTCTCCGCAACCACTTAACCTAGGTTAATAATTCAAAATACTATATTATTTGTTTTTTTAAGCTCTATAACATGGTCAAAACCAAAATTAAGTTTTTTTTTTATTTTTAGGGTGAAAAATGCAAAAAACTGATTTTTGGAAAATTTAAAACCCCCATAAACCCCCCTTCCCATGGTCCGATTTTTCTGGTTTTCGAACTTAAAGTCATGAATGTCATTTTACACATTTGAGCCAAATTTCATCGAAATCAGACGATGTTTACTCATGTTATCGCATTCACGGACACACACACACACACACACACACACACACACACACACACATATATATAAATATTTAAATTCGTTATCTGAGAAAATTAAATTCACAATAGAAACCCAAAAAGAACAAATCAACTTTATGGACTTGACTATATTTAAGGAAAGAACCAAACACGGTTTCAAAATATATAGAAAGCCCACTCAAACTGACCTAATAATTCCACAAAGTTCCAACCACCCATGGCAACAAAAAATGTCTAGTTTTTATTCATTGATACATAGGCTTTTAAATATACCGATGACAGAAAAACATTTTGAGGAAGAAAGAAGTACAATCAAATCGATAGCTATAAGAAATGGATACAACTCTAAAGTAATTGATACTATCATAAGAAAAATTAAAAATAAAACTTCACAAAATTTTGATGGACAAAACAAGATAGAGTTTATCTGTATGCCTTATAGTTCTGTGTTGAACAAAGCTATGAGAAAAACTTTCGTAAATACCAACTTAAAGGTCAGCTATAAAACCAGGAATAATGCATTTCATTTGATAACAAAATTTTCAAACGGCTCACATAATCAAAACGCCGACATTTTTGACCGATCAGGAATATATAAATTGACATGCAAGGAATGCCCAAAATATTACGTTGGGCAAACTGGACGTAATTTTAAATGTAGATATAAAGAGCATATTCAAGCTATAAAATCAAATAACCAAACCACACAAAAATCAAAATTTGCCGAACATATTTTAACTACAGATCACAATTTTGGTACACTGCAAGAAAGTTTAGAAGTTTTGTCTATTGAAAAGAAAGGTGACAAAATGAATGCAAAAGAAGAGCTTCACATTTACATGAATTATTCAGAAGACAAAACTAATATACTAAATATAATGCAGGCGCAACAAAAAAATCCAATCTTTGAAACAATCAAAAAAATCAAAAGTAATTAATCATATATAGATAGATAATTTAGCATATGTTAACAAAATTATCATACTGCTTTGTTTATTTACAGATTATTTAATTTTATGTTTAAGGTTATTAGCAACACTGTGATCATGAGGTAAACCTCGAAACACGTGTCAGTGAATTAAAAATGAATTTTGAAGGGTACTCTGGTAATTTTCTTTTAAAAATAATAATTATAATAGTAGCCCTATGCAGTGAACTAAATAATATAATATAATATATATATATATATATATATATATATATATATATATTTATAAATTTGAACGAATAGTATTTTTGGCATCTGGGGACCTCAAAACAAAAAGTTATCATGGTCTCGGGCTTAAGTCTTACCATGAGACCTACAGTAATAGCTTCTTCCCTATAGGGGAAATTCGCTAAAACAAATAACATTTATCAATTGAGATACAAGTTTCGTACCTTATATTTCTGTGGTCTCGTGATAACACACTTAATTATTACATTTTAAAAATCCCATGCTTTTCTTTTGAGGGATGTTTTACGATATTTTTCTTTTGCTGGTAAGATTTTGGAAATACTGCTATTTTTCCATAGTCCCTGGGATCAAGACCTTTAATTTGAGCCGTCTCCCATCGTGCTGCGATTTTCGAATTTCCCTCAATTTGACTTTATTGTTTATGAGAGCCCGATTATCTTTAGTTTTACTGTAAAACATTATAAACACTTTTTTATCTTTGTGAACTATTATACTGCTATATTTAATTTATTTTCATCGAATGTGAGGTGGATACAATTTTTACAAAACCGTAGTAAGGGGATATCCGACTAAAAATTACCAACTTTGACAGAAATTTGAAAAGTTATTTTCATTTTACGTTTTCTTTGGTATATAAGGTTTCTGAAAATCACAAAATTTGGCATAGTTTATATTTTTATCACAGTGAAAAAAATTAAACTACTACCTACTTTTGGGGCAATCGGACTAACTATTGCAAAATTCAAACGCTGTTTACCGTAACTTTAAAATTTTTATATTGTTCACACGACAGTTCTTATAACTTTTTAACTATTATAGCTACATCAATTTAATTTGTATCACACACTATTTAGATTGTAACGTTTTGTGCATGGATATTACTGTAGGTTACATACAAGTTGGTGAAAAATAATAACAATTAATTGCGAAGGAAATTAAAAAAATATTGTTGTAAAGCCATAACTTTTAAGCCATACCAGTCTACAGGAGGCCCGCATTGTGGTACTAAGCACCTTAGTTTGCGAGATCTTGACAATTAATACCCTCTATATTAATGTTGTTCTGTACTCTACATGAATTCCATTTTATAAGACAATAATTGTTTAAGTCCATGTCTTATGGGTTTGTTTATGATTCAAATACAGCTTTATATTATTAGGACATAGACTTCCTTACTCAATGGGTCAACCTTAACGCTACTTTGAACAAATTCTTACATACAATTCTTAACAAATAACGGTTTGCCAAGTACGGGGTTTTTACTTCCCTGGAATAGCATGCAAAGCCTACTGTCAACTATATAGTGTTTGTTATTCGGAGAAGAAATGCCCCCGTAGCAGCAAACCTGCGTACTCAGCAAATTTCCAATGCATATATATGTATCTTAATACCACATAAAGCCACATACCAAGTTTCATCAATATACATTCATAAATAAACGATTTGTGACATTTTAATTATTCTCCATAAGAATAACATCGCGGCTGAGTATGCAGGTTTGCTGAAGGAAGGAAAACAAAAAATGGGGTTTTATACAAATATCAATATAACTCATTTAGGTAAAGCTACATACCAAATTTCATTAATTTATTTTCATAATTAAGGTAGAAAACACGTTACTTATTCTCTATAAGAATAACATGGGGCTGAGTACGCAGGTTTGCTGCTACGGGAGCCTTTGGCAAAAAATTGTTTTTTTGAGCAAATATCAATGGTCCATGACCAGATGAAGCATTATACCAAGTTTTGTCAGTATACGTTCATAAATAAGCGAGATATAAATTTTTTCTTTTCCTCCATAAGAATAACATTAGACAACGTACTGTGTTTAGCACTTATAATATCAAAGTCATTTGGGTAACCAATTGACGTAGAGAAATGATCAAAATACCAAATTGTGTGTTTTTTTTAAGCTGAATCCAATGGTAAAAACTAAAATTTGACTATTTCCAAAATTAAATGTAAAAAATAAAAAAAACATTTTTGGGGTACAAAACCCCCCCAAAATACCCCTTCGGATAGAGCGATCTGGCTGGTTTTCGAACTTAAAGTCATAAATGTTGCTTTACACGTTTATACCATATTTCATCAAAATCGGATAATTTTTGCGAGAGTTATCGTGCTCACGGACACGCACATATATATATATATATACATATATATGTATATATGTATGTATATATATATATATATATATATATATATATATATATATATATATATATATATATATATATACAGTTTCGAACGAATGGCGTTTTTGGGGTCTGGGGACCTCAAAACGAAAAGTTATCACGGTCCCGGGCCTAGGTCTTACCATGCCGACTACGGTAATAGCTTCTTCCCTATAGGGGAAATTCGCTAAAAAAGTAATATTTGTAATGCAGAGTAGAACAAAATGAATAAAACTAACCTTCAATTAGTCGGTAAGGCTGGTTTCCACTGGCCGTCTATGCAGACAGAGACGGGTTTGGTGGTATTGAGAATGTACCCAGAATCACAGTAAAAGAAGATAACCCAATTATTGGGCATCGGGGTCTCGGGAGTCATCTGGCGAAGAAGGTTGAGATCTTCCGGGGGGAACTTTCGAGCACTGGGGTAGAACTTCCCATCTCAGGGTGGGGGTGCAACACATCCGTCTGTATCTGCGTCACTTCTGAAAATATTTAAAGTTTTTGTTTCATATTTATTCTATCGAGTGTTACGTTAAGAATATAATAACAAGTTATAATTAAATCTATAATATTATTTTTATCATCGTATTAAAAATTAGGCATTTCTTGTGAACGCGCTACCGGCGAAACTATTAGGTTTAAAGTCATGGTTGATTTGTCATCTGACAGCATTTGGCGTCTAAGTGTGCCTTTTGGGGGATGGAAGACGTCCACCTTCAGGGCTGTTGCCCCTGTGCTTTCAAAGTTCTCACGTTATCATAAGGAAGAGTATAAATAAATTTAATTCAACAATTAGCAGCAGCTGTTGATACTAACAAACAGTACAGAAGTAAGATCAGCTGTTTTAAGAAAACTTCTCGAATGGAATCTCAATACAAACAAATAAGACGGTATATGAGCGTCATATTCCCAAAATTGAACATGGCTTTCCTCGAATTCAAGCAGCTGGATTTGCTTGTCCATTTTGTTATAATCAACACAAGTAAATTAGTAAATAGCTACATTCATCAAACTACTTTAATTAATTTACGTATCTTGTAGGATTATTAGGTGCCTCAATGCTACATTATCTACAAAAATGTAGAAATAAAACCACATCTAATATTTTCGCAAGATATTGAAATAACTACTTATTCTGGCGAATATATTTTATTCTAATTCACAGTTTTTTCTATTTACTTTCATATTTTTGTTCCGGTCATTGCATAATTTAGGAATAACTTTATTTTAGATAGAATCAATAACCAAATCTGTAAAGGGAATTCAATTGATGAGAGAGGCTTTTAGATTGAGAGTAGGCTCAATTTATTAAGACAGTATTAAAATTCGATATCATTGCTAAAAGCTTCTTACTAACCTTTTTGCTAATTCGTCAGTAAAATTAATTTAAGTTTGCTGTCGAAAAATTTGTGTTTTTTTCTAGAGAACTAAACTTGTGTTGTGAATAATAAATAAAATATATTTTCAACTCGTATGAGTATTTTTCTGAAAACTAATTTCTGAAAGTTCATTTAATAAGTTTCCTACATTGAATAAATTTGATTTACAAGGGAAATAACAAACCAAATTACTTTCCATCACAGACTACTATAAACAGATAAATGATGAATCATGTCCGCAATAATTTGTTAAATAGACTAACATAAGTTAACCATCACCAACAATGCACTTTAAACTAGAATTATGCTCAAATATTCGCGTAATGGGATGACCGAACTCAGAAATAGTTGATGAAAGTTTCGGGTGTTAACGTAAGTTCTAACCGAAATGTCATCTTAAAATATTAAATAAATAACCCGGGGACTCTGTATGAAAATATCTACTTTTCTTTTGGTTAATTTTAGGTCATGAGATAAATCGTTTTTAATTTTATTATATTATAAGAGGTGCAAATTCTTCAACAAAAAATAATACGGTAAGTTGCCTATGCAGTGTTACATTAGAAATTAATTTAGTTAGCAGGTTTGATATGACGGGGGTGTTTAATATCATAAACTGACAAAAGAACACAGTTGGCAGAAGTAAATACAAAATAAATGGCTGCTGCAATCTAGCGGATGAACTACTAACTCACTCACATTACTCACATTACAGGAGAACGTTACCTTTATTTGGAAAAACTTTTATTATTTTTTGAATATACAAATTTTAAAATCCTTTTATAAATTGAATTAAATCATGATAACGGAGAGCACTTTATTTGTTTAATCATAAAACATATGAATAAAACCATTTTTTAATAGTTTTTTGTAATTTCGAAACAATATTGTACTTTAAAACCAGTAATTTTGGTCCATTGCTTTACATTACGGAAATTTTACAACATTTAAATGTTAGTTAATAAAAAAACTATTCAACGGATGTATTCAACTTTTTAACTGGAAGCGTGAAATGTACTGGAAAACAGTTGTGCAAAATCTGAAAACGATACGTGCAGCCCTTCACGTTATTGCGTTCCGAACACAGACACAACCACACGACCACATAATGACGGACAACAAATCATTGTCTCTGCTAATACATAGATTCCTTCACTTCGTTCCGTCATCAATTAAATAGATGTATAAGAAGACTAATTACTTGATTATTCTTCCTATTTCAGTTAATCCTGTGGATAAATACTGGAGAGCGTCTTCAAGGCGATTATCAAATCGATTGTTATAAACCGAGACTGTAACACAACTACGTTAAATGTGTAGATCAACAACTTTATTACATTATACTTAGCCTAAGAATACTTTTTGAATGGTTTTTAAGTGGTTTCTCAGTTCAGAAGTTGACATGGAAACAGCGATATGGAGGTTTCATAGAACATGTGACGTTATTTAGCTATTCATTGTAGCCCGTGTTTCCTAGCTTATGCGAATGGTCTTATCAGATTGCATTGTCATAATTACATTGCGATGTCCTATGCAAAATCCCTATGGTGGAAGTAGTTTTTGACTGTCCAGTCGGGATTTTCTAATCCATATACAGTGTGTCCACGAGGGTATGGCTCAAATAGCTTAACGTCTTGGACTTCGGTTCAAGGGGTCACGGGTTCAAATCCTGGGGTGTCCATATCAATTTGAGGGGTTTGGACCACTTTCCTTAAAAGCGTTTGTGTGCTCTATAACGAAAAAAATAAAGTATTCGGTATAACTCGTCAAAAGGATCAAAATCGTCGCATAAACTTGTCTCTACATCGCTTCGTTTTCCACGCTTCTGCCTGTATGTGACTTTTAATCAATACGCATGACTTAGAAACAACTTGAGGTACTGACTTCTCTGAGGAGATTTTCTGAGGAAGTTCAACACAAATTTAAATATCTTTAGTTTACGTAAAACAATAATAAGACTTTGTAACACAAAAATTATTAACAGCTTTCATTAACTTCTTTGTCCTAGTAGAGATTTCATCTAATAATTAAATTACAAATACATAAGTTAATGTTACAAATATATATATATAAAGAAAAGATGCTTATACATACCAACACAAACTAAGGCTAAAAAAAAGTAACGCACAAGACGTTGTCTTCGAGACCATCGTGAAACTGATCGATAGTCAGTTCCGCCTGTTTGTCACACGGAGAATGAGGAAAGACCATCTTCCCCCGGGCGGAGAAATGGTCTACTTCCCCGATCTGTAATATGTAGGGATTAGCAATACCAAGGTCTGAATTTAATGGCAATTTATTTAGACCAGAGACATGCCATGCTTTCGCCCCTAACTTATCAAGAATATAAATATAAATATATTTTGGAAATAAAAGGTCATTGAAGAGTGTATGAAGATTATTCGTTGAGGGTAGTTATTAAATTATCGATTTCTCCAAGGGTCACTTAGGAATCCAATTGTTTCCAGTAGGTCATTTGACTCTTAAAAATTTTATTTAAGAAGAGAATAAACTGTCAAATAATATAAGTTTGATAGATTTGGGCTTACAATATTTTACAATGCATAATATAAATTGCTCTAAATAACCACATAAATACCCCCGTCACAACAAACCTGTGTACTAAGCGAATTTCGAATGAATATAAATGACTTAATATCACAAGTCACCACTTACCAGGATTCATTTGAAATATATTCACAAATAAGCGATAATTAAAACATTAATTATTCCCCATAAGAATAACATTAGGGATGAGTACGCAGTTTTGCTGCAACAAGGAACACAGCATAATGGGTTTTAATGAAAATATCAATATAACTCATCTACTATGGCAGCGTTATGACTTAATTTTAAACCACATATAAGTTATTTTCAAGGGGTACGTTGTGTTCTTATTCTTTCAAAAGTATTTGCTTCATTGGTTAATAGAAAAACAAAAACAGTAAAAAGGAAGAACCGTCCATGATATTAATCTTGATTTGGTTCTTAGCTTGCCGTGCTGCAACGGAAAACGTATACATTGGTATATATGATTTGATTTTAATACATATATTAAACAGATTCTAGTCATAGTTACTGATTCTTAAATCAGCAATCTTATAATCTTTAAATCAAATACAATCTTCAAATCAATCGTAATCTCGTAGTTTGAATATTTAATTTTTCGAATTGTATAAATGTTTACATTTACACACACATTGGTCAGCCACAGGTTATATCACAATCGAACATCTACACTACTGGCATCAGATCTTACCAGGTTAGTCTACCTCTAAACTGGTCAATCAGTGTTCAGTTATCAAGGACCTGCTGGAACCCTTAAGCAAAAAGGCAAATCTCTTAGCAAGCGCAAGCTAAGTCTAGATCTCAACAAGATGTAGATGCATTTATTTCAATCGTTTGGTATAATATAAGTACTGATTCAATGATTTTTCTCGACATTTAGACATTTTTAACAAACGATCAGCAAACTATGACATTAAGGGTTAATAGGGGACCCGTGTTGTTCCGCAGCATTGAAATTAGTAATAAAAATATACAAAAATACTAACCTAATAATGGTGATAATATTGTAATCACATTAATTGGTATTAGTATATTTGGTAAAAAAAGGAGGAATGGATTTTATAAAGAAAATTTCTGAAAATTATGCTGAAACTGGAGAGCAGGCTACTTTGTACCTCTCAAAACCTTTATAGCACAATTATATTAGAGTGTAATAATGAATACCTCAATAAAAAGCTAAATGTTCACTGAAGGCTCTTAGGCCAAAATATTTAGCATAATATAATTATAAAGTGAAATAATTGAAAAAAGTCAAAATTGTGCTGTATAGAGGTTCATTCATCGCCTTAAACTTGTCAGATTTCAACAATCAACATTTCAAATGAAAGAGTTTATTTTTATTAAGACCAACATATGTCAAATAACATCAATAAAACTGGAGTTATGGATCGTTGATTGAAGACGAATCCTATAAAAATAAAATCTGTGTTATTTGGAATCAAGCAGTTCGCATAAAGTTCATCCTACAAAAATAAAAAAAACTGAAAGCCTGAAATTCACTGATTTTTCTCATACCAAAACATATATTGTAACATCAATTATGCTTAAGTCATTATCTTTACTTACCCTTGGAAAAATTAAAATTTATGTTTGTTGTCCACAGTGCGTTCACTTAAAACTCATCCAATTAAAAAAATCAATGACTTAAATGAAAGCCGGTATTTCACTGAAGGTTCTTAGACTAAAATATATAGCATAATTTAACATGAATTTGAGGTATGGATCTTTAATTAAAGGCAAATTTTGGAAAAATGAAAATTTATGTTAGTTTGAAGCTCATAAATTGCCTAAAACCTGTTCGATTTAAACTATCAATAACTCAAAGAAAGTCTGTAAAATAGTGAGTATTTTAAGACCAAAACATATCAAATAACCTAAATAAAACTGGAGTTATTGATCAATAATTGCAGGCAACTCCTAAAAAAATAAAATTTGTGTTGTTTGGAGGTGTACTGTTCGCTTCATATTCATCCGAACTACATAACTATTGCTCAAATGAAAGCCTGCAATCCCCTGAGCGTTCTCATAACAAAACATATATAATAGCATAAATAATACTGAATGTGCAAACGTTAACTAACGACAAATCTTGGTAAAATAAAAATTTAAGTTGGTTGTCCACCTTGCGTTCGCTTTAAACTCATCCAATCTCTATAATTAATGGCTTAAATTAAAGCTAGTACTCCACTGACGGTTCTTGATCAAAGAAACTTTGGGTAACATAATTTGAACTGGAGATATAGATCTTTAAATAAAGTCGAAATTAGGTAGCATTCAAATTTATGTTGTTTGGAGGTCCATAACTCGCTTTAAACTCAACAGATTTGAATGATCTCTATCTCATATAAAAGCCGGTTATTCAATGAGTATTTCAAGACCAAAACTAACTATGTACCTGGATTAAATCCGGAGATATATGAAAAAAATCATAAGACAATGCTGCAAATTTGAAACTCCCATAAGAAATACATGGGGAGGATTTTTTTACTGAGTATAAGTCGATTTATGCGGTAGATAAATGAATGCGGATGCTTGATGGCAAATCTGGGCGTGCTTACCTTTAAGACCTCAATTATAACAATCGGTCGGGTAGAAGAGCCAAACGGACTCGGAAAAGAAAAACCGATATTTTTTAATACATAAGATTTATAAGTTTGAATTTGTTTAATGTCTAATAAACGTTTTACATAGTTATACTATACAGGATAATGAAGAAAGGTGTAACACAAATTCAGTTATAAATTTCATAAATTAAACCATTTACTTGTTTCCATAAAACTAAATACACTGGCAAGCCTGCCTGTTTAGTTCCCAGTTCTTTAAAGTGATTATCCATGTTTTTACAACGGTCGTTCCCAAAAACAGTTCCATTTAAAGCAGTTTTAAAGTAGGGGTTATTTTGTAAATTATTATTGACAAAACATATTCCCAGTCAACATACCCATTTCAAAATCCATAGCTAGTTTCTTTGTGATTATCTTTGTCACTAAAATGAGTAAAATATAAATATCCCCGTCGCAGCAAACCTACGTACTCAGCAAATTTCCAATGCATATATATGTGACTCACTACTACATAGAGCTACTTACCAAGTTTCACAAAAATACAATCCATAAATAAGTGATATATAGCATTTTATTTATTCCCCATAAGAATAACATTAGGGTTGAGGACGCAGGTTTGCTGCAACGAGGAAGATAAGTAAATTTTTTTGCAATTATCAATATAACTGAACCAGGTGAAGCTATATACCAAGTTTTATTAATTTAGGTTCATAATTAAGGGAGATAAACAACTTTACTTATTCTCCATATGAATAACATGGGGGCCGAGTATACAGGTTTGATGCTACGGGGACTATCAACAAAAACTTGTTTTTTGTGCTAATATCAATATACCACAACTAGTTGAAGCCACATACCAAGTTTCATCAATATACATTCACAAATAATCGAGATATAGAATTTTATTTATTCTCCATAAGGATAACATTGGACAACGTACTGTGTTTAGCACTTTGAATATCTCTGCAACGGTTGGACGTAGAACAACGATTAAAACACCAAAATGATTGTTTTGTTGAGCTAAACACATTAATAAACAGAAATGTGAAGTTTTTAGTAAAATTATCTGAGAAAAATCTAAAAACCTTTTTCCCATAAGATTAACATGGGACACTTTTTTTGGATTTTCTCCGCAACCACTTAACCTAGGTCAATGATTCAAAATACTAAATTATTTTTTTTAAGCTCTATAAAATGGCTATAACCAAAATTGAGTGTTTTTAACATTTTGGGGTCAAATTTGCAAAAAACCGATTTTTGGAAAATTGTAAACCCCCATAAAACCCCCTTCCCAAAGTGCGATCGACCTGGTTTTCGAACTTAAAGTCATAAATGCTACTCTCCACACTTGTGCCAAATTCCATCAAAATCGGGTGTTTCTTCCAAAAGTTATCGCGGTAACGGACACACACACACACACACACACACACACACACATATATATATATATATATAAAATTGAACGAATAGTGTTTTTGGCATCTGGGGACCTCAAAACAAAAAGTTATCATGGTCTGGGGCTTAAGTCTTACCATGAGACCTACGGTAATAACTTCTTCCCTATAGGGGAAATTCGCTAAAAATGAAAATTACAAAAATTAGACACTAATTCAATCTGACAAAAACTAGTATTAATCTTCTTTATCTGTTGTTCGGTTCTGTCGATATTGGACCAAGTTTCGTCTCCGATACAGAGCACGGATTAGTGAGTGTTCCAGCTACTTTGTGTTACTTGTAAAGCGAACACAAACCGACCTATCTGCTGTTTTTAAAAATCAACAATTACAGTATTATCTAACAATTACTAATATTGAACACTAAATATAAATATTATCAAATATGTCTGTCGTTCACGTAAATAAATATTTACATCACAGTTTTATCATTGTAATGATTATTTTTTACATATATTTGTAATCGGTTTTTTTTGTGAGATAAATGAAAATATACATTTAAGGAGAGACAAAGGCTTAACAACTGCTTACAACTGTAAATATCAAAATAAACTGGGAACCCTTACAACAGGTGACAATACTAAGTTGAGAAGGAGTAATTAATTTGCATAGCAGACGCCACAAAAGTCTATTACACATCTAATTTTGACAAAGTTGAATGTTTATGTGTTAATTATATAGCTATAATATTTGTAATAATCTTACATAAAGACTAATCACACTGGCTCTTTAACACTCTTTAAATTTAAACATCAGAAAAGATATAAACTGGTATATCAGTGTTCAGTTATCAAGGCAATATCGCGACCTGCTTAAACCCTTAAGAAAAAAGGCAAATCTCTTCACAGGTGCTGGCTTAGTCTAGATTTCAAAAAAATTAGGTGAATTTATATATCTATTTTGTTTGGTACGAACCCCCAAAATGTGTTAAGGGGATCACGTTAAGAACTTCTATGGTGGTCCCGGATTTAACTTTCACCGTGCGGGTAATGCTAATAGTTCACTTTCCACAGGAAATATATATATATATAATAATATTAACATTTTAAAAAACAAACACCCTTTTTTAAGATCTTTATTATTTTATTATTTTTTGACTGACATGTTTCGGCAATGATGCCATTTTCAAAGTCAATATAACCTCACAAAATTTTGTATAAGTAAAAAAACATCTGTATAAAATAAATTAATCTAATCATATGGTCCTAAATCAAAATTAATTTGTTTTATATAAATGTATATATACTATATTAAATATATCTATTTCTTTTGTCCTCTTATTTGTTTGATTTTATCATATAAGGAATGCTGCTGTTTTTTTTTTTGCATACTATTTAGCATGTTTGGTGCATCTTTTTTGTAGTTAAAATAGATATGCATTTCTTCTTTAACGTTTAGTTTTTCCGATCTCCTTTCATATTCAAGAATGTTTAAATTTTCTTCTAAATTTTTGTAGTTATGACCTGAATTTAGTAGATGATCAGCAAAATTAGATTTCATTGTTGTTGCATTTTTTGATCTCAGTGCTTGAATATGTTCTTTGAAACGAATTTTAAAATTTCTCTTAGTTTGCCCGATGTAGTAGCTGTTGCAATCACTGCAATTTATTTTGTATACTCCAGGTTGGTTGTAGTCTTGAGCTTGAATTTGTGGACGATTTGAAATTTTATTGTTTATCATTTTAAATATATTGTTTTTAGTTTTATAGCTAATTTTGAAGTTTGAGTTTTTAAATGTTTTTCTAATGGCTTTGTTCATATATGCATTGTAGGGCACGCATATAAATTTAGAATTCTCGTTTGATGTTGTATCTTTTCTGATCGTTCGTTTCTCAATTTTTCTTTTGATCAATTTATTTATCATATTAGGGTTATATCCATTAGTTTTAGCTAAATACATTATTACTTCTTTTTCTTTTCTGAAATTTTCTTTACTTAGTGGTATATTAATAAGCCGATGAGTTAATGAATGAAATGTGGCTATTTTATGCTGCCAAGGATGATTTGATTGTGAAGGAATTATGACGTCTGTTGTTGTAGGTTTTCTATAAATGTTAAATGAATGAACATTATCTTTAATTTCTATTTTTACATCTAGAAAATTGATATGGTTGCTCTGTATTTCTTCTGTAAATTTGACAGTTCTTGTATATATATATGTGTGTGTGTATTCACTCTGATGGTCGCAATTTTTGTTCGATTTACTTTAAATGTGGTAGGGACGTTCCTTTCTATAATCAGTTTGACAAGTTCGTTGGGGAAAACAATCGAAAACTCTAAACCCCTTTTTTGGGGATTATTCTTTCAAATTTCGAGATTTTGGCCCCTAAAAGGATAAAAAAAGCCCCGACGTAAAATGAATGTAAGTATTGAGATGGGAATTATTGACGCGAAAGTTTTAAGCCCTCTATCGTCATTCTAGCATAAATGTTTACTGAGTTATCAAAGAAAATGTATATCGGCTAAATACACTATTTTGTCTTATGGGGTTTTTACATTAGAAAAGCATGTTATTCATTTGTTGGCGTATTTTTACCATCCCCAGCAAACTCGTGCCTACTTTCAAGCCTGACTGGACCTTCTCCTAACCTTATAATGCGCAAAATTGCATTCCTAGCATTGCAGGGAAATTAAATCAGGAGCATCAGAACAGCCAAAAAATCAATGTTTTCAGATAAAATTGGAATAAATGTACGTTTTTACACTGGTTTAGAGTTTTAAAAGTTTGGTATGTGGATATTCAGTTCCCTCACGTCAGCGTGCTGCGTACAAACTCGTTTTCCTTTCCTTGGTAATTAACTTTCCTTGGTAGAAATAAGTCTTGGATTACAGTAGTATGCTAAACTAGAAAATTAAAATGGTATTCACAAAGATCTTTCCTCTTGGTTTTTGAGGTGATATACTATTAATTAATATCAAAATTATGAAAACCCAAACAAAATTTGTTAGATCTAAATAATAAATTTGTAATCAAATAAATTAATAATTACGATAACATTTCAACATAATGCTTGGGTATGCAGAACCTATACAAATCAAAGTCAAATAAATATATTTTCTTATATTTAAATGTTTAGTGCAAATTACCCACCTCTATTTGCCCTGCGAAAGTTCAAATTAAAATGTTTCTTCTGAAAGACTTCACTTGAACATTTTAGACTCAAGCAGAAGCTTTAAGGTGGTTAAATATTATTTATTGTCAACTAAAAACCAAATCTTAAAGGGAAAGAACGCAAACGTTCTATTATTGTTAGGATGTTCAAGAATACACAGGCCAGTGTAAGCAATTGGAATTTTTATCACTTTGTTTACAAATGTAAATGTTTTATTTATTGAAGATGATTGGAAAATGTTGATGACAAGGGAAGATGGACACAGCCATCGCAAATATACACGAAGTTATCGCCACATTGACTCCTTCTGGACTTCGGGATGGTAGACTCTCAAACCTAGGAACCCCTGAAAAAGTATTTTTTTGTTAGAAAAAGAATTTTTTTTTAGACTCAATCAATTATACCTTTAAGCATTGTAAAATATAGTATGGCAATGTTTGATGCGACAGGTTAAATTAGTCAAATTAGTGCGTGTAAATTTCAAACGTTTGTAATTTTGAAAATGCTAGTACAGCTCGGTTTGGCACCTGGGAAAGGTGAGAAACTACTGACATTTCTCGTAAATAAAAGTAGACATTAGCAAAAACAACCAAAACAAATATTTTAAAATTAAATAACGGATTTGTTCTTTCTGTTGACAAAAGTAGACTGTAACACTAACGGTAGTAAGCCAAATAGAGGCGAAAAGACATTCCAGAACATACGCTAACCAGATGCCAAGCACTGACCCAAACTTTTTTTGTATAGTATATGTGTTGTATATAAAATGTACAAATACCTTTTTAGGAAGGCTAATAACAAATAAAAATTGTGCCAAAAATTAATGTTTAGAAAATTGTACAATTTGTTTGTAATTATTTAAATTAATTTACTCTATACGAACTGTTTCTGCTTCTTACAATAACCAGATAAAAGTTAATTTCACTGTGAATTCTTTAAATTCAACGGGTTATCAAATGAATATGATTTTTAGCCGATAACAGTTCTGCGAGTTTATTGTGGATAAAATATTTTTACGTATTAAGTAACTGATTGAACATTTTACAGAATGAAGAAAATAATTGTTTATACTCTGTAATAGTATGTTTCATTACTAATGCCGAAAGTGGTATTTTCCAGCACGCGATCGTGTTTTCCGTGCGAGGCGATAACCGATTGCGGAATTTAGATAAAGTGCCGGAAAAACAATTAAGAACGAGTTAACTAAATCACACTGTATATAACTCGTACAGTGGTATACATTTTTCATCATACTGTAAATAATAATAATAATAATAATAATAATAATAATGAAACTATTTTTCAGACATTTTTAGTTATCAAGTTTGCTGAGTAATATTTCTTACAACATAATGACAACAATCGTTTTACGTTAATCTAGTAGCTAGATTAATAAGAACAGCTGAGTTCAAATTCACACATCGCATTTCAGTAATTTCGAATTCCACACTGCTATTGGTAGACGCAGCACGCTACTAGTGCTACCGGAGTCAGAATAACTAATAACAGTGCGGCAAAAATCACTAGCTGTTTTTACGACAATAGGTTGTGGAAAAATATAATTTTCGGTACTTACAGCTGATATAGAAAATAGATACATTCAGCTCAGGTGATGGAATAGTATATTTCGCACCAAGAGCCGCAAGTGTGTTAGTACTAAACTCAACCGGAAATGATGACTGGAATACCACTCTTTTGTTTTGTAATAGTGGAATGGATTTTTTAGAAATTGAAGTTCGTATTACTAGTTTGTAATAGTTTTTAAATTGGTGAGGTTCAGTTGTGGCTAAATATTAATACTGTCGTTTCAATGTTGCAAAAATAGGTTAAATTGTTAAATGTAAAATACAAGAGTTATCATGATTTTGCTTTCATAATCAAATGTGTCCATTGTCTTATAGTAACAATTGTATTACTACGGGACGATGTACAAATCTGACTATGACATTCGAACGAAAGGTTATCCAGACATAGACTAAGGCACCTATTAGCAGTAAATGCTGATATTGTCACCTTGTCAACAGCTTTTACAAACACAGGTTTAGGATTAGAACTCAGCAAATCCAGACTCCAAACTTCATCTGACTGCCCTCGTTTGTAGTGACCGAAGAACAGGGTGTCCCGGAAGACCTCTACAGCGTGGATTTCACTCCATCTGGAAACAAATAAAATTGTATTACTATAATAATCTTAGAAATACCGAGAGGACCGAGAGTGTTTCGGTAAACGACCATTGGCTTAGCTTGAAATTGCGTGTTATTATTTACTACGCCTCCCTTCCATAATTAATAGATTTTCTTCATTCTTTTGCTTCTTCTCTGCATTTATAAGGTCACTCAAGTTGTTATTATAACTCAGTGCCACCTCAGGTAGTATTTTGAATTCATTTTGGATAAGACCACTCTCTATTCAATCTTTATCTAATGGTTTTAGTCACTGTTCTGATGAAACCACATTTGATAACTCACAACGTTAATATTTGATTGACAGTTCACTAGTTGTTATGAACAGCTGTTGTAATTATTTTCTTTTTAATTAAACACCATAAGCCCAATTTTATTCATTTATTTTATTTTATTTCAAAATGCTACTTAACAGGACAAATCCAATTACAATGCAGCATTAATAAATAAACACAACGTCATTCACAATTCAGTAGTGGAGATTACGAGACTGTTGACATTATCACATCAACCTTCACATGCACAAAACAAAGATGTACTATACACTATACAGCCAAAATCATGTATATATTAAATAAAATATCCTAGTATATTACAACAAATTTAATGCAGAAATAGAACAATTACAGTAAAAGACAAATTACATACAAATTTCCTGGTTAGCAAGACAAACGAACCGCCAACATACTATTATGAACAGCTGCTGTGATACTTTAGTTTTTACTATCAACACGATGACCCAAATGTTAAAATTTAAAATTAATTTGTTTTTCAAAATTCGATTTTCCCTGGGTATGAAATCGGTCTGGAGCTTATTTTTAACCTAGAAATAGGACCGGGTTAAGAACTGATAGATCTTTAAAGCGAAGAATATACCTATGTTTACATACGTATTGATAACAAAACTAAAGGATAAGATGCATAAATAGGAGCATGTGTCAGACTTCGGATACAGTTTTTTTTAAAATATATTTTGTTTAATTCTTAGTGCCAAGATGTAGATGACACCGAGGAGTTACAAGCGCTTGTGACCAGCCAAGTGTGCGCCGGCCTTTATATTCTTAGGGTTGGGATGTAGATGACACCGGGGAGTTACAAGCGCTTGTGACCAGCCAAGTGTGCGCTGGCCTTTATATTCTTAGGGTCGGGATGTAGATGACACCGGGGGAGTTACAAGCGCTTGTGACCAGCCAAGTGTGCGCCGGCCTTTATATTCTTAGTGTCGGGATGTAGATGACACCGGAGGAGTTACAAGCGCATGTGACCAGCCAAGTGTGCGCCGGCCTTTATATTCTTAGTGTCGGGATGTAGATTACACCGGGGGAGCTACAAGCGCTTGTGACCAGCCAAGTGTGCGCCGGCCTTTATATTCTTAGTGCCGGGATGTAGAAGACACCGGGGGAGTTACAAGCGCTTGTGACCAGCCAAGTGTGCGCCGGCCTTTATATTCTTAGTGTCGGGATGTAGATGACACCGGGGGATTTACAAGCGCTTGTGACCAGCCAAGTGTGCGCCTTCCTTTATATTCTTATTGTCGGGATGTAGATTACACCTGGGGAGTTACAAGCGCTTGTGACCAGCCAAGTGTGCGACGGCCTTTATATTCTTAGTGTCGGGATGTAGTTGACACCGGGGGAGTTACAAGGGCTTGTGACCAGCCAAGTGTGCGCCGGCCTTTATATTCTTAGTGTCGGGATGTAGATGACACCGGGAGAGTTACAAGCGCTTGTAACCAGCCAAGTGTGCGCCTTCCTTTATATTCTTATTGTCGGGATGTAGATAACACCGGGGGAGTTACAAGCGCTTGTGACCAGCCAAGTGTGCACCGGCCTTTATATTCTTAGTGTCGGGATGTAGATTACACAGGGGGAGTTACAAGCGCTTGTGACCAGCCAAGTGTGCGCCTTCCTTTATATTCTTATTGTCGGGATGTAGATTACACCGGGGGAGTTACAAGCGCTTGTGACCAGCCAAGTGTGCGCCGGCCTTTATATTCTTAGTGCCGGGATGTAGATGACACCGGGGGTGTTACAAGCGCTTGTGACCAGTCAAGTGTGCGCCTTTCTTAATATTCTAATTGTCGGGATGTAGATAACACCGTGGGAGTTACAAGCGCTTGTGACCAGCCAAGTGTGCGCCTCCTTTATATTCTTACTGTCGGGATGTAGATTAACCGGGGGAGTTACAAGCGCTTGTGACCAGCCAAGTGTGCGCCGGCCTTTATATTCTTAGTATCGGGATGTAGATTACACCTGGGGAGTTACAATCGCTTGTGACCAGCCAAGTATGCGCCTCCTTTATATTCTTACTGTCGGGATGTAGATTAACCGGGGGAGTTACAAGCGCTTGTGACCAGCCAAGTGTGCGCCGGCCTTTATATTCTTAGTATCGGGATGTCAATGACACCGGGGGAGTTACAAGCGCCTGTGACCAGCCAAGTGTGCGCCGGCCTAAATATTCTTAGTGTCGGGATGTGGTTGACACCGGGGGAGTTAGAAGCGCTTGTGACCAGCCAAGTGTTTGCCGGCCTTTATATTATTAGTGTCGGGATGTAGATGACACCAGGGGAGTTACAAGCGCTTGTGACCAGCCAAGTGTGCGCCGGCCTTTATATTCTTAGTGTCGGGATGTAGATGACACCGGGGGAGTTACAAGCGCTTGTGACCAGCCAAGTGTGCGCCGGCCTTTATATTCTTAGTGTCGGGATGTAGATGACACCGGGGGAGTTACAAGCGCTTGTGACCAGCCAAGTGTGCGCCGGCCTTTATATTCTTAGTGTCGGGATGTAGATGACACCGGGGGAATTACTAGCGCTTGTAACCAGCCAAGTGTGCGCCTTTCTTTATATTCTTATTGTCGGGATGTAGATTACACCGGGGGAGTTACAAGCGCTTGTGACCAGCCAAGTGTGCGCCGGCCTTTATATTCTTAGTGCCGGGATGTAGATGACACCGGGGGAGTTACAAGAGCTTGTGACCAGCCAAGTGTGCGCCGGCCTTTATATTCTTAGTGTCGGGATGTAGATGACTCCGGGGGATTTACAAGCGCTTGTGACCAGCCAAGTGTGCGCCTTCCTTTATATTCTTATTGTCAGGATGTAGATTACACCGGGGGAGTTACAAGCGCTTGTGACCAGCCAAGTGTGCACCGGCCTTTATATTCTTAGTGCCGGGATGTAGAAGACATCGGGGGGAGTTACAAGCGCTTGTGACCAGCTAAGTGTGCGCCGGACTTTATATTCTTAGTGTCGGGATGTAGATGACACCGGGGGATTTACAAGCGCTTGTGACCAGCCAAGTGTGCGTCTTCCTTTATAAGCTTATTGTCGGGATGTAGATTACACCGGGGGGGTGACAAGCACTTGTGACCAGCCAAGTGTGCGCCGGCCTTTATATTCTTAGTGACGGGATGTAGTTGACACCGGGGTAGTTACAAGGGCTTGTGACCAGCCAAGTGTGCGCCGGCCTTTATATTCTTAGTGTCGGGATGTAGATGACACCGGGGGAGTTACAAGCGCTTGTGACCAGCCAAGTGTGCGCCGGCCTTTATATTCTTAGTGTCGGGATGTAGATGACAACGGGGGAGTTACAAGCACTTGTGACCAGCCAAGTGTGCACCGGCCTTTATATTCTTAGTGTCGGAATGTAGATGACACCGGGGGAGTTACAAGCGCTTGTGACCAGCCAAGTGTGCGCCTTCCTTTATATTCTTATTGTCGGGATGTAGATTACACCGGGGGAGTTACAAACGCTTGTAACCAGCCAAGTGTTCGCCGGCCTTTATATTCTTAGTGCCGGGATGTAGATGACACCGGCAGAGTTACAAGCGCTTGTAACCAGCCAAGTGTGCGCCTTCCTTTATATTCTTATTGTCGGGATGTAGATAACACCGGGGGAGTTACAAGCGCTTGTGACCAGCCAAGTGTGCGCCGGCCTTTATATTCTTAGTGCCGGGATGTAGATGACACAGGGGGTGTTACAAGCGCTTGTAACCAGTCAAGTGTGCGCCTTCCTTAATATTCTAATTGTCGGGATGTAGATAACACCGGGGGAGTTACAAGCGCTTGTGACCAGCCAAGTGTGCGCCGGCCTTTATATTCTTATTTTCGGGATGTAGATTACACCTGGGGAGTTACAATCGCTTGTGACCAGCCAAGTGTGCGCCTTCCTTTATATTCTTATTGTCGGGATGTAGATTACACCGGGGGAGTTACAAGCGCTTGTGACCAGCCAAGTGTGCGCCGGCCTTTATATTCTTAGTGTCGGGATGTAGATGACACCGGGGAGTTACAAGCGCTTGTGACCAGCCAAGTTTGCGCCGGCCTTTATATTCTTAGTATCGGGATGTAGATGACACCGGGGGAGTTACAAGCGCCTGTGACCAGCCAAGTGTGCGCCGGCCTAAATATTCTTAGTGTCGGGATGTAGTTGACACCGGGGGAGTTACAACCGCTTGTTACCAGCCAAGTGTGCGCCGGCCTTTAAATTATTAGTTTCGGGATGTAGATGACATCGGGGGAGTTACAAGCGCTTGTGACCAGCCAAGTATGCGCCGGCCTTTATATTCTTAGTATCGGGATGTAGATGTCACCGGCAGAGTTACAAGCGCTTGTGACCAGCCAAGTGTGCGCCGGCCTTTATATTCTTAGTGTCGGGATGTAGATGACACCGGGGGAGTTACAAGTGCTTGTGACCAGCCAAGTGTGCGCCTTCCTTTATATTCTTATTGTCGGGATGTAGATAACACCGGGGGAGTTACAAGCGCTTGTGACCAGCCAAGTGTGCACCGGCCTTTATATTCTTAGTGTCGGGATGTAGATTACACAGGGGGAGAAACAAGCGCTTGTGACCAGCCAAGTGTGCCCTCCCTTTATATTCTTGTTGTCGGGATGTAGATTACACCGGGGGAGTTACAAGCGCTTGTGACCAGCCAAGTGTGCGCCGGCCTTTATATTCTTATTGTCGGGATGTAGATTACACCGGGGGTGTTACAAGCGCTTGTAACCAGCCAAGTGTTCGCCGGCCTTTATATTCTTAGTGCCGGGATGTAGATGACACCGGTAGAGTTACAAGCGCTTGTAACCAGCCAAGTGTGCGCCTTCCTTTATATTCTTATTGTCGGGATGTAGATAACACCGGGGGAGTTACAAGCGCTTGTGACCAGCCAAGTGTGCGCCTTCCTTTATATTCTTATTGTCGGGATGTAGATTACACAGGGGGAGTTACAAGCGCTTGTGACCAGCCAAGTGTGCGCCTTCCTTTATATTCTTATTGTCGGGATGTAGATTACACCGGGGGAGTTACAAGCGCTTGTGACCAGCCAAGTGTGCGCCGGCCTTTATATTCTTAGTGCCGGGATGTAGATGACACCGGGGGTGTTACAAGCGCTTGTGACCAGTCAAGTGTGCGCCTTCCTTAATATTCTAATTGTCGGGATGTAGATAACACCGGGGGAGTTACAAGCGCTTGTGACCAGCCAAGTGTGCGCTGGCCTTTATATTCTTATTTTCGGGATGTAGATTACACCTGGGGAGTTACAATCGCTTGTGACCAGCCAAGTGTGCGCCTTCCTTTATATTCTTAGTGTGGGGATGTAGATGACACCGGGGAGTTACAAGCGCTTGTGACCAGTCAAGTGTGCGCCGGCCTTTATATTCTTAGTATCGGGATGTAGATGACACCGGGGGAGTTACAAGCGCCTGTGACCAGCCAAGTGTGCGCCGGCCTAAATATTCTTAGTGTCGGGATGTAGTTGACACCGGGGGGAGTTAAAAGCGCTTGTGACCAGCCAAGTGTGCGCCGGCCTTTATATTCTTAGTGTCGGGATGTAGATGACACCGGGGGAGTTACAAGCGCTTGTGACCAGCCAAGTGTGCGCCGGCCTTTATATTCTTAGTGTCGGGATGTAGATGACACCGGGGGAGTTACAAGTGCTTGTGACCAGCCAAGTGTGCGCCTTACTTTATATTCTTATTGTCGGGATGTAGATTACACCGGGGGAGTTACAAGCGCTTGTGACCAGCCAAGTTTGCGCCGGCCTTTATATTCTTAGTGTCGGGATGTAGATGACACCGGGGGAGTTACATGCGCTTGTGACCAGCCAAGTTTGCGCCGGCCTATATATTCTTAGGGCCGGGATGTAGATGACACCGGGGGAGTTACAAGTGCTTGTGACCAGCCAAGTGTGCGCCGGCCTTTATATTCTTAGTGTCGGGATATAGATGTCACCGGCAGAGTTACAAGCGCTTGTGACCAGCCAAGTGTGCGCCTTCCTTTATATTCTTATTGTCGGGATGTAGATAACACCGGGGGAGTTACAAGCGCTTGTGACCAGCCAAGTGTGCACCGGCCTTTATATTCTTAGTGTCAATATGTAGATTACACAGGGGGAGTTACAAGCGCTTGTGACCAGCCAAGTGTGCGCCTCCCTTTATATTCTTGTTGTCGGGATGTAGATTACACCGGGGGAGTTACAAGCGCTTGTGACCAGCCAAGTGTGCGCCGGCCTTTATATTCTTATTGTCGGGATGTAGATTACACCGGGGGTGTTACAAGCGCTTGTAACCAGCCAAGTGTTCGCCGGCCTTTATATTCTTAGTGCCGGGATGTAGATGACACCGGCAGAGTTACAAGTGCTTGTAACCAGCCAAGTGTGCGCCTTCCTTTATATTCTTATTGTCGGGATGTAGATTACACCGGGGGAGTTACAAGCGCTTGTGACCAGCCAAGTGTGCGCCGGCCTTTATATTCTTAGTGCCGGGATGTAGATGACACCGGGGGTGTTACAAGCGCTTGTGACCAGTCAAGTGTGCGCCTTCCTTAATATTTTAATTGTCGGGATGTAGATAACATCGGGGGAGTTACAAGCGCTTGTGACCAGCCAAGTGTGCGCCTTCCTTTATATTCTTATTGTCGTGATGTAGATTACACAGGGGGAGTTACAAGCGCTTGTGACCAGCCAAGTGTGCGCCTTCCTTTATATTCTTATTGTCGGGATGTAGATTACACCGGGGGAGTTACAAGCGCTTGTGACCAGCCAAGTGTGCGCCGGCCTTTATATTCTTAGTGCCGGGATGTAGATGACACCGGGGGTGTTACAAGCGCTTGTGACCAGTCAAGTGTGCGCCTTCCTTAATATTCTAATTGTCGGGATGTAGATAACACCGGGGGAGTTACAAGCGCTTGTGACCAGCCAAGTGTGCGCTGGCCTTTATATTCTTATTTTCGGGATGTAGATTACACCTGGGGAGTTACAATCGCTTGTGACCAGCCAAGTGTGCGCCTTCCTTTATATTCTTAGTGTGGGGATGTAGATGACACCGGGGAGTTACAAGCGCTTGTGACCAGTCAAGTGTGCGCCGGCCTTTATATTCTTAGTATCGGGATGTAGATGACACCGGGGGAGTTACAAGCGCCTGTGACCAGCCAAGTGTGCGCCGGCCTAAATATTCTTAGTGTCGGGATGTAGTTGACACCGGGGGGAGTTAAAAGCGCTTGTGACCAGCCAAGTGTGCGCCGGCCTTTATATTCTTAGTGTCGGGATGTAGATGACACCGGGGGAGTTACAAGCGCTTGTGACCAGCCAAGTGTGCGCCGGCCTTTATATTCTAAGTGTCGGGATGTAGATGACACCGGGGGAGTTACAAGTGCTTGTGACCAGCCAAGTGTGCGCCTTCCTTTATATTCTTATTGTCGGGATGTAGATTACACCGGGGGAGTTACAAGCGCTTGTGACCAGCCAAGTTTGCGCCGGCCTTTATATTCTTAGTGTCGGGATGTAGATGACACCGGGGGAGTTACATGCGCTTGTGACCAGCCAAGTGTGCGCCGGCCTATATATTCTTAGGGCCGGGATGTAGATGACACCGGGGGAGTTACAAGTGCTTGTGACCAGCCAAGTGTGCGCCGGCCTTTATATTCTTAGTGTCGGGATGTAGATGTCACCGGCAGAGTTACAAGCGCTTGTGACCAGCCAAGTGTGCGCCTTCCTTTATATTCTTATTGTCGGGATGTAGATAACACCGGGGGAGTTACAAGCGCTTGTGACCAGCCAAGTGTGCACCGGCCTTTATATTCTTAGTGTCGGGATGTAGATTACACAGGGGGAGTTACAAGCGCTTGTGACCAGCCAAGTGTGCGCCTCCCTTTATATTCTTGTTGTCGGGATATAGATTACACCGGGGGAGTTACAAGCGCTTGTGACCAGCCAAGTGTGCGCCGGCCTTTATATTCTTATTGTCGGGATGTAGATTACACCGGGGGTGTTACAAGCGCTTGTAACCAGCCAAGTGTTCGCCGGCCTTTATATTCTTAGTGCCGGGATGTAGATGACACCGGCAGAGTTACAAGTGCTTGTAACCAGCCAAGTGTGCGCCTTCCTTTATATTCTTATTGTCGGGATGTAGATAACACCGGGGGAGTTACAAGCGCTTGTGACCAGCCAAGTGTGCGCCTTCCTTTATATTCTTATTGTCGGGATGTAGATTACACAGGGGGAGTTACAAGCGCTTGTGACCAGCCAAGTGTGCGCCTTCCTTTATATTCTTATTGTCGGGATGTAGATTACACCGGGGGAGTTACAAGCGCTTGTGACCAGCCAAGTGTGCGCCGGCCTTTATATTCTTAGTGCCGGGATGTAGATGACACCGGGGGTGTTACAAGCGCTTGTGACCAGTCAAGTGTGCGCCTTCCTTAATATTTTAATTGTCGGGATGTAGATAACACCGGGGGAGTTACAAGCGCTTGTGACCAGCCAAGTGTGCGCTGGCCTTTATATTCTTATTTTCCGGGATGTAGATTACACCTGGGGAGTTACAATCGCTTGTGACCAGCCAAGTGTGCGCCTTCCTTTATATTCTTAGTGTGGGGATGTAGATGACACCGGGGAGTTACAAGCGCTTGTGACCAGCCAAGTGTGCGCCGGCCTTTATATTCTTAGTATCGGGATGTAGATGACACCGGGGGAGTTACAAGCGCCTGTGACCAGCCAAGTGTGCGCCGGCCTAAATATTCTTAGTGTCGGGATGTAGTTGACACCGGGGGAGTTACAAGCGCTTGTGACCAGCCAAGTGTGCGCCGGCCTTTAAATTATTAGTTTCGGGATGTAGATGACACCGGGGGAGTTACAAGCGCTTGTGACCAGCCCAGTGTGCGCCGGCCTTTATATTCTTAGTGTCGGGATGTAGATGACACCGGGGGAGTTACAAGCGCTTGTGACCAGCCAAGTGTGCGCCGGCCTTTATATTCTTAGTGTCGGGATGTAGATGACACCGGGGGAGTTACAAGTGCTTGTGACCAGTCAAGTGTGCGCCTTCCTTTATATTCTTATTGTCGGGATGTAGATTACACCGGGGGAGTTACAAGCGCTTGTGACCAGCCAAGTTTGCGCCGGCCTTTATATTCTTAGTGTCGGGATGTAGATGACACTTCTTAAAACACGCCCTAGTTGCGTCCGCGTCTTAAAGAGATATTGAGATATTGAGAGTTCAATCAGCTGTTCCAATAACATCAGCTGTTTTGTTTAAAACAATACAAGTTTTCACACTTACAATTATTGTTTGTTTTGATGCTGATATAACCATAACCTGCTGTGTCAGTTCCTAAACTACCATTTCATTTTATTTAGTTGCCTGTATTGTTGGGTGGATGGGAGATAAAATAGTGTATGCACCTCGAGTAAAAACGAGCTATAACGGCTTCAGGCGTTTAACACACTCCTGATTTCAAGCATTGCCCTCACGTTGTAATGACGCTCTTACTACCCTATGAGCGTAGATAGCTATTGCTGACGTCTTTTATAATTGTTGTCAGAAATCTGTATAAGGTATTCTCCAGAATTTTTTGTTAAGATCCTTGGAACTGAGACAAAGCACAGTGAATGTGAATCCCTCTCACCTGTCCCCAATAGGGATCTCTTTTCCATTGCTGCCGTCGTAGTCACTGGACTCGATGTAGGGGGTCGCTGACTCCAGGTCCCAGCTGCTGTAGTAGATGCGCCTCCTGTGGGTGTCCAGAGTCAGGACGTACACTCCCCGCTTACCGTCCCCGGCCAGGTGCAAGAGCGTCATGTTGGTGCCGTTCAAGGTCATCCTGTATATAGAGTCGTTGCTCACCAGGAACACGTACCTACAAAAGACCTGATGATAATATTTGAAAACCTACCAGCAAAGTGTGCAGGGTTGTGTAAACTACATTTATATCTATAACATTGTTGTCTAAATTGCTTAAAATAACATCCCTGTACCACTTCTGATCATTGTTTAGTGGAAAGTAATTGTTTACAAAGTTCAGATTTTCGACCGCTATCTTAGATCCGACATAGTTTTTTTTTTATTTGCTATATGAAAAATTGACGTTGCAACCCATTACTTCAAATTTTAACTAAATTTTAAACTTAATAATGCAATCAGTTTGTTATGTGATCTATTAGTCTCGAAATATTGATAGTGTTGGTAAAGTTGCAATTTCATTCTTGAGTACTTTTTACAAAGTTGAATTAGTTACTATAAAGAGTAATGTTAAGTTAAAGCTAAGTAAAAAATCTAAAGTAAATATTTTAATGTATAAACAATAGTTACTTAAAGTGAGGTCTTACCCGGCGTAAGGATCGACGGCGATGTTGTCAAGATTCCAGTTAAAGGTTAATCCGGTAGACACCAAGGTCATCCTGTTGCAGCCGTCCAGGTCAGTGACCTCTACAGTCTCGTCCGTGTGGGACATCCAGTAGAGCTTGTCGTGAACCCAGTCAACAGCCAGCTTGGCATTGGCGTCCACCCCTGATGCAACTATTGCCTTTGTTGGACCCTTCCTAGTCAGACTGCCCACGACCTCGTCCCTGCAACAGTAGTTATACAAGCGGATAAGAGACCTTTATAGTTACGTCCAAGAGAGACTTCCCACCACCTCGTCCCTGCAGTAGTTACACAAGTGGGTCAGAGACTTCTACAGTCACGTCCAAGTGAGACTTCCAACCACCTCGTCCCTATAGTAGTTACACAAGCGGGTCAGAGACTTCTACATTCACGTCCAAGTGAGACTTCCCACCACCTCGTCCCTGCAGTAGTTACACAAGCGGGTCAGAGACTTCTACAGTCACGTCCAAGTGAGACTTCCAACCACCTCGTCCCTATAGTAGTTACACAAGCGGGTCAGAGACTTCTACATTCACGTCCAAGTGAGACTTCCCACCACCTCGTCCCTGAAAAAGTCGTTACAAAAGCGGGTCAGAGGCCACTACAGTCACGTCTGAGTGAGACTGTTCACCACCCCATCCCTGCAACGTTAGTTACACAAGTAGATCAGAGACCTCTACAGTCTCGTCTGTGTGAGACTACCTAGTACCTCGTCCCTGCAACAGTTGTTACACAGGCGGATCAGAGACCTCTACAGTCACGTCTGAGTGAGACTGCCTACTACCTTGTCTCTGCAACAGTAGTTACACAGGTGGGTCAGAGACCTTTAAAGTCTCGTCTGAGTGAGACTGCCTACAACTTCGTCCCTGAAACAGTAGTTACACAGGCGGGTGTGAGACCTCTACAGTCACGTTTGAGTGAGACTGCCTACTACCTCGTCCCTCCAACAGTAGTTACACAGGCGGGTCAGAGACGTCTACAATTACGTCTGAGTGAGACTGCCTACTACCTCGTCCCTCCAACAGTAGTTACACAGGCGGGTCAGAGACGTCTACAGTTACGTCTAAGTGAGACTGCCTACTACCTTGTCCTTGCAACAGTAGTTACACAGGTGGGTCAGAGACCTCTACAGTCACGTCTGAGTGAGACTGCCTACTACTTCGTCCCTGAAACAGTAGTTACACAGTCGGGTGTGAGACCTCTACAGTCACGTTTGAGGGAGACTGCCTACTACTTCGTCTCAGCAACAGTGGTTACACGGGCGGGTCAGTGCCCTCTAACGTCTCGTCTGTATAAGAATTCCGGTATAACTTGCTTTACACCTAGACGACCAACAGCTTAGCAGTGACAGCCGACCGATTGTGTAACCACTGATATTGGTTGACAATTACATGGTTCAAAATGTTTCGGAGTTAGGCTTAACCAATCATAATGACAAAAATAAACAGATGAACTTCCTTTTCAAGTTATTTTGTTGACACAATTTTGTTCATAAATTGTATTATATGTTTTACAAAACTGTAACGTACTGTATTACACATCCACATGTAGCACTAGTAGAATAAGATCTTGCGATGATTAAAAAAATGCACTGTAATAAATTTATTACACATATCTGTGTACGTAATCTGCGTTTGTACCTGAATATCTGGTTTGGGCCGCTGTAGAATACATATTTTTTTTCGTAGTGATAGGTGACACTGGGCGAATTTTCTTTAGGATTTTGATGTGTGTAGTGGAGAACTGAGATTATTTTTTGTGAAGTTAAATCAAGCACCGATACCTGTGTAGACTGCGTCATAAGAAGCTTCAAAGAGATGGGATCTGAAAAACAGTAGTTCTCTTACAAACAGTGTTTACATAGTCAGGTGAGTCGTGACTTAAATATATTACCAACAAAAACTAGAAACACTGTAATAAAAAACCTTTCAAATTATTTTTTAGGTATGTATGTAAAATGTCCAGGTTTTCTTTGAAAATTTGTAACGATCACTTTCTTCTACGAGTCAGCATGTATTAGTTGTGCGTCATCTTAGTCGGTGCAAACTTAAAACAAATGAAAATGTTTAAAATACAAATTGTAGGAGATTTAAATTGAAAATAAAATAAAAACCGATAACTAAAGATTAGAACCGATAAACTAAAAACTAATAGCTACCACTGAGCAGTAACATAATTTGTCCTACGTCCTTTTAGGCCGAGCTTATAAAAAGTAATTTATCTAATGTTCACATCCAAGTTTACAGTTATTTTTAAACAGCTTTAAGATCTTCTATAAATAAATCATACTTACGTAGTCGGTCCAATCGGTCAAAATATAAATGATATTTATAAAAATCAGGGTCAATAAGTATTATGTTTAAGCTATTTCCTTTTATTCCTTGTTTTAATGACGAATTTCAATAATTTTACTCCATTTTCTTTGGTTTGTATTGTGTAAGATTTTAACAAGTTTTGACGAATAATCATATTTTCTCCCCGTTATCAGAACGTATCCTAAGTAAAACTAGGTGTTGGCATTAGTCATATTTTATTGGCACCATCAATCAAGACCCGATTCGAACTAAACCTATACAATTTAACTTGGCTTAGGCCAAGTTGACTACTATTTGTCTATTACAGCTTTTTCTCTGTATTTCTTTCTTTCTCAAGTATCCATTTTATGAATGCACCCTCTGAACGGATTGCCCTCGTTAACTTACTCATTACCAGTTAACTACCTCATTAACTAGTAGTTACTTCCAAGAACGCACCCTCTGAACGGATTGCGCTCGACAACTTCCTCATTACCAGTTAACTACCTCATTAACTAGTAGTTACCTCCAAGAACGTTGTTCTCTGAACGGATTGCCCTCGTTAACTTCCTCATTACCAGTTAACTACCTCATTATCTAGTAGTTACCTCCAAAAACGTGCCCTCTGAACGGATTGCCCTCGTTAACTTTCTCATGACCAGTTAACTACCTTATTAACTTCAGGTAGTTACCTCCAAGAATGCACCCTCTGAACGGATTGCCCACGTAGCCCTTCTTGCAGTTGCACAGCGGCCGGTGGGCAGACACCTCACAATCAGTGTTGGGGCCGCACAGTCCGTCACAGGAGTCGGAACACTTGCCCACGATACAGGTCTTGTTGTCTGGGCAGTCCTCATGAACGGCACACTCGGCTGCGCCCACTAAAAAATACTAATGATTAGTAAACGGAAAATATACAATTATATACTGTTAAAATACATTGTGACATTTTCTAGTTTATGCGTAATTGCTACTTAAGATATCTTCCTAAATGGCGACATACTGATATTTCATTTAACTTTTAAATAGGTGCCATATCAATGTTTGACCCGTTTCCTCTGAAAGTGTTTGATCGCTTGTGAACATACTATCACTGCTGTACAAACACACACCAACAGCGATATATGTATTACATATATATTCCAATTTAATATTTGTTAATTCATTGTTATATCAATGATTATTTTCATTCCGTTATAGCGACTCATTTAAGACGATAGGGCACAAGGGAATTCTTGTATAATGTTAAAATTAAATTATTGCAATGCGTTTGATAAGCTCCACTATTTCATAGGAGTTGTATATTTTTGATTAATATGTACTGTTTAATAAAATTAAATCAATATGATTTTTGAAAATCAGTCTAATATTCAATGACGAATCGTAATTTGTCACAAGATACCGTTTAGAGACGGAATTATGAATAGGGCATTGCCGGGGTACTGTTACAACCTGGTGTGGGGGACCCTGAAATCTGGAAACTTATACTGTCTAATTTGTGATCACCATTGTGATACACTATGCATCACTATGCTATGGCTCCACTGAGCTCTTCCGTTTCCTTGAATTTGGATATGATGTCATTGATTTAGCTTTAAGAGCAAAATTAGCGAAAAATATTATTTGTTTTCTTAGAGCATTTTACATAAATTTATGTTTCTTGTCTTGTGTTAAAATTAGGCTCAGTTTGGTTAAAAAATAGTTATACTTTTATATTAATAAATTGATCTATTAATTCTGTGATCAATTTAATCTCGGTATTCATCCATATGAAGTGGCAAGCAGTTTTATTTAATAGCTTCAGACCAACGAAGTGTGGAGTGGTTACCTCATCACAACATTATAAACCCGCAGATGCATGCTCAGATTATCCACCACCAAATTATTGAGGTTCTGCAGCGTCTTGAAGGATTATTATCATGCTTTAAAGTGTAGTTACTTTTACAAATTTTGAAATAAATTGTCACATATAAACCTGAGGTAACGATGAGTGGTCCGGAATATATATCTTCCAAACTGAGGCCCTCAATCTTTATGGTGGTGTGATCTGCAAAATATTAATAGTCAGGCAAATCAGTAAGCCAGCCTTAGGCAATCAAGCCACTCTACTGACCAACCCTACCGAGACCGGGAGGGAACTGTGGGAACAGTGGGCAATGGTTTAGTATGTGGTTCATAGTTTGGTATTAAGCCCAACGCAATACCGAACGCAATCTGGTACAAATGATTTGCGAATAAGAATGTTGGGTAAGATTACTAAACAAAATTTAAAACTAAAGGCTTCACTTCTTATATAGAAGAATGTGTATGTTATTTACATCATCATTTCACAGGAATTCCAAGACAATTAGGTTATGTTTCCTTTTGAATATTACTGTTATCAACAGTAAGAAGAATACAAGATTTGATTAGCGTCATCAATTTAACTGCTGCAGACTCTAAGCTATACGACGAAAATGTCAAGGTCATTGGGTGCGACATACGATAAACAACCAAGCAGTTTTCTATGTGAAAATGTATGGAGCTTAAAAAATGTAACCTTTACAGCTTTAAAAGATAGCTGTATATGACATATATCGATAAGCACCGATGTATTATTTACTAGCGAATTCCCCCTATAGGGAAGCTATTACCGTAGGTCTCATGGTAGGACTTAAGCCCGAGACCATGATAACTTTTCATTTTGAGGTCCCCAGATGCCAAAAACACCATTCGTTCAAATTTTTATATATGTGTGTCCGTAAGCACGATAACTCTCGTAAAAAAAGTCCGATCTTAATGAAATTTGGTACAAATGTGCAAAGTACCATTTATTTGAACGAGTTTAAAAACCAGACGAATCGCACTATCCAAAAGGGGGTTTTTGGTGGATTTTGTACACAAAATTGGGTTTTTTGGTGTTTCCAAATGTAATTTTTATTTAATTTTCACCATTGAACTCAGCATAAAAAAACGATCGATTTGGTATTTTGATCATTGCTCTACGTCAATTGGTTACTGAGATATTGAAAGTGCTAAACATAGTACGTTGTCTAATGTTATTATGGAGGAAAAGACAAATTTTATATCTTGCTTATTTATGAACATAAACGGACAAAATTTGGTGTATGGCTTCATCTGGTTGTGGTTTATTGTTGATTGCACCAAAAAATGATTTTCGCCTATGGTTCCCGTAGCAGCAAACCTAGCTTCTCGGTCTTCATGTTATTCTTACGGAAAATAATTAAAATGTTATATATCGCTTATTTATGAATGTATATGGATGAAACTTGGTATGTGACTTCACTTAGTTGAGATAATGGATATTAGAATAAAAACCCATTATTTTGTGTTCCTTGTTGCAGCAAATCTGCGTACTCATCCCTAATATTATTCTTATAGAGAATAATTAATATTTTAAATATCGCTTGTTTGTAAATATATTTCTTATGAATCCTGTTAAGTGGCTTAATGTGTTATGTTATATATTCATTGGAAATTCTCTGAGTACGCAGGTTTGCTGCAACGGGGGTATTCTTTATTTCCTACCGTCACAAACCGATTGAACGATTAATACACGGATGAATAATAGTATCAAGATAGCTACTGTACTAGACAATACAGACGCATATCTCATCATATATCAAGGTGCAGCATAATATAACAACCACTAGGCCAGAATACAACTGATGGCAATAGGCTGCAGAAATAAAATGCTAAGAAGAATAACTGAGAATTGCCATAATAATCAACTTAAAATGCTATTCTTAGTAATATTGTTATACAGACGATTAGTTAAGTATATTTAGTTTGATGAACGTCAATAACTATGTTTATAAACTAAACTAAGTTTTATTTTAATACATTTATTTGCGTTGTTTGAAATATGAATGGAAGTATTTCATGTTATGTATAGGGTAAAACAAGCTTTAAGGCATTTTTGGATCTATAATATTACCCTGTGTTCAGGTGCATTAAACATTGTGTCCCACGACAGCATGGCACAATGCAGGATTGGGTGGAACCTATGAAAAGCAGAACAGTACTTCCTGTAATCTTTTATTATTAAGCTTCCTATAAGCTTATTTTTCCGTAAGTCTGCTTGTATATTATTTTTAATCAATCCAGCCTATATTAGGAATCACTTGAGGTACACTATTGAAACTTGAAATGTCTATTATAATTGGGATTAGGGCTTATTTGGTATTCCATTTGACGTTTCGATCTTTAACCGTTTCAAAATGGCGGCCATTTTAATTATTTATCGCTTAATATCTGGGAAAACGGCAAGTGATTGAATATTTTATCTATGTATTAAAAATATGTGAAATTTTAAGCCAGAAAGAATTGTAGAAAGGTTATAAGAGCACTCGACCTATAGCTGAGAAGTTTCATGAAATTTCCATCAATTATAACGATTTAATTCGGTATTACAATAGGAAAGCCAAATGTAATACAAAATAAGCCCTAAACTATTACAATACACATGCCAAGTTTCAAGTTTCTACTTCAGGTGGTTCCTAATATATGCTGCATTGATTGAAAATCGCATACAGGCAGACATACAGAAAAATAAATGATTTAAAAAAAAAGTGTATAGGAAGTCTTTTACCCCTTCTCATAACTTCTACCAAATCCTGCATTTAGACCAACAAAGTTGGTCGCAAAATTGAGGAAATCATCATAACAATCGTATACAAGCTAAACGAGGTTAAAATAAATAAATAAAATAAAGCTACTCTAGGTGGTGATACTTTATGTCTCTTCATACTTGAGATCAGCATCAGTTTTAAAATCTTTAAAATCGTGAAAATCTGTTTTCTTTTGCCTAAGAATGGAAAATTTTCCCAATACTACCTTAAAAATCCTACAGTCATTTAAATAAATCAATAATTGTAACCTTCATCCCTTAATGAAAAAAAATAATAACAAATATCAACACTAACCTTCACAAACAGGCAATTTTGGTCTCCAATGACCATTTATACAGACGGAGACAGGTTTGGTAGTGTTTAGTGTGAACCCAGGGTCGCAGTAAAAGAAGACGACCCAGTTGTGCGGCACGGGTGTCCCAGGGATCATCTGGCAAGCAGGGGTAGTATCTTCGACGGGGCATCTTCGGGAACTGGGGTAGAATTTGCCGTTTTCTAGGGGTGGGGGAATTACGCATTCGTCCTCATCTGCATCCCTTCTGAAAATGTATCAATGTGGTAAAACACATGTGTAAATAACAATCTGCGATTCAATATAGTAGTGTTTATATCTTTATCGCATTGAACATCAAAATACTGACTACGAGTGGTGCAGGGTAATAGTATTTTACAACAATTGTATTTTTAAGAAGATTTCACGAAAATGAGTTGATCTTACATTTATTGTTGTGCTAATTGTTGTTCTCTAACTTTATTTTGGCTTCCATATTAATTATTTTTACAATCCAGAGTCAGATGTTTGCAATGAACCTATTAGTGAATTTCCTATGGAATGTGAACTATAGCATGACCCGCACGGTGAAACTTTAGCCCAGGACAACCATAGAAGTTCCTAACGTGACCCCCTGAACACTTTTTGGGGGGTCGTTCAAAATTATATATATATATATATAATTTGAAGTAAACCCCTCCCAAATTTTTTGTACGATTTACTTCAAATTTGGGAGGGATGTTCCTTACTATAATCAGTTGGACAAGTTCGTTAGGAAAAAAACAATCGTAAAACTCTAAACCCCTTTTTTGGGGGATTATTCTTTTAAATTTCGAGTTTTTGGGTTTTTGAGTCAGAAAAGCCCAGGACGTCAAATCAATGTATATATTAAGATGGATGGGAATTATTGAAGCGAAATTTGAAGCGAAACACAGTACGTGGTCTTATGGTGTTTTTTACATGATAAAAGCATGTTATTCATTTGTTGGTGAATTTGTGTAATCCCCAGCAACCTCACGCCTACTTTCAAGCCTGACTGGAACTTCTACTAACCATATAATGGGAAAAATTTTATTTCCAGCATTGCAGGCAAATTAAACCAGGAGCATCACAACAGCCAACAAATCAATGTTTTCAGATTTAAATAAAATTGGAATAAATGTATGTTTTTAAACTGGTTTTGTTTAACAAATTTTGTATGTGGAAATTCACTTCTCTCTCGTCAGCGTGCTGCGTGCGAACTCGTTTTCTGAATATACGACTCCAAAAAAATAAACAAAATATTTTAATTTGTTATCTATAAATAACTTTAAACCAAAAGGAAACAATAGAGAAACGCGTTAATCTGGAACCCGTCAACCTCGTACTTGAGTGAAAGGTCATGCATTGAGAATCTGAGGAATGAGATAGGTTTTGTTTAAAACCTTCTCCAAGGTCATAAATAAAATAAAAGGACTAAATTAAAAGACATTTTATACTATCGTAAGTTGATCAGTTGTGTTGTTTTATTTACCTTTAAAACTTACATAAGTGAACGAGAAGAGCTGATGAGCCCAGATATTCATGATATCTACAATCATGTTATGTAAGTGAGAAATTAGGTGCAACTAATCTAATACTGAAATTATCAACACATACTTTACTATAGATGAAACTCAAAATAGAATAAAATCATTCACGAAACCTGTATGTAAGATAGCATGCACAATTAGTAATTTGAAATATTTTCCAATGTTATATTGTTTATTTTGCTTTATTTCCTGGGTTTCTATAGAAGACTTGAACTACTGGATACAGGATAAACAATTTTAAAATAAATTCTATTTATAGTCTGCAGATTTACTATTATAGACTTATAACTTGGCTGATGAAATTATGTAAAAAATAAAAAATTGGTTTGGTTTCACTTAGTTACTTGCGTATTCTCACTAATGCAGAGCGTGTTGCGCTATATTCGACTGCGTCGTGGCCCTGGCTGGTTGACAATAGATCTGACAACACTGCAACACAAAAATGCGACTCAATTTACTTGACATTTTTACCATCGAAATAAATGTAAATTAATTAGTCATCCAGGTTTCAACGTTAATTATTTTACAGTTTAATTAAGATCTTAATTTAACAGGAGAACATAAGGATGAAAATCCACTCTCCAAGATCCTTTGATGTAACCAATAATGGTCTTATTAAAATTTGAAAGAGAGGAAAAGATAGTATCGAATCATTGAAGCGACATAATTATTTTTAATCTAATATAGTTTGGTAATTATTCCTGAACAAATTTCTAGCTTTTAATTGTATTTAATTACTTTTAATTACAATTATTTTTTAAAGTTTTAATATTGATTAAGCTAACACATCAAGACAGATTATTTAATTATTTATGATGAATTTGTTTAATTGGTATGGTAATTTGAAACACTGCATATTGATATAGCCAACCTAGAGACCATCAATAAAACGTAATGGTGATTACCAATCAGTTGCATATAAACATTGAAATAATAAAGTAATCAAATTACTTTGATTATTGTCAAAAGTAATCAAGGGTTTCGGTGAAGGAACCTCATCATTTCCTTTTTTCTTGAGCGTAAGTGATACGCCACGCACTCGGAAAAATTTTCAAAATTACAAAAATGGATCTGCTGAAATATGCAGTTTTATTTACTTAAATACAAACCTTCTACAGTGGTTTAACGTATGGGCAAGAATAGTATATTTCATCAGTAGGACCAAATGTGACGCTTTTTGATCCGAGCTCAAGTTTAACAACCGAGCCTGGAAAATAAGCTATGATCAAGAAGCCACCTTTGGTTCTAGCATAGAAAAATAAAGCAGATTTATTTTTCTATGGTTCTAGTGATGAACTATATTTTGTCGTCATACTGCAAACAATATTACTATAACAATTTCTCAAAAACTAAATGTGTTTACTTTCTTATCATTAAAAGTTAGCTTCCTTATTGATCTTATTGCTACTCTAATCAAACAGCTGTTACACAAGTTGTCATTGTTCACAAGTTGAATAATTCGTTAAATTCATATTAACAGCTGATGACCTCGACTGAAATGTGTCATCCAATGATGCTTTTAGTCCTAGGACGTGAAACATCATCAAAATGATACTTTTCGGCCTAGGTCCATCATCTGTTAATATGAGTTGAACGAATTATTCAACTTGTCAACAATGACAACGAGTTGCCACTTTTTAGTGAGGGGATTCTTTTACAGAATATTCATGACAGTCCTAGTTTAAACGCAAGTATTTTGCCTGTGCACCATTTCTCCTTAATTGCTTGCCCAGTGAATTAAATAAAGTGCCAAAATGTCTGTGTATTTGTTTTATTTCTCACTTTATATATGTTTGTTACGTATAAATATTGTAGGTTTTATCTTTTAGTATGTTTTTTTGTAAGGTAGTAGTAGTTATCGTATACAACATTGTTAAACATAAACCCAGAAATATGATTTTTTTGAGGTCATCAAATGCCAAAAGCAGCATATTCGTTTAGATTTCTAAAATGTTACGTACATTATTTTTTTCAATCGAGTACTACCGCTCTGATTTAAAAATGTCTAAGGTTGACGAAGGTCGATACAGAAACATAGTACAGTTGGGGATGTTCTCAGTTTAATGAATTCCGTAGTAAATGAATTAGAAAAGATTGCCTCGTTATTTTTAGATCATATGACATGAGCAAAGCCTTTGATACCGCCCAAAATGATCTATTGTATAAGAAGTTTCTTATACTGGCCTTCATCAAAGATCTATAAATATAATCAAATCTTATCTTTTAAAAAGAGTTCAATTTGTATATAATAATGGTTTGTACTCTCAGGAGAAAATTAAACAACAAGGCGTGTCCCAAGGATCTATCTTAGGTCCAATCTTATTCAATGTCTATATAAACTATCTCCCATGTAGATGAGCCTAGAATGTATGGTTATATGTTTGCTGATGACTTTGGTTTGAAAGCATCTTCTCATTGTTCAAACAATTATCAAGTAACTTGAACAATAGCTCGTTAGTTTTAAAAGAATGGTGCTCAGCGAATAAATTATCTCTGAACTCTGAAAAAATCTGTGATATTAGCTTCAGTTTTAGTAATAGACTTGATACTTGTATTAGCAAAGTTAAACCAAACTTGTTGGGTAGTGTACTGGATTCTGGTATGACATATAGACTATACAGTGACTAAGCTTAATAAAGGTCTATTCTTGTTGCGTAGTCTTAAGGAAACTGTTGATATTGATTCACTCTTGAAGGTTTATTTTGCACATACACACTCTTTTCTCTCTTATGGTACAACAGTCTGCGGTAATAGCTCTCATTGCTTAAAATTTTTTTTGCAAAAAAGGCAGTTCGAATTATGTGCAATGCTGCCTGGAGAGCTCACTTGCCTCAGTTACCCTCTCTTCATAAAGCTGAACATTGAGACCTTGCCATATATCTACATTTTATCTCTATTAGTGTATACTCTTTCAAACTAAGATATCTTTGGAAAGATTGTGTATTTCACAACTATAACACTAGAAACAAAACTAAATTAAGTGTTCAGCTACTACATTACAGCAAATACCAAAAATGTTGGAAATATATGCCGGCTAAGCTGTACAATTATTTACCATCTGTCTTCAAATGAATTAACATTGTCAAATTTAAAGACACACTCAAGAAAATACTCATAAGTAAATGTATTTATAGCATAGATGATTTATTTTTAATCGATTTCCACAAATATTGCACTGGCTGATTCATTTGTTTGAGCTTGGCTTATACTGCATAGCCTATTCCTGCATAGTCAAATGTGTTATTAAGATTTAAAAATAAGAGTGAACCTTGTAAATTATTTTAAAGTATTAGTTAAGTTTGTGAATCCTGCATATCTTTGTATTTTTATAAGTATTTAGTTATTAATTTGAATCTTGTGATAATTAATTTGTAGTGATAATGTGATATTTTCAAGTACCGGTACGCTTTATTCTTAGTATGGAGCATAATATCGTTGTATTTAAATTGTAAGTTACATTATGCTGTTAATTTAAGCATTGATGAATTCCATGTAATCATGTATTACTTGATGACCAATAAAGATTTTTAATCTTCTATCTTGATTTGTTAGTAGCATAGAATTGAACGAGTTTGGAAACCAGACTATTGAAGGTGTGTTTTAAAGGGATTTTGTACGCCAACAATATTTTGTATAGAACTTTGTATGAACAAATTTTAGTTTTCACCATTTCATTCATCTTAAAAATAAAAAAATAAACATAGAGTACTTTGAATTATTGGTACGTAATTTGGTTACTGAGCTGAAGGTAGTAAACTCAGTAAGTCGTCCAATGTTCTTAAAGGGAATATATATATAGTAATATAATAACAAATATCAATGGCGTTTTTGTCTGTTTGTAAAATTCATCTCAGAATCCAGCGGAAAGCCTTTGTTAAAATTTAGAATTGAGGGTATTTGGACCTAACAAAATGATTGGTCAAAACCTCAACCCCAGGAAAATTCATATTTTGTAAAACAAACTCTCGTTTGAAAATGAAAAATGCTAACTTTTTGCTTGGGGTTTCAAATAAAAAAAATCATAACAGCTGTGAGTAAATTAACCGGTGAACAGTAAAAGTGGAACTTACACAAGGTAAGGTATCAACAAATAATTTCTTTAAAAAAGTTACTAAAACCATTGAATAAATATTGCAATGAGTGATAATCTTTTCACTCACGAAACAAATCAAATATCACCGAGTATGATTCGGTATCCCCGGTACTATAGTGTAAAATCTAAAACCTACTACCGTTATTTTAATTTCAAATATAAAATAAATATACATACAAACACAGACGATAATCCGGATAAACAACGCACCGGCTAATCTTGATACCATCGCGAAACTGAGTTGATTGTTTTCCTCGTGCAGAAAGGGGAAAGACCGCCTGGCCTGGCGGGGCAACCGGTCGGCCTTCCGGTCGCTCGTCTCCTATCATTATATCTCACAATCACTGTAATCTGAATATGACCTTCAATTCAAGATGAGGGGATTCATTCAGACAATCTATAACCTCCATAATCATTAGAACAAGTGTAAAATCCACTTGAATTTTTAAATGAAGTTGAGTGAGTGGACTAGCTAAAATTTAAAATAAGTTTAATTTGAATTCTTATCAAATGCATTACCTGAGGATAGTCTGGTGTTAAGAGAACCACTTTATTTTTTCCGGACGAAACAAAACTCTAACCTATGTCCGTTATCAGAACGTTTTGCTTATTGTCCTCGCGTACCTTTGTCCTGCCTCCGTTTCTCCATCTAGATCTGTAAAAGACCAAGAACTTACACTAACTATCGTCTGAAGTTCATCATACTAAGATATAATACGCAATATATTAAGATAAGATCATGGCATGACGGGTTGTAATTTTTATTTTCTCCCGCCATAGGTATTATGAGGAATACAAATTATTCGTAATCGTCTTGGAACTTGCGTTACTAGTGAAGATTTTTAGTTAAACTCCCTTACGTAAAAACAATGTTTTTTCAGTAATATTTTTGTGACTTCCAGTAGGCTATATACATACCTAGAGACTACAGCAAAGTCCGACTATGAGGCATTTTGTTATGCACGTAACCTCAAAGATACATTCGAACGAGTTAATTCTGCACAGTTATTTGCCCCAAAAATGAATAAAAACTATACAAGTATAACTATTCTAATCGGTCCTTACGAATTTGAATACATTTTTTATCCATTTTGCATTTATTTCCAAAATACACACCATTATAAAGACTTGCAGTTTGGCCTAGAAATATTGCAACCCATTTGTTTATAATCTATTTAATAGTTGAATTGTATTTAAAATCATTGAAAAAAAACTCTGTATCAATACTATGAAATACGGATTATTATTTCAATAATTATTTACATTTATTCCTAATAACTTCTATAGTTGGTTACAAAAAACCTACAATGTTTGACTAGGTTGTAAAATTGAACCGTAATTGTACCAGTGGGATACTTTTCCCACCCTTTAATTTAACAAATAAATATTTAAACAATTTGATGCTCAAAATAAATCAGTAGTACTATTATAGTAGGTCAATTGGTCATTAGAGAATGACCAAATGAATTTCTCCTTAAACTCCGCACAAAGGGATGGATTTTTTGCAAGAAACCTTAATTAGTTGCAAGAGACTCACTTTCCTGAATTACTGAGCAAGTTTAGCAACGAAAAAGATGTCACGAGACACCAAAATTAAAAGATCACCAGTAAAGAAGAACTGTGTTAAAGAATAGTAACTATATTTGAAGACTTTCTTCATAAATATGTTTTACATCTCTTGAGGTTGACAGGGTAATAAGAAAATGCGTTTCATATTTTCATTTATCTTTAATTGTTTCTAACTTTAACTAATTTTACACAATACAATGCCAACTGGGGGAGGGATGTATTTGAAAAAGGATTGGGATTGTTTGTATTTACAAATAATGAAGTTCGATTGTTCTCGAAGGACGTCAGTTTTTTTAGTTTACTAAATTTGACTTGACTCGGATGTTTTTTATTATAAAAAGTAATATTTAACAGTTTCTTTATTTTTAAGTTTTATTGAAATTGGAAGTTTCGTTTGAAACTGTGACCAAATAAAGAAAGTTGCTCTGCTGTGGTGTTGTTTTTAGTTTGAAAACCCCTTCGCAAACGACATGCAAAAACTCTTGTTGTTTGTTATGAAATGTGAATTGATGAAATACCTAAACCATTCGAATAACTAGAATTCTCGTTAACACATAAAAAAATGTGATTTTCTGAATTTTATTCATTGTTTAGCTACTTAGTAATAACATTTTAAAGTGGGGCAAAGCAAAGCCAGAGGAAAAAATTGAGTGATCTACAAAAGATAAAACTGGGTACAAGTAAAGACCAATAATTGCCAAAATAATGTATTTGGTACTTCCAAAGATAGATATTTAAAATATCTTCCGTCAGATTGTATATTTGTTTTGTGTTTTGATTAAGATTGTAACTTTTAAACATATGTAGACACACAAAAATAGTTTAAAATTACACATTTTTCCTCAAAAAGTGTAACAGTCATCTTTTGAAAAAGTCGTTTGTTTGGAATAGCCAATTTTATGATTTGGTTTTAGTGTTTATGATAATAAAACTAAAAGTATAACTTTGAGGAAGGGCAAAGGCAGGACATTGGCCTACCATAAACTGGACGACTGGTGGTGGACGGCCTCATGGGAAAGATAAATAAACTCTGCATTCCCCAATACATCCTTGTGCGCAGATATCTCCTTAAATAATGGAGACCTGGCAATTATTTTCGTAATCCACTTTAACACTTTTAAACAACATTTTTCCAACTTCATATTTGTTTTGTTTATTTAAAAGCCACCATACAAGTACATGAAAAAAATGGGAGGAGAAAAGTTGTGTTAATTAGGAACAGTTAAAGGCTCCTAATTATGTTCTAAAAACATATTAGTACAAATTATGGAATAGTTTAAAACGATTTTAAGAAAAACACCAGTTATTAAATTAGTTAAGTAGGTCTCATTTGTTTTGGTAATTATAATATGTAAACGTTGAAATAACCGCGGTATTTTGATTTCAGTCATTACCTGAAATGTTTTTACATTATAACCTTTAAGTAACAGGCATTTTACACCAAAATACCTTTTCGTCATACTGCTTCGAAAACTGATGTTTTCAATACATGTGTTGCTGGGATAAAGTGGTTCTTTTTAGCCCTAGGGGAAAAAATAATCAGCTGGTGACGAGTTCATCAGCTGTTCGTTCTTGTCGGTTATATCAATGCAATGTAGTAAAACTGCAATCTTGTGTGCGTCGATTGTAAGTAATCGATTGTATCTAGGGTAGAAATCGATTATTTTATTGATTACAGTAGCTTAGATAGGGGGGATCAGGGGGATATATCCCCGGATATATCCCCCATCTTTTAACTTGGAAAAATTAAAATTTATAATCAATTAGCCTTTTTATAAAAAATGCTGTTACTGAAAAACAAAAAAATTGCAAAATTTCAAAAATATCTTATTTATATAATCAGAATATTGTTTGCGTACAATAAATAGTAGCTGTACCATCACCTGCACGCGGCACGATATTTGCGCGCCACAAGTGGGACGTGAGTCACCGAACAGTCTACCCTCACCCCCTAGCGGCCAGTTTTGGTAACTAGCGCACCTGACTTGACCTTGACGTCTAGACGGTCTTAATGATGTGCTTAACTTACGGTTGCCATACTAAATTTGTAATTTAATAAACTGCAGAGAGCCATAAATCATCATTCATCCTGATTTTCAGCGGTCTATAACGGTAAATATATGAAAAAGTCAACGATATTTCCCGATGAAACAAAGCCAAAGAGTAACAAATAATAGAGGTTAGAGTGAACAGGGAAACAGGGTTTAGATTATTTGGCAATCGTAGCATGACGATGAAGTTGCAAACGTAAATTCATTTTCGTTCACATATAGGATTTCAACACAAAATTAGCGTTATTCAACGCTTTTTTAGGAAAAATCTCAAAAAGGGGAGATATTTAATTTTTCACAGAAATTCCACGGAGTTGTCTTTTTACCTTAAAACTCCAGGGAAATCCGGTGACTCGATGGCAACCCTAGCTTAACGATTACTTTCCACTACTGTTTACAACTGATACAAGTACTTTTAGCGAATTTCCCCTATAGGGAAGAACGCAGGTGGCATGGTAAAACTTAAGCCCGAGACCATAATAAATATTCGTTTTGAGGTCCCCAGATGCCAAAAACACTATTCGTTCAAATTTATATATATGTATATATATACATGTATATATATATATATATATATATATATATATATATATATATATATATGTCCGTTACCGCGATAACTTTTGAAAGAAACACCCGATTTTGATGAAAATTGGCACAAATGTGGAGAGTAGCATTTATGACTTTAAGTTCGAAAACCAGATCGATCGCACTATGGGAAAGGGGTTTTATGGGGGTTTACAATTTTATAAAAATCGTTTTTTTGCAAATTTGACCCCAAAATGTTAAAAACACTCAATTTTTGTTATAGCCATTTTATAGAGCTTAAAAAAACAAATAGTTTAGTATTTCAAATCATTAACCTAGGTTAAGTGGTTGCGGAGAAAATCCAAAAAAACGTGTTCCATGTTAATCTTATGGGAAAAAGGTTTTTAGATTTTTCTCAGATAGTTTTACTAAAAAATTCACATCTTTGTTTATTAATGTGTTTAGCTCAACAAAACAAACATTTTGGTGTTTTAATCGTTGTTCTACGTCCAACCGTTGCAGAGATATTCAAAGTGCTAAACACAGTACGTTATCCAATGTTATGCTTATGGAGAATAAATAAAATTCTATATCTAGATTATTTATGAATGTATATTGATGAAACTTGGTATGTGGCTTCAACTAGTTGTGGTATATTGATATTAGCACAAAAACAAGTTTTTTTTAATAGTTCCCGTAGCAGCAAACCTGCATACTCGGCCCCCATGTTAATCATATGGAGAATAAGTAAAGTGTATACCTCCCTTAATTATGAACCTACATTAAGAGAACTTGGTATGTAGCTTCACCTGGTTCAGTTGTATTGATAATTGCAACAAAAACACATTACTTATCTTCCTTGTTGCAGCAAACCTGCGTCCTCAACCCTAATGTTATTCTTATGGAGAATAAATAAAATGCTATATATCACTTATTTATGGATGTATTTTTCGAAACTTGGTAAATAGCTAGCTCTATGTAGTAGTGAGTCACATATATATGCATTGGAAATTCGCTGAGTACACAGGTTTGCTGCGACGGGGGTATTTAGTCCTGGTTACAAATACTGATTACTTTGTATCGATGGTTTATGTATTGGATGTGTAGGCCTATCAATAATTATGAATGTAAGGGACACGTCAATGATGTCATCAATTTTGTATACCGGTATCAGCTCTAATCACAAACACATTTTTGTTTGTTTTGTATTCCCTAATGAGATATCCCCCCCTTGACAAAGGTCTACCTACGCCACTGATTGACTGTAATTCCTTGTTGCATTGTTGTCGGTTTAATGATAGTCCACCATTTTCAATATATCAGTTGTTATAGTTAGCCTAACCTAGCACTGAAATAAACGTAACAGACAATAGTTGAATACATCTGTAACAGCTGTTTGTTTTAAATAGCAAGAACAAGATGGAAGGCATTTTGGGAACAAACCTTTAAAGGTAAACAAGTTGTTCAATTTTAGTTTTGTGAAGGAGCTTAATATTTTGAGCAGTATAACGAAAATTAAAGCTCATCACACTGTAAAAAAGTGACTTTTCAAAATTACGTCACTTTTGGCCCTAGTTATAAAATATACTATTTTTTCGCTCAGAAATACAATGCAATGTCAAATTAGGCAAATAAGGCAATAACAACAACTATTGTTTGTTTACAATTCCCATGATGATAAACTAGTTTCTAGACTCTTACACTTTCTTAAATAACTAGTATTTGTTTTTCAATGATATTGAACTTTGCGTTGCTCAATATTATTATTTTTACTCAGCATTCCTAGAAAGCAAGATAAGTTGCCACATTTTATTTAACGAAGTTTATATTTTAATTTTTTTTTTACCAGCCCTACAACAAAACTAGTATAAATGTTGTCTTTATTACTATTTTATTTGACAGTGATGTGAATGTCATTATTTAACAGTAAGTTGAAGCTGAGCTTAGTTTTTCATGATTTTTAATCTTGAGTATTAATGGTTTATGTACTGGACTGAATTCAGTAATTTGAATAACATAGCTATTTTAAAACTTCCCTATCGTGACATAAAATTATAAATATTCCGAGTGTCCTACCATCATTAGGACCAATGGTTAAATTAAGACAATCTTAAGTGTTTTAAATTGTATTACATAGATTTCACATATCTTATCTGATACAACATCAAGTTGTTGATACTGGTCGGAATAAAATTTATAAAGGAAACGTCATATCAGCATTCACCACCTTTGTAGCAAGTAGTCTTCCTCATGTAGGCTCCTTTTGAACATCGGGATGAAACACTTTCAGCCCGAGGAAACCCTAGAAAAACATGTTTTTGTTTAAAGCCAATACATTGTAACTTGTACCATTGTTATTATAGTTATTTGAATTGATTGCCAAGTTAAGTAAGTACTTCGTGTAATTTGTGACAATGAAGCTACATAAATTAGAGAGTGTGCGCCTTTGTTGTTTTCAATTGGTAAAGCTAATTTGGATATAATCGTTGTAAATGATAAATATATTATAATTTTACCCCGTAACATTTTGGGAAAATATTATCTATTCAATAAAAGTTTTACTATAAATAATGAATTGTCATTTACCACACGCAAGTTCAATTATAATACATAGCTTTAAAATAATGTGTTAGCAAATACCTAAGCTTTGTATAAAGAAATTTAAACATAGATATACATATTCATAGATAATTAGGTCCTAAAGCAATATAAAAACGTACTTTTGTAATCACAACCATTGTAGAGCAAGATAAGGGAGTCGCCGTATTGACTACTAGTGATAGTCATTATATTACGGTCAGTATATTGAGGTATTGATAGAATATAAACTGTTTTCACTCTCGTTGCATGGTAGAATAATGTTCTTAATCGGAGTTATAGATCTAAAAGTACGCAGAACAAAAGATCATCAGATGTGTCAAAGAAGAATCCAGCGAAAACCCATTAATTTCTCCTTTGCTTTGGTGCTCGGCTCGAGTGGCAAAGGTAAACTAGAATATTTTCAATTTCCTTACCGAATATTTTGTTTTGATATGATCGTTGTTTCTTATGTAGCCTTAACAGGTCAGTTCGACATGCACCAAATCATAACATATGTGCTAATGAAAATTATTTCGGAAACAGGCAAAAATCAAGAGTTATTTTTTAGGGAGCAGTAAAATATATTTCATTAAATATTTTGTCTTATAAAGTAAAATATTACATCTCCTTGAGTTGATAGTTTCTTTTAGATATACTTCTCAAACCATGTTATAATATTTGTTAAATAACACACAACTATAGATCGTTGTAGGGTTTATGCCTTTATAACTCACGTTTCTTTGTAAATAGTAGCATTTCAAGTACTTATAGCTTCATTTTATAACTTAAATACTTAGAAGTATTTAGAGTCTCCAAACAGTGTTACTAATCAACATTAACTACTAAAACCCCTTTAAATAGTTTGTTAAAGTTGTTGTCTTCTTTCAATACTGGACGACATAACCTTGTATTTTTTTATATTAAAACTTACCGCATGGTGAACTTGTTTGCTCTTTCCCGTCAGACGGGTCACTATTTATACTGCGCATTATTGAACGTGCTACTAGTAGTCATATATGCCAACTTTCACTACAGGACGAATCTCCAGTTGCGTAAGTAACGAGTGAGTAAAAGTAAAAGTATAAGTAAAAGTTTTGATGCCTGAGGCAACTACCACCACAGAACACCTCCCTCCCTCGCAAATTCAACCCACTAAATAGTTTCTTATCTAAAATCAACCCACAAATAGATATTAAAGGTATTATAATATTTTTGTAAATAAATGATTTAAATATTATTGCCGCTTTATTAGACTTTGAGTAGACCGTTATTACATATTATTATTGTTAGAATTCTTATTTCCCTTTGCAGGATCATAAAATTCTAAAATTCTCATTGCACAATAATTAATTATACTAAAACTGCAAGAATGCAATTTTATTTAACGAATGTATATTTTAAGTGGTATTCGTAAGAGTTATTGACACCCCTAAGACTGTTTAACAGCCTCCTACCCAGACTGTAAACAACTGAAGTTCTAAAGCATATGAGAAGGCCAACCAACAATAAATACAGTACATTTATTAATTCTCTCACCTCAATCAACTTCAGTTAAATTTTAAAATATATTTTGGATCTATTTATTTTCAACCGTATATTCTGTTGCAATAGTTTTAAAGAATATCTTTACGAAATTATAAACCATATAAAACATTAAATCAAACAATACTACTATAATAATTTACTACAATAACTTTGCTCCCTTGTATACTGTTATTTTGTATATACGAAACTTATAAAAGAATAACAACCCTAAAGTATTGGAGAGAACACTCATTACATTGTACAAATTCCAGAAACCAAAGTCTCAGGTGAGCGTAATTGTGGCCATAAGAATTTATTCTAAAATTTATAATTATAATGCCTTTTAAATTTAGTAACTTTATCAGTGGTTTTAAATGCAAACATAATAATTTTTACTATAGTTATACATAAAACTCGTATAAGAATGAATTGAGTATTTTAAAGTAAATACAAACAAAAATGTCAGTCACAAAAATACGTCAACTACAAAAATATTGAAAATAATTTAACTGCAATGAACGAGTAATATATTAAAATAGGCAGTTTAAATTAATATATTTCGATATTTAATCCAATGATACATATAATAACATTTCTGTCTATTTAATAACAGTTATTACAGTTGTTAAATTTCATGAAATTTAATTTATTCATGGTTTTAGGTAATAATAAGGAAATAACATCAGAAAAAGTTAGTTAGACATTTTATGATGTCCCAAAGGCATGAGGAGGATAACAATTAAAAGCTGGCAACGTAGATCAGCACAACGCAGTGTTTGTCAACGTAAAAATTTATATATGACTTGGAACCAAATGCATACTGGTGAAGGCTAATTTGTTACCCTATCCACAGTGTGTATAAGGACAGGCGTGGACATCGCACTAACCAGGTCCACGATCCACACCTGATCTGACTCACCGCGTCTGAAGGCTAATAGTCATTACCTTATCCACGGTGTGTATCAGGACAGGCGTGGGTGTCGCACTAGCCAGGTCCACGCTCCACACCTGATCTGACTGGCCGCGTCTGAAGGCTAATAGTTGTGTCCTTATCCGCGGCGTGTATCAGGACCGTCATGGGAGTCACACTAGCTAGGTCCACGCTCTACACCTGATCTGACTGGCCGTGTCTGAAGGCTAATAGTCGTTACCTTATCCACGGTGTGTATCAGGACCGTCATGGGAGTCACACTAGCTAGGTCCACGCTCCACACCTGATCTGACTGGCCGCGTCTGAAGGCTAATAGTCGTTACCTTATCCACGGTGTGTATCAGGACAGGCGTTGGTGTCGCACTAGCCAGGTCCACGCTCCACACCTGATCTGACTGGCCGCGTCTGAAGGCTAATAGTTGTGTCCTTATCCGCGGTGTGTATCAGGACCGTCGTGGGAGTCACACTAGCTAGGTCCACGCTCCACACCTGATCTGACTGGCCGCGTCTGAAGGCTAATAGTCGTTACCTTATCCACGGTGTGTATCAGGACAGGCGTTGGTGTCGCACTAGCCAGGTCCACGCTCCACACCTGATCTGACTGGCCGCGTCTGAAGGCTAATAGTTGTGTCCTTATCCGCGGCGTGTATCAGGACCGTCGTGGGAGTCACACTAGCTAGGTCCACGCTCCACACCTGATCTGACTGGCCGTGTCTGAAGGCTAATAGTCGTTACCTTATCCACGGTGTGTATCAGGACAGGCGTTGGTGTCGCACTAGCCAGGTCCACGCTCCACACCTGATCTGACTGGCCGTGTCTGAAGGCTAATAGTCGTTACCTTATCCACGGTGTGTATCAGGACAGGCGTTGGTGTCGCACTAGCCAGGTCCACGCTCCACACCTGATCTGACTGGCCGCGTCTGAAGGCTAATAGTCATTACCTTATCCACGGTGTGTATCAGGACAGGCGTTGGTGTCGCACTAGCCAGGTCCACGCTCCACACCTGATCTGACTGGCCGCGTCTGAAGGCTAATAGTTGTGTCCTTATCCGCGGCGTGTATCAGGACCGTCGTGGGAGTCACACTAGCTAGGTCCACGCTCCACACCTGATCTGACTGGCCGTGTCTGAAGGCTAATAGTCGTTACCTTATCCACGGTGTGTATCAGGACAGGCGTTGGTGTCGCACTAGCCAGGTCCACGCTCCACACCTGATCTGACTGGCCGCGTCTCAAGGTTAATAGTCGTTACCTTATCCACGGTGTGTATCAGGACAGGCGTTGGTGTCGCACTAGCCAGGCACACGCTCCACACCTGATCTGACTGGCCGCGTCTGAAGGCTAATAGTTGTGTCCTTATCCGCGGCGTGTATCAGGACCGTCGTGGGAGTCACACTAGCTAGGTCCACGCTCTACACCTGATCTGACTGGCCGTGTCTGAAGGCTAATAGTCGTTACCTTATCCACGGTGTGTATCAGGACAGGCGTTGGTGTCGCACTAGCCAGGTCCACGCTCCACACCTGGTCTGACTGGCCGCGTCTGAAGGCTAATAGTTGTGTCCTTATCCGCGGCGTGTATCAGGACAGGCGTTGGTGTCGCACTATCCAGGTCCACGCTCCACACCTGGTCTGACTGGCCGCGTCTGAAGGCTAATAGTTGTGTCCTTATCCGCGGCGTGTATCAGGACCGTCATGGGAGTCACACTAGCTAGGTCCACGCTCCACACCTGATCTGACTGGCCGCGTCTGAAGGCTAATAGTTGTGTCCTTATCCGCGGCGTGTATCAGGACCGTCGTGGGAGTCACACTAGCTAGGTCCACGCTCTACACCTGATCTGACTGGGCGTGTCTGAAGGCTAATAGTCGTTACCTTATCCACGGTGTGTATCAGGACAGGCGTTGGTGTCGCACTAGCCAGGTCCACGCTCCACACCTGATCTGACTGGCCGCGTCTGAAGGCTAATAGTTGTGTCCTTATCCGCGGTGTGTATCAGGACCGTCGTGGGAGTCACACTAGCTAGGTCCACGCTCCACACCTGATCTGACTGGCCGTGTCTGAAGGCTAATAGTCGTTACCTTATCCACGGTGTGTATCAGGACAGGCGTTGGTGTCGCACTAGCCAGGTCCACGCTCCACACCTGGTCTGACTGGCCGCGTCTGAAGGCTAATAGTTGTGTCCTTATCCGCGGTGTGTATCAGGACCGTCATGGGAGTCACACTAGCTAGGTCCACGCTCCACACCTGATCTGACTGGCCGTGTCTGAAGGCTAATATTCATTACCTTATCCACGGTGTGTATCAGGACAGGCGTTGGTGTCGCACTAGCCAGGTCCACGCTCCACAACTGATCTGACTCACCGCGACTGAAGGCTAATAGTCATTACCTTATCCACGGTGTGTATCAGGACAGGCGTTGGTGTCGCACTAGCCAGGTCCACGCTCCACAACTGATCTGACTCACCACGTTTGAAGGCTAATAGTTGTGTCCTTATCCACGGTGTGTATCAGGACAGGCGTGGGCAACACCCTAGCGAGGTCCACGCTCCACACCTGATCTGACTGGCTACGTCTGAAGGCTAATATTCATTACACTATCCACAGTGTGTAACGAGACAGGAGTGGGCGTCGCACTAAAAGGGTCCACGCTCCACACCTGAACTGACTGGCCGTGTCTGAAGGCTAATAGTCGTTACCTTATCGACGGTGTGTATCAGGACAGGCGTGGGCGTCGCACTAGCCAGGTCCACGCTCCACAACTGATCTGACTCGCCGCGTCTGAAGGCTAATAGTCGTTACCTTATCCACGGGTTATATCAGGACAGACGTGGGTGTCACACTAGACGAGTTACGCTCCACACCTGATCTGATTGGAAGCGTCTGAAGGCTTATATTCGTTTCCTTATCCACGGTGTGTACCAGGGCAGACGTTGGCGTCGCTCTAGCCAGGTCCACGTTCGACACCTGAACTGACGAGAAGCATCTGAAGGCTAATAGTCGTTACCTTATCCACGGTGTGTTTTAGGACCGTCGTGGGTGTCGCACTAGCTAGGTCCACGCTCCATACTTGATCTCACTTGCCACGTATGAAGGCCAATAGTCGTTACCTTATTCACGGTGTGTATCAGGACGGGCTTGGGCCTCGCACTAGCCAGGTCCACGCTCCACACCTGATCAGATTTGCCTCGTCTGAAGTGGCCGAAGAACAGGGTGTCCCGAAACACATCTACAGCGTGGATGTCACTCCATCTGGAAACCATTAAAATTTAGTTCCGATATTGCAACGTTATAGACATCTAAACATGTTATCTTTCTTAAGAAGCTGGTGGCCTGTGATCGCCTTACGTTGCCTGTCCACGATGGCCTCGTGTCTGGTTGTGAAACGTGTCAAGCAAAACAAGGAGTGAGCTGCTACAGTACAGACACAATGTACTAACCAAGACTGGGATTTGGATAAAAAATGTTTAACAAAACTTTAAATATCTCCGCTGCACACAAAATTTCAATGCTCAGAGGGATGTAGAAAATGAACTTGTTTTATTTATATAGATAAATAAATTCCTTCCCTGTAACATCTGCTATTGATAATAATCCATCCATACTGAATTAACAGCTGCAATTTAAATACAATTATTCCCCATATTAATATTATGGGCGAAAAATTAATTTTGAGGGTGGCCCAGGCCCTTCAGATTCAAAATATCGAAAAATATCTAAACCCACGACAAGGTCACTGACATGGTTCGGAAGCCTGCCACCTTGACCACTACGCTAGTGACTTATCAAAATATGTGAATAGTGGGTTTCCTTAGGGCCTGATTACGTGAAAAAATTATGGACAAAAATTTAAAACAATTTGCATTTTCTAAGGCTGTCTGAGACAATTTCCCTTTAAATTTTGGCTCTGATCAAACTTGTTAGCTCTGGTGTTTTTTACAAATTAGATTTTTAGAAATATTCCTTAAATTAGGTTGATATTTGACTTAAATCTCACCATTAAAACGTTATACCAACACGACAAAGGATTTTAAAGATGGTTATTTTTCAGACAAATTACTGGGGAGGAGAATAAAAGCAATACAGAAAATGTGACACTGCACTGTATGGTTTGGTAAAGCGTTTTTTTAGCCTTAAGAGCATTTCTATATAACTCTGAATTTTGTATTACATTAATGCCACAAAAACCACAAAAGGTTTTTGATCTTTTTGTATTTATTAACTACTTTATCTTTTTACATTTATATTGTATTTGTTAGACAATTTATTTTTGTATGTTATTGAACCATGCTTTTACTGTATTATCCAATGCTTTCATAAAAATACATCAGTAAAAAGATAATGTATAAATAACGAAGTGACTACGTACACGTCCAATCTAAGGACAAATTCACATCGCTACCGCTTAGGTTAGGTTAGGTTAGGTTACGTTACGTTAGGTTAGGTTAGGTTAGGTGAGGTTAGGTGAGGTTAGGTTACGTTAGGTTAGGTTAGGTTAGGAGGTTTTCTGGCACTCAATCTGTTTTAAAAATCACAGGAAAAGTAACGTACGTTGCATAATTTGGAACGGACATGAACAGTAGCGGCTCACGTCGGGCGTGTACGTAGCCTCTGCCTATAAATAATTCATTCAGTTCACCACGGAAGTATTTTTCGCAGCTAGTGAAGCTTCAAATTAACCAGCTGAAGTACCTTACACATCAGTACTGTTCAGGTGTCAGAGAATCAAGTTTTTTCCCAGATGCCATGTTTTCTTTTTCCTACAGATATTTTTTATGCCTCTTATTATTTACCGAATTATACATTTTTTTCTAAAATTCATTTCAAATTATTTTCCAAAATAAATGAACGCTCACTGTGTATGCTTTGCAGTATCGTTATATAACGTTTATGTTTTTATTTTATTGCTTTATATTTTATTACCTGTATCCGATAGGAATATCCTTTCCATTTCGTCCTTCATAGTCACAAGTGGTGATGTAGGGTGTGGACCCTTCCAGTTCCCAGCTGCTATAGTAGATTTGCTTCTTCTGGGTCTGCAGGGTTAAAACATAAACTCCTCTCTTATTTTCTCCAGCCAGTTGCAAGCGTGTGAAGTTGGTTCCGTCTAGATTCATCTTGTAAATAGAGTCATTGCTCACAAGAAACAGGTACCTGCAGGATGGCCAAGGTATTTGAAACAAAACATTGAAGCAACATTGACCACTTTATTTAACTTAAAGGTTTGCAAACAAACCGTAATTTACTTAAATCAAAACATTTTACCGGCTACACACAAGGATAGGAGGTCAAACAAATTTTACTACTAAGGTCAATATAGTCTTCACTAGAATTCAATTATCTAAATTTCCAAAAAAAATAATAGTCTTGCTTTTAATAATTTGAAACATGTAAATTTAATTATTTATTGTGCCCTTCTGTTACTTAGCTAAGAGTCCAAGGTTTTCTTTTATATTTTGTTCTTCGGGTTTATTATAATAATATTCACTTAATCAGTTAAGTCATTGTTTATGACGCAAATGCAACTAGGGCGTGGTTTAATATAAATGATATAATGATATAATTGGTTAGATGGCTTTTGATTCTATTGATATATTTTACATTGGCTACCTTTTATGGTATAAATGACGTAGTTTCAATAAATGTTGCTATAAATACATAAGTAAATTAATAATTAAAATTAATATATTAATTTATCTTTGAGTTTCATCTAAAAAGAGCAATTCCAACTTTCAAGATCATTACTCCTGACCCAATCATCCAATAAGAGTCACATCTGCCTTGACCAAGAGTCAAACTGTACAGTTGTCCCCCTGTGAAATTTTCTTCCTATTTAACAAATTGCTGTTTACAATAATATTGTTCGATTTACTGTGTTACTCACTGACAGTGGCCATTTATACATTGGTATAAATTACTGGAAGATTAATTAATCTATACTTAACTTACTAGAGGGTTAATAAAAATTATAAGTAACACTGAGAACAAACGTAATGGGCTACCTAATGTGAAGTAACAAGAATCAAAAGTTTAATGCAAGTCCTTAAGTTCATTTAAGGTCTATATTCTAAGAAACATTCCAGCAATTTCCAGTGATTAAGACTTTAGTACTAAAGAGATTTGCTTAAAAGAATAACAACTATTACTGTGAGCAAGAGAGGTGACAGTTAAACGCATTGTTTACATGACTATCAACAAAGACCAGCCAATAGTAGACGTGCTGCTTTGCCAAACTGCACATCAGCTGATCGGAATAACACTCGACTGATATTTTTATGTAGCGAAATGACAGAAGTGACAGCGTAGGGCCATGCTATTGGCTGGAGTCCAATTGTCAACTCTATTGCCATCTTGAATAAATTTGTCCCCGTTTGAAGGAACCCCAGCGAGTCACATTAAACGTATCATATCACTTGCCCTGCATAAGGATCGACGGCGATGTTGTTGAGGTTCCAGTTGAAGGTCAACCCGGTAGACACCAAGGTCATCCTGTTGTAGCCATCCAGGTCAGTAACCTGTACAGTCTCGTCCGTGTGGGACATCCAGTAGAGCTTATCATGAACCCAGTCAACAGCCAGCTTGGCATTGGCGTCCACCCCTGACGCGACCACTGCCACTGGTGGACCCTTCCGTGTCATACGGGTAGCTATATTGTCCCTGCAGTAAGACAAGCACGATCAGGTCACGTGAAATTAAGGGCAACATTATTTTACTTCAGTGTTAAATGGTTAGTGCATAAACAATAAACAATAAACACACTTTTAAATTCACCCTGGGTGTGGGTATTTAAAAGCTGATAGCCGAAGACTTTATGCTTTGCTGAAACCCCTGACTTACTTAGCAAAGAAGTTAAGAATAAAAATATATTGAACTTGTCCACGTTGCTTAGCGAAGTCAGGATACATCGTCGTCGTGTACATCTCAAACGCAATATAATTACATCAAGTATATTATGTTTCCTCGCAACATTTTTTGCACTAATTTTTACCTGTCAAATTAAGCGATGGTTTAACAACTTTAACGATTGGTATAACTGATGATGTATTTTAGGACAAAGTAAAATAAGCTTTACAGTAGTTTTAAATCTAATTGAACTACCAGCCATTACCTGAATATCTGGCTCGCACCGGTATAGAACACGTATTTCCTTCCGTGGTGGAACGCGACGCTGGGCGAATTTTCTTTGGGATTGTGATGTGTGAATAGTTGATAGTGAAGAACCGCGATGATTTTTTGTAGAGTCAAATCCAGCACCGATACCTGAGTGGACTGCACCAGAAGAAGCTTCATGGAGATGGGATCTGGAAAACAGTCCTTTTGGTTACTGTGCGATATATCAAAAGAAACCAATTAAATAATTTGTTAAATCAAATTAATAATTTATTAATTAAATGAAAATATTAGTTTCAAAGACAAAAGGGCTTAGTATTATTTTTCATTGATATGTTACTTTATAGGGTTTTTTCCTCCTAAGTACTAACATAATACTTCAATTTTAATTTGTTCAGTTATTTAAAAAACATTATATTGGATTTATTTATTTGTAACCAGTAAAATTATTTATTTTAGAACCATTAACTCAAATAAAGTATTATTTAGTCTAGAAAGAAACTTAAAATTTGTCTATTCCAGTTTCGAGGTTGATATTGGGTAAACCAAAGAAGTTGTCATAACGGTTAGTCTTTTGGCTGTCCATTATGACAAGCTTCTCTTTCACCTTCCTCCATTCGCATCGGCGGGGAACGGAACATCCAGATTTGTGTCTTGACCTGAGAATGAGGTCCTTGGCTGTTGTACATGGAAACCTTGTCAGTTGAGTTGGCGAGGTGGAGGGCAGAGTGGATCCGCTTGATTGAGCCTGATCACAGCTGTCACAGGAGTACGGAAATTGGCCCTCTGACAGGTCAATTTGCCTGCCTATCCCATCCCACCCTTTCCTTTCCTGTATATCCTATCCTTCCGGGAACCTGTGCAGAACTCCCGGTTGTGGAAGACATGCCTAGCAGCTCAGCTGGTATTGCCTAATCCAGCAATAACATAACAAATATTATTTAATCAATTTCTACTACTTACAGTTAAACGAAGCTTTAGGTTTAAGGTTAAATCAAGGGATGCAGGAACGTATTATAAATCTATATTTATTTAATACTCTTCTACTTAAATAAATTTAATTTTTTATTACTTTTTATTATTATTTGCTAGCCAACTTTAGTAATAGTTTATGTACGGCAGATACGGTTATTTAGATATCTAAACACAATAAGGAACCTTAACGGCTTAGCCATAACAAGATTTACCATACATCAGCAAAGGAGGCTGCTTTCAAACGGAGTCAAACCCGCGACCATCTGTTCTGAGCTTTAGTTATAAGCTTAGAATAACTATTATTGCAGTATAGTATTTTTTTATGCATAGTAAAACATTAATTTGATTATCATTTATCCCCAAAACTGTCAGATTACATAAATTATTTAGAAAAACATGCGTTTGATTTTTGTTTATTTAATTAAAAATCTATTTTTTAGTTATTTTCCATTTCCTGTTATTATTATACCATGGCTGTCATTTATGTTATTTCTTAAATATTGTTGTTACAAACAATCCACCTATAAATTTTAAAAGTCCCGTTTTAATGGTCAAAACCCAGTGGACAATTAAAAAAGCAGCAGCCACTTTTGTATAAAACACCCTAAATGCATTTCTAATGGTTTTAGTTTAGTAAGAATGGGCACCCCGCAATGAGCATATTGGGTTTCAGAGCTAGCGATGCCACGGGTTCAATTCATTTGGCACCCAGGTGACTTTGAGAGGTTTGTACAGTTTTCCTCTGAAAGGTCAAATACAGTATGCCACTGGTGTAAACAACCAAAATAACACACATAAAATTGCGCTAAATAAAAACATAAGCAGTCTTTTTATGGGGTTGTTGGTAGTAAGTAGTTTTTTTCATCCTATAGAACACTTTCTTGCATTCTAATGTTTACCTGGTGAAACCATTACAACTTTACAATAGACTTCACCTCTTTGAATGCATCCCTTGAAGGGGTTGCCGACGTAGCCAGTCTTGCAGGTGCACAGTGGCCGGTGGTAAGAGACCGCACAGTCGGTGTTGGGGCCGCACAGTCCGTCGCAGGGGTCGCCGCACTTGCCCACGATACAGGTCTGGTTGTCCGGGCACTGGCTGTAGACGGAACATCCCGACTCCCCCACTAAATACATTATTTATGTTTTAGTGCCAGTAGTATTTAAACTTATTAGACTTTTATGAAATTGTTTGTATTTATCTGTGAATATCACTAGTGCTTCTAACAAATTCTATCTCAGCTATAAGTTGTGATCAATCAGAGGTAGTGTCCATCTAGGTAGTGTTCATTCAAGCTTAAACGAACGCAGTGCTATCATACCCTCAAAATACGTCATGTTTAACATTCTAGTTACATGGATCTGTGGCATCTACAAAGCATGTATGCAAATTGTCATGTATGGTGTACGAAATTAAAAGGACACAGATGTTAAAACCGTAGTAAATAAATTAGTTCGTACTCAACATTTATGAATTTAAATTATTAGCTTATATATGTTATTACTGAGCCTTTTAATAATGCTTTGTTTGAATTCCTTTAACAATTTCAGTCATTAAGAAGAATGCAGCATTAAGTTCGTCTTTAAGTAAAAAGGGAACCGCAGGCTACAAGCTATGCATAATTTTGGCAAGATATCGTCCTACTGTAAAAAACAAACATGTTGTCTGTGTACTTTCATGACTTAACTCAAATATATTTAATAAGTTAAGAAACCACTAACTAAAAACCACTGATTCAAACCATATCTTAAGCATTCAATTTAAACAAAAATAAAACTACCTAGAACATGCATTTTGATTTAATAGTAATAATATTAATTACTATACTATAGTAATATGTTTTTTTAAGTGTATATCCTTCATACAAACTTATGCATATAATAATTTATTTAAACATACGATTATTGATATAAACAATTTGTTCCATTGCTAAAATTCGTATAAACAATGCAGTATTTTCTCCCAGTAAGAATACAAACTGAGGCAACTTTTGTAATTGTACGGTATTATACATTTCAAATAATTGACTAAGAATGAGATAGACAGTGTTAAAATCACAACAATAATTATTTTTAGCTTAGCCAGATGTAGGTACGTGGTGTAAAGGTAGTAATTTTAAATAACGTAATTGAGTAATTTTGATTAAATTAATTTCGATTCAATGTTTGAGAGGTTTGTTATCTTATTTAGGGATTTTCTGGATCTAAGAAATATCTGTGAGGGTTTTATTTTTGCCAAGGAAAACATTAAATATTTCAAATTTTTGTTTAAAACGTGTTCATTTAATTTTTACTTAGGGTAAAAATTAAACAAAAAAATCCTGTACGTAAAAGTAATTAAGAAAATAATATGTGGTATAAAACATTAAACTTTTTCAATTTCTTAATTTTGACAGCAGCAATTTAAATGTGTGTTCGGTATTCAGTTTAAAGATTAAAACTGACTTTAAAGATAAGATTCACATTTACATTTACTGGGGGGTTTTTCAGGAATTACCGGGGGGTTGGGGGTTTTCCGGAAATATAATCTAAATATCCCCCCTCTCCCTACTTAATGAAAAAATTTTCCTCATATTGTAATTTTGAATTTTGGAAAATCGCTCATTCGTTTTATAAAACCAAATTAATATGACAATTAACTCATCGGGTTTGCGTTCATTGTAGCTTTAATACAAAAGAGGGAATTTGTATTCTGACATTTGTATTCATGTTCTAATCAATAAATTGAGACAAACTAGTTGATTTACAATCTACGTAATCACTTAATTAATTCAATGTTCCATAGTTCCTGTTTGCGCGACCTTAAGGTCTGTCTGTAGTGTGTAGCACATCATTGTTCCAAAAAAGATAATTTTGTAACCTTAATCTCTGACGACACGATTACATTTACTTTTCTCTCTTACAACCAATAAACCAATAAACTGTTAACTCCAACCTTCACAAGCAGGTAGAGATGGTTTCCAGAAGCCATTTACACAGACGGACAGAGGTTTAGTAGTATTGAGCGTGAACCCAGTGTCACAGTAGAAGAAGATGACCCAGTGGTGCGGCACGGGGGTGCCAGGGATCATCTGGCAGGCGGGGGTGGAGTATTGCTGGTGACATCTCCGGGCACTGGGGTAAAGTTTGCCATTCTCCAGGCGCGGGGGTAGAACACATCCAATCTCCTTAGCTAGCCTTATAAACAATATGTATAAATAAGAATGGGAGGCTAATTAGTCAAACATTTATTCAGGTTCTTAATAAAACTGCAAGTAAGGTCTACCTGATGTTTTAGCAATTTTGTAATAAAATTATCTGATCGATCATGAGGGTTTCTAACATGGTTTTCTTGAATATATGTTAGTTTCAACAACTTAGATGTTTAAAGGTTGGTAAAGGCTAAGATATTTTTAATGTTTGAACTAAATTGTACATATTATGTACTAACGAATCCATTTTACATTTTAAGTTAAAAATGAATGTACCAGTGAGAAGACATTAACAAAGTATTTATATATACTTCTGCAAGTGAAATTATTAAGTAAAAATTGTCAGAATTTGGCAAGTCGCAAGATGATGGGAGACGGCTCAAATTAAAGTTATTGATCCCAGGGACTCGTGAAAAAACTTAGTATTTCCAAAAAGCTCACAGCAAACGAGAAATAACGTTAAACATCCCCCATAAGAAAAGAATGGGGAATTTTAAACGTCTGCTTTGTTTACATTAAAACATGTGATTAATTTCTACTTTTTTTGGAAACTGTAGTAAGTAAGTAGTAAACCAAATAAGAAGAGGCAGTACATTGGAGTGAGGTTAGGGGCTATGTATGGCCCCTTCAAGCCACTAGTTCATATAATAATTATTACCATATTTGTAATATTTGTAACATTTAAAAATCTGAAAAAGTTAATTAAAATTAAAAACAATCGTTTAAAATAATCGCTAAATTAATGACGTATTAAAAATATTACTCTACAGTATAAATAAACCTAATAAACTAGTAAATTACTTGAGTATTTTATGAAATCCTGTTGACCAATGCTTATCTGCAACCTCGAACTGGTATGCCAAACATAAATCAGTCAAAACTGCAACATAACAAACATAAAGACAAATAAAGTTTAGGTTCACATTTATCAATTATGACACTTAAAAATATGACACAAATATGACAATTAAAAAAAGAAAAGAGGTTGGCAGTCTTTTTTTGCATTACTTTGCCCATTCACATTGACAATATATCTGTGCATGGAACGCATCCAGTAAAGTTAGGGTGAGAAGTTACAGTAGGAGTTGTACAGTACTAATACAATTTACATTCCAGGACTGGGATTCAAACCCACGACAGGGCCGCTGCAATTGGAGTCCATCACCTTGACCCGTACAACTCTCCAGTTAGGTTTGTTATTTTCTCTGTTAAAGAAACATTTATCCTTATGCCTTCAGAAATGCTTTTACGATGCTTTACAATGTAACAGTATTAAAATTACTTAAAAAAGTAAAGTGTTGAGTGAGGAACACTCGTTCTTTGTAAATTAGTTTTTTATGCATGTATTGATTTCGGATTTCAAGAATTGTTTAAAGATAGGGCTTATATGGTAAAAAAATCCAGGACAGATTTCAGTGTAAAAGTACCTAGCTTAACCCTCAGTTACAGCATAAATTACTAAACAAACTTGCATGAGTATATCAACTTGTATAATTAGTGAATACCTAAGCCTGAGCCCCCCAAACCCCCCCCCCCTGAGGCCTGAAGCTTGGCTTGGCGTGAGTGGCCTAGTGGACTCCGGAACCATGGCAGGAGCCCATCGTGGGTTCGAATCACAGTCCTTGCATGTAACTTTTATCAGCACTGTTCAACTCGTACTGTAACGGCTCACACCTTGCTACGAACCACGCTCAGATGTGTAGTCTATGTGGATGGGCAAAGTAAGGCAAAAGAGGCTGCCAACCTCTTTAAAAACAAAAGTTAAACCGTTTCAGAAATGTTTGGGATAACTGTAACCACATATTTCAGGATAAGTCTTAATGGAAAACAATTCAACTTTCAACAACAAAAGTGTAATATACTTACAAAATGAAAATTAAGTAACATTTAAAAATATTTACAAATAATTTACGTTGATCAGTTCAGCTGTTTGATTTTAATTTAAAACTGAACATTAGATGACCGAAGCTCGTAGACTAATCTATTTTATTTAACACAAAACATACAAAGAGACAACATTTGTTTATACTGTTCTTACGCGGTAATTTGCTAAGTTGATTAGTCTTAACCGTTGTTACTGTGTGTCTGCGAATAAAATTACGTCAGACAAATTACAAGATTTATTAATAAAATTTCTTTTCTGGAGAAGAATCAATGATGTTTTTATGCACATTATCCTAAGGTTTTATAATTATAACTATAACATATGAATGTCGTCCCACAAAATAATCATATTTCACCTAAATTAGTAAACTAATTATTAATTGAAAAAAATTAAATTAGCAAAATAATTAGCCTGAATCAAATAACATATTTAAAACAATAATTTTAGGAAATATTAGTTCAAATAGGTATTAATTTCAAGGTTATCGTTTTTTAAGAAATTTCTGGAACACATAAACAACCATCAACAAAAATAAATTGTATTCAAAGAAAGATAAAAACCTTACAAAACACTCAGCACAAGTCAGTATGTTCGTCACAATTCCTGTATTTAAAACAAATCAGAAAATATTGTAAAATATCATAGGACTTTGCCCCAAGCCTTTAATTTTGTTTGTTTTAATAATCAATATAATTAATTTAACCAATATGACAGTTAGTTTAGTATTTTTTCATAAGTTGTAAACGTTCATTAAATTAACTAAATAATGTAGCACTCCTGTTTTTTTTTAATTATAGGCGAATTAACAACAGCTTTCCTGATATAGCCTGGGTTAAAAACAACATTTCATTTTAACCTTTACTTAATGAGACATTTTTACTAATTAATTAGTCAAACAACATTAAATACTAAATAGAACTGTAATAACTGTAAAATAAAAACAAACTGAAGGTATAATTTGAAACATTTAGCTATAAATTTACATACCGAGACAAAGAACAATCCAAACAGGAACCACTCTATATGTTGATCTCCACTTCATTATGAACTGACTGTTATCCTTGGAACGAGGAAAGACCGCTTAGGCCCGGAGGGGGTGGTGGTCCTCTGGTACTGACTGGTATACACAGCTGATAACAACTGATAACAATCTTTGTACCAATTCATTGATATAAACTATGTTCCATTCAAATACCAACTGTAATAAATGTTCTTCAAGAAAACTAGCTCCTGCGAGAGGATAAGTATACTGAAATGTTTGACTAGCAGCAACGGGAGAGAGTTCAGTTTAAAGTATTTCCAGCGACCTTTCAGAAGGACACCTTCCTAGACAGACGAATTTCACCTAATTAGTTTATGTGTTTACAGATGCTTAATTTGTCAGTGACTAGGACAGGAAATGAAAACATAAAAGTCATTCACAGTTAAAACTTTTGTCACAACAACTAGCTGCCTAGATGATATCTCAGGTGGGCCTCTGGTTGGTAAAGAGTCCCATTTGTATTTGAATTTAAATATGTTTTGGGAATGCATTTAAACAAGTGTTAAGTTTACCATTTGGAGGAGATATCCGAATGGCCTGTGCAATGATAAACAAAGGCTATATTTGTAACTAAAGCAGTAATTTTATTTGTAACTGAAATATATTCTTTTAAGTTTCCTGCAGTTTGAATGATTATGACTCCTCCAAAAACTAATCCAATTGCAGATTGACATTCGCATTCGTCTATGAACGATTTAAAAAACTATCTTTATTGTTCAAAATATTGTTATGTTTAAAATGGTTATTATTTTCAGGAAGAAATTTTGTATGATTCTACAAAAACACATAAATTTTGAATGTCAAGATCGCATAATCTTCTATCATTATTAATACAAACAGAATAAGACTGTATTACAAAATATGTGTAGACCAAGAAAGCATAAACTAAGGCTTTCTTAAACCCCATGTTCTGAAAGGAAGCCGAAGAGCATGGCCAATTTATATAAAAATATAAATCATTTTAAAATTAACCTCAGGACGTTTAATCGAACAACAACAGAAAGTGTATGGTAAATTTCTGAAGTTATGTAACTTGCATTTAATTTTGCCCCTGATCTGAGAAGAAACTATCATTAGAGTGTGACCTTGAAACGGAGGAGGTAATTAACGTCTGTTTCCTTGAATTGGCTATTTCGGGAACATTTCCCTCTTGGAGGGCTTACGTCGTCGTAGTAGTCTACAAGCGCTAGCCAATTAGCGCTAGAGGTAGTTTTTCTGTATTATATCTAAGGGTGAATTATATATCTCAGGTTTTCGTGTAACAGATATCACAACTCAGTTCGTTCTTTAACAAAGTTAATAACTGGGAGTAATACGTTCAGAAATGTATATTGAGGTATGGAATAGTGGTAGAAATGTACGGAATTAAACCAAATGTTATATTATTTGTTATATTGAAGCATTATTGCTTGAATCGTTTCTCTAGTGATATAGATTAAATTGAAACTAAACATTGAATGGTTTAAAATATGGCAAAACTACTTTGGGAGGAGGCCAGATAATTAGTAAATTATAAAATAGTCTGTTTACAATCTTAAGTTACCGTCGATATTTGGAAAAAACAGTTTTAAAAACTGTTTATATAAAGCTCTTATTACAATGTTTCTATATTTGAATTTCGTTTAAGTAAAACCAGTTTATCATTGTTAAGATACATTAGTATAGTAAAACTTATACACTATATTAGGTTTTATATTAACTGAAAATCGGTGGTCTCATAATACATAAATGTCAGATATATCTTGATGATAATTATCCAATAGTTTGACCACTTCTCTTATCAAGGTTAATAAAACGAAACATTTTAGAAGTGTGTTCCTACATGGATCTTACAAAAGTTAGACCAACATTTTAATTTTATTCCTGCGATAAATGTTAATATTTTATACATTCATTTCATTTTTTAAGCTCGCACAACGAAGATTCGTGAGACACCTCATTTTAGTGTGCCTTCTGTTATATTTCCATGTATAGTCATTTAAGAAGTCTTTTAAGCGTAGGTTACATATATCCGTATTTTTCATTTTACGGCAGCAATTATCTTCAGGATAAAAAGGCCCTGAAAATAAACTGATTACTTCTTCATGTAGGAATGAAACTTAAAATCAGAAAAAAATTTGGCTTCTATTAGCTGAGCAACCATATAAATGGTGTGCGTTATATTAATAAAAGACGTTGTCCTATCCTAATGTAATTGAATTTGTTTTATGTCAAATACTCGTTCATTTTCAAAATGAGCTCGTTCGCTTCGCTCACCTGCCCATTTTATATAGTGCTAACTTCGGTATCGAAAAAGAGTTTGAGTTGCCATTCAAGTAGATTTGTTATTTCCATAATGAACATATGCCTTTAAAGTATGTTTAGATGTAATACTTGTTAACAGCTATTTTTGGTGTAACTAACTGGACTGTTAGTCAGGAAGAAATTTTGTATGATTATACAAAAACACATAAATTTTGAGTGTCAAGATCGCATAATCTTCTATCATTATTAATACAAACAGAATAAGACTGTATTACAAAATACTGTTTATGCCTTTCAAGTATGTTTAGATGTAATCCTTGTTAACAGCTATTTTTGGTGTAACTAACTGAACTTTGATCAAATCAATGAGGAATTTGAAGGCCAGTGGGACAGAGCCCTTAGGTTGGATTAGAAATGTTCTTTTATAAAAACCTTATCCTGACATTTACGAACACAAAAAAAAAGAATTATTCAATTTGGTGCACTCATTCTCAAGTTATGGCGTGACCAAGGGAAATATGTATTCATTTTGATCTATTAATTTAATGATAAACGTTAGTGAAGACTTTAAATTGTAATTATTTTATTTTAATGATAAAACTAGCTTTAGCAACTGGCTTTCGACCAGGGATCAGTAGTCATTAACTGCCTGAAATGGACTTAACTGGATTCAACTTTACTGAAATTTAATTTAATTTTAACACCAAAAGATATGTGCAATGAAATAACGAATTTTCTGTTGATAATGGCTTTCCAATAGCAAAAGGTAAATCCCAAGAAAAATTAATATGTACTGTAATGTACTTTAATAAAATAAAATAAATTTGATTCTATCCTAATTTTGTTTGCAACAGGTTAGTGAGTCCCTTATGCAACAGTTGAATAGTTTCTTTTATTTCAGATTTTTAATCACTCTTAACCATTCAAACACTGAGCAAGATTTATTTAAATTAACAAAACGGTACGTTATTCTACCACAACAAATATTACGACCCAGTAAATAAAATGAATACTTTTGATGAAAATTGTTCACTTTAAAAAAATACCTTACCGTATTTTTTGCTGTCTGGTATAACTTAATAAACTTATAATTCCAAGCTCGCCAATATTTTCTTCGTAAGCTATACGACCCAAATTTCCCTACTTCAAGTGCAACGGATTAGTTACGAATAATACATAAGATAAAATGGAAGGTTTTAATATTCTGAAAGTGGTGGTGACGTCGCGCGTCGGTATGCGACAGAGTTGGAAGTCTTAATATTGGATGATGGGGTGCCCTCCTCTCCCCATCTTGTTTGACAGAGTTGGAAGTCTCAATATTGGATGATGGGATGCCCTCCTCTCCCCATCTTGTTTGACAGAGTTCGAAGTCTCAATATTGGATGATGGGGTGCCCTCCTCTCCCCATCTTGTTTGACAGAGTTGGAAGTCTCAATATTGGATGATGGGGTGCCCTCCTCTCCCCATCTTGTTTATATATAGCGCAAGGAGTTTTACAAGTATTTGTTCAACAATATTTAATTTGAATCGTCTCTCATACCAAATTTTAATATAAATTTGGTTTGATAGTAATAAATAACTTATATAAGGAAATCCAGTTGCTCCAATGCGAGCAAATATTTGTTCTAAAAATCACCAAATTCCTTTGGTTGTAGCCTTAAGGTGTCAATGTGTTGATAATATGCGAGACTGGTATCGGGTCAGGCACAACCCATCTTCAGTCACACTTATCATCTACTAGATGGCTTATTATCTACTAGATCTTATCAACACACTGATAAGAAGATAAGTGTGACTGAGTGTGGGTTGTGCCTGACCCGAGACCGGTCTCGTTCATTATCAACGCATTGACACCTTAAGGCTACAGCCAAATCATTATGGCGAGTTTTAGAATAATACTATAGGTGGCAAGGCTTCAGCAAAATAAACCATATATTTGTCTTTGTGCTTAAAACATATAAAGCTTATTTGTGACCCTATCAGTTTATGATTGTAATATCATTCCATAAAACTACAATGGTACAATTATCCTTATTTACAGGCAAATTTCTAAAAAACTGTAATTACAGGTGTTGCATGAAAATTATCCACCAGTAAAACCTAATCCTGTAATCGCCAGTAAAACTTAAATATGTTACTTCTGAAGTTTAACAAGAATACAGGTGAATACTTACAATACAATATCTACAATGTTTATGTGCCTGTAAAATTTAAATATTATTTTACCAACCATAAGTTGCTTGTAAAAATGTATGAACTATTTTTGAAGGTTATGTTATAGAGCTGTCGGGGTTTTGTAGTTTCTTCAACCCCTCATCCATCTAAGATATCTGTCAAAATTTAAAAAATCTTTTGCAAACGTAGATATAAATTTAGCTGACACCATCAATGGAGATTAAGAAAAATTGTAAATCTTGCTTATTTATTAACGTCTTCTGACGAAACTTGGTTTGTGGCTTCATCTTGTTGTGGTCTACTGATGTTTGCACACAAAAAAAAGCATTTTGCCGATAGTTCCCGTAGCCGCAAACTCAATGTTATTCTCATGGAGTTTATACACGATGTTAAATATCGCTTATTTGTGAATTTATTCTCATGAATCTTACTGGCAAGTGACTTTATGAGGCATACTTACATATGTATTGGGAATTCGCTGTGTACGTAGGTTTTTTGTGACAGGGGGCTATTCTAGCAACACCTGTAATTGTAAAATTGTAAGTTGGGAGTTTGTAAATTATACTTAGTAGTTTTATGTAATGGTCCCAGAAATTATTTTGAAACAGCTGTTCTTGCTTCTCTACTGTGTTTCGTTAGTATCAACGGTTGCTGTTAAATGTTCAATCAAATTATTTTATAATTTTCTGTAAGATAAACAATTCTTCTATTAGGTAATTGTACATCAATTATTGATGTTTGCTGAATAAATCGTGAATAATTGTGTACCAAAATTGCGCTTTACGTATAAAATTAATAATTAAGTAATTTATTTTACATTAAAATCTTTAAAGCCCAGAGAGCAGAGCCTTTTTTATCTGAGGGCATTTTAACTGGAATTAACATGTGCATTTTTTATGTCTTGTGAAGGTAAAACAAAACCTAAATGCTTTACCCCTAAGAAATGTTTATCAGACCACTCCACAAGAAGTTGCATGTTACTTGATAGACCATACACATGGCTGACAAAGGCCCCATCTTGGCATCGTTCAGTTGGACTGAAACACTTTAATAAGCTGCAAGTCAAGGCTCATCATGTTGGCCTTCCTTATTTTAAGAAGGCTCTCCATAAGTGGCTTGTACATAGGCCCTTTTACAGCCTGGTTGAATATTTTGACCAGTCTGACTTCAATGTTGTATTTGAGTAGAAATGCATGGCAAGGTGTGTTGCTGAGTAACTTGCTTGTACTAAGTAAGCTAAATATCTTTGTGTTCACAAAATATTGAGTTATTGAAATATTAAGTTATTGCATGTGTAACAACCCTTGACTTCGACTATTGCATGTATCTTTGCCAAATGTCAATAAAGATTTGATTTGATTTGTCTTAAAGGTGGGTATTTCCCAACCCCAAAAAAACACATCTAGACTTTAAGAGCTTTCAAATAACATATGAACTAGTGCTTAAGACAAAATAGTATCTCCGGTAGCCTCCTCACAAAATTCAGCTTACTCTTTTAATTCAGATAGTTATGCATTCAGAGAGTAATAATTATAAAAGAAAAAACTTGGTAATATTTATAAGACGTATTTGGTATCAGAGGATTTACAGTATAACATATTTTACCAACGTTTCCAGTGTTGACAAAATGAAATAATTATAGCTTGGTAAAATATGCATTTTTAAATCTTTTAAAACTATTTAATAAAAAAGTACGTTTTGTTTCACCACACCATCGGTGTTGTTTTGTTTGTTACTGGAATAAAAGAATCGTACAACAGAGTGCGAGGGTAATCACAAGCCAGAGTAACCCATTTATTTGTAATCCGATTAAAAACTCGGTCATTAATATTTCACTCCTAATTCGTGAATCCGCGGTGTCAGCTTTTTGAAATGTTTTAAATAGTATACAATTTCTACTTTAGCTAAAGTTTTATTTCAAACTGTATTATGTTTAATATAAATGTTTTATTTATTATAAGTTTTGCAATATACACCAGTATAGTTTTATATGAACAATACTAACTATATAAATGGAAATAAAATCATTTCGTTACTACTGAATATCACTTTAATGTGTATAAAATACTTATAAACGAAGTTTATTACTTCCGCATAACATAGATAAACCAGATGTTACTGAAGTATGTAAAGTAGAACTTTTAGTTCAGCTAATTTTTACAAAACTATGTAAATATGTCACTCCACATTAATAAAGTTAATATAAATTTAAATTCAGTTTAGGGCTTAATTTGGATTTAATTTTCCTTAAACTCAAGACGATGACAGTATTTTATTATGTGATACAACAAGATTTGATAATGGGACAAAACTAGTCCCGAAACGAGCAATCATACAAACTAGTGGATTAATAACGACAAGGTATGTAACCTTATTTTTAAGTCAATTTGCTTATATTTTCTACTACATTTATAACAAATGTATGTATAAAATTAAATTACCGATATTCTTTGATATGTATAGAACACAACGGTTAAAAAAAATCCATTCTATCCAAACGATCCTTTTATCAAGAACATTTTGTTACAATATTTGGTTTTACAACTGACGCCACTATCAGAACGGATGAACGAAACATAAGTTCCAATAACCTTTGGTTTTGTACGAATTCTAGCAAAACCAGAACTATTTTACTCATGACTGCCTGCTGTTCGTTCACGTTAAAATTAAACAGAAATATTTCCACCACAGTATTTTATCTCTTTATTTTTTTTGCAAAACTGTTGTGATTGGTAGTATTGTTTTAACGTAGATTCCAGTTATATATCATAGCAGCGACTAACTGCGGTGCTGTAGGCAGCCGGAGCCGCAGTATGTTGGAGGAACGGGTGAAATGGTCCAAACATTTATAATGAGCAGGGTCGGTGGCGAGGAGCCAGCCACCACAGAAATGTATGCACTTTATGCCGCTATGCATACATCTTGCGCTCTTTTGTTGCGATTATACGTTATCCCGTGTAAATTAAATTTCCTGAAAACGCATTGCCATCGTAACATGGCGAATTAAGTAAATTACAACGAACGGACAAGATTAGTTTTCGAAAATCGGTACAAGTTTTCAGTGTAATTTAGTTTTACTACTGAATTGTCTACTAAATAGGCTCTGGTGTAACCTAGGCCAGGCTATGTTATAATAAACTCTATTTTAATATAACCTTGCCTAGGTTATGCTGGGAAGATATTTTTGGAGAAAAAATGCTTTTGCAATACAATGTATGAAAAGCGCATCAAACTTTGGTAACAAATAAACATTAGCATAAATCTGATCAAATAAAATTAACATATTATAACACCTTCTTTAGATAATTAATGGAACTTTAACGGGGGACGAAATCCATTGAGTTATTCAAATGTTTCCTAATTTATATTTGTCTAGTAATTGCTATGAACATGTATACACATATGCTGAACATATGCTATGATGAAATGGGAAATCAGTTGAATTCTTCAATTTTGAATCTACAAAATGCCCATTTTATCACATACATTTAAAGACTAGGATAAATGTAATGGTATTTATCATCACAAAAACTAGTTATTAGGCATATTTAACAGTTATAAGCGTTATCCTGTAAAATAGGTTTATTTTTGCATTCTAAATAACAAAATGTTGGTCAGAAAAATTAATTTTAATCTAAAAACTTCGTGATAACCCCGGGAAGTCTTTATCAAAGCTTTGACGTTGCCAATTAACACTCCATGTCAACCTTTGGTTTTCACGCCTAAATAAAGTGAATACAAAATTCATACTTTCATTGATGTCAAATTTTATTAGTGAATTTATTAGTGAAATTTTATTATGGAAAGTGAACTATTAGCATGACCCGCACGGTGAAACTTAAGCCCAGGACCACCATAGAAGTTCCCAACGTGACCCCCTGAAAGTGATTTGGGGGGTCGTTCAAAATTTTATATATAGATATATATGTGTGTGTGTGTGTGTGTGTGTGTGTGTGTGTGTGTGTGTGTGTGTGTGCACTCTAGCGGTCGCATTTGTTGTCCGATTTACTTCAAATTTGGTAGGGACGTTCCTTTCTATAATCAGTTGGACAAGTTCGTTGGACAAAACAATCGAAAAACTCTAAACCCCTTTTTTGGGTATTAATCGTTCAAATTTCGAGTTTTTGGGTCCAAAAAGGGTTAGAAAAGCCCCGGATGTAAAATTAATGTATGTAATAAGGTTTATATTAGTGAGGCGGATGTTTTAAGCCCTCTCTCGTTATTTCATCACCAACATTTACAGAGTTATTAAAGAAAATGTGTATCGACTAAACACAGTGAGTTGTCTTATGGGGGTTTTACATTAGAAAAACCTGTTATTAATTTTTTGGCTTACTTTTATCGTCCCCAGCCACCACACGCCTACTTTCAAGCCTGACTGGACCCTCTCTTAATCTTATAATGCGCAAAATTGTATTCCCAGCATTGCAGGTAAATGAAACCAGGAGCATCAGAACAGCCAAAAAATCAATGTTTTCAGATTTCAATAAAAATTGGAATAACTGTTTGTATTTACACTGATTTTGAGTTTTAAAAGTTTTTTATGTAGAAATTCACTTCTCTCACGTCAGCGTGCTGCGCGCGAACTCGTTTTTTTATTACAGTATTGATTTTTATTTTGGTTTCATATGGTCCATCATTAGAAAGACCGATTTTCCATATACACCTATTGTATTATTAATTCTTACTCAGTCTGCATCTAAGTTGATATAACAATACCTTCGTCGCAGCAAACCTGCGTACTCTGCGAATTTCCAATGCATATTTGTGACTCACTACTACATAGAGCTATTTACCAAGTTTCACAAAAATACATCCATAAATAAGTGATATATAGCATTTTATTTATTCTCCATAAGAATAACATTAGGGTTGAGGACGCAGGTTTGCTGAAACGAGGAAGATAAGTAAATTTTTTTGCAATCATCAATACAACTGAACCAGGTGAAGCTACATACCAAGTTCTCTTAATGTAGGTTCATAATTAAGGGAGATATACAACTTTACTTATCCCATATGAATTAAATGGGGGCCGAGTAAGCAGGTTTGCTGCTACGGGGACTATCAACAAAAAACTTGTTTTTTGTGCTAATATCAATATACCACAACTTGTTGAAGCCACATACCAAGTTTCATCAATATACATTCATAAATAATCGAGATATTGAATTTTATTTATTCTCTATAAGGATAACATTGGACAACGTACTGTGTTTAGCACTTTGAATATCTCTGCAACGGTTGGACGTAGAACAACGATTAAAACACCAAAATGTTTGTTTTGTTGAGCTAAACACATTAATAAACAGAAATGTGAAATTTTTAGTAAAACTATCTGAGAAAAATCTAAAAACCTTTTTCCCATAAGATTAACATGGGATACGTTTTTCTGGATTTTCTCCGGAACAACTTAACCTAGGGTAATGATTCAATATACTAAATTATTTTTTTTTTAGCTCTATAAAATGGGTATAACCAAAATTGAGTGTTTTTAACATTTTAGGGTTAAATTAGCAAAAAACCGATTTTTGGAAAATTGTAAACCCCCATAAAACCCCCTTCCCATAGTGCGATCGATCTGGTTTTCGAACTTAAAGTCATAAATGCTACTCTCCACATTTGTGCCAAATTTCATCAAAATCGGGTGTTTCTTTCAAAAGTTATCGCGGTAACGGACACACACACACACACACACACACACACACACACACACACATATATATATATATATATATATATATATATATATATATATACATATATATATATATATATATCGTTTTGAACAAATAGTGTTTTTGGCATCTGGGGACCTCAAAACGAAAAGTTATCATGGTCTCGGGCTTAAGTCTTACCATGCCACCTACGGTAATAGCTTCTTCCCTATAGGGGAAATTCGCTAAAAGCACTAATGAGAACAAACATTTTTGGAAAATCAACTATGTAAAATCACCCGTTAAAATATTTGCTACGGGAAGAAACCTTCAGCGATTCAACTCATGTAGTAAGAAACCTATTATTCCTCGATGCTTAGTCATCAGTTATTTATTTAAAATTTATATATAATTTCTCTAATTACTTACTGGGTAGAAAGCTGGAGAAAAGAAAAGTAATTACTATTTAAAAAATTAAGCTATGCCATGTACTTAATGATATAAACCCTTATGTATATCTAAAGAAAAACAATAAATATTAAACAAAATGTACAGCTTAAACTACACCACTCTTAACTATGTTATTTTTCAATCCATCAGTTACCCTAAGTATAACATGTGTATTATCGTGTGCCATTTTATGTATGCTATTTTAATATCACGGTACAAAACCCTTAAAATGTCAATGACGATAAATTTAACTCGGTATGAATAGTTATCTAATTGTTTACAAGCGTGTAAAGAATTACGTTTTCGTGCAACATTTCTTTCAAAATTATAAAAGTTAAAATTTTAATCGTGATTATAGAAATAATAATAAATAAATAGCATGATCATTACGGCACTTTTTATGAATATAAAATTTTTTAGAATGATTTTAAAATGGAAAAGGTAGAAAACTTAAGTTTAGTTGCTATTCGTGACGAGAATCTTGATGGAAAAGTATTTATAAATAAACATATCCAGCAGAAAACTATACCGCTAGGAAACAGAAACGAATGCATTTAATCGGCCGAAAGGAATAAATGGAATAAATAATCTGGATTAAAGTGACATGAAATTTACTTCGATCCCAAATAAATATTACTTGCAAGGGTTGGGTATGTTTCAATGATTTTTGGGTATGTACATTTTTTCAAGCATCAAGCAAGATAAATGATCAAATCTTATTATAGAAATCTGACATGCGTAGATAGAAGTTGTGTTTAATACATATGAAAAACAAATGTTTTATCAGTAGCCTGAAGGAATAGAGACACTGTGTAAAAGACTTTGATATCTAAAGTAATCGGATTACGAACGATCCGATCCGTCCTAATTGTAATCCCTTAATGTCTCTCCTAATTTACTAGTCGTAGCATTTTGTTGTTTAAGCATAAATTATTAACTATTTTAATGTTTTATAGAACTCTTGTGATATAGTATAGAAAAAATACTAACTATCTTATGTTAATACACACGACAATGTATAACGTAAAATAAATTTTATGTAAATATGATAACAGTTACTAAGTAAGCTGCAATGTTAAAGATAAGTAGGTAACAGTAGTTAGAGTTCAATGTCATTCTGATTGTAAAAATAAATAATGACTGTGAAATATATCAACTTTAGACATTAGACATTTCAACTTTAATTTGATTACTAGGTGTACGCTCATTCTTCCCGTAAGAGGATGAACGAAAACTGAATGTTTAAAGATATGTAGGCAGGTACTGGATTGGTAACACTTTTCTGTTATCCGTTTTAACTCCACAACAGCAAGAACAGATAATTTATAAACCAAACATTTTACTAATGGAATGGTAACACCATTCCCATATTCGTTTTAACTCCACAACGGCAAGAACAGATAATTTAGGACTAATGTAAATAAAAAATACTACTGACTACTGGAGTGGTAACACCCTTCTCATATCCGTTTTAACACGACAGTACCTGGGGGGCCCAGCTTTGCTCGGGGGAGGGCCAATCAGCCAGTTTAGATGACTTGGAGTAATATTTCATCACTTTCCTCTACTGATAATCAGATTTGTGTAACTCATTTGCCTCTTTTCTACATTTTTAAGGTTCCTCCAGTTGCTATTTATAGCTCAATGTCCTTTTCATTTATTTTACTACTCTATATATATAATCTTCACTCAAATCTTTTAATCTCTGTTCTTAGGAAACCACATGTTAATAATCATAAAAAACATGAGTATTACTTTGACAGTTCCCTGGTTGATTATGAACAGCTGATAAAATTCTTTTGTGTTGATTTAAAACTCCATAAGCCCAATGTTAATTTTTTTAACTTTTCATTCTAATTTTTTTACATTATTTGATTTTTCCTGGGGATGAGACCTGTCTAGAACTTATTTTTATCCCAGAAATTAGTTATTTTGAACATTTGAAGGAAATCGTTGGAGCCGTTTTTGAGATTAGTGTCGCAAGCAAGCAAACATACAAGCAAACCTTACTCATATTAGAGTATATGATACCTGGGGGCCGAACTTTGCTCGGGGGAAGGCCAGTCAGTTTGTTTAGATGACTTGGAGCTTATTTCACCACTTCCCCCTACTGATAATCAGATTTGTATAACTCATTTGCCTCTTTTCTACATTTTTAAGGTCACTCCAGTTGTTATTTATAGCTCAATATCCCTTTGATTTATTTTACTACTCTATGTATGTAATCTTCTCTCAAATATTTTAATCTCTGCTCTCAGGAAACCACATGTTAATAATCATAAACAACATGAGTTCCATGTGGTTCCATAAAATCAGATAATAAATCCTTTGAATGAAGATTACATGTAGAGTGGTCATATCCAGAATGACTCAAAGGTGCATTATAATAACAACTGTTGTGACCTCAAAAATGCTCGTTAGTAGGGTAAATGGTGAAAAACAACTCCAAGTCATAAACAAGATTGACCTTTCCCTAGCAAAGCTCAGTCCCAGGTAGTACTTAAACTATATGAGTATAACTTTGAGAGTTCGCTGAAAGATTTTGAACAGCTGTTATGACTCTTTTGCTTTTATTTTAATCTCCAAAAGCCTAATGTGATTTTTTCAATTTTCCATAGCGGCGTTTTACATTATTTGATTTTTTTGGGGGATGGGACATGTTTAGAACTTATTTTTAACCCATATATCAGGTTTTACAACACAAGTAGTTGGAAGGACACATTAGTTATTTTTTAAGAAAATCGTTGGAGCCGTTTTTGAGATAAGAGTTGCAAGCAATCAACCAAGCAAGCGAGCATGCAAACCTTACTCATATTATAGTGTAGGATAGGATTCAGTCAAAATAATTCAGCATTTGTATTGATTGACTATAACATATTTTTACTCTTAGGCACATAGAATGTACACGAGACAGGGACAATGATTCTGGATTCTAGCATGTTTGAAGTTCTGCATACAGACGGCCAGGGCTGAATTTAGGTCTGTACAGGCTCTGGTCTACACCCTAAATGCAAGTGCGGGCCCTTACCAGCCCGGCCAACTTTCCTGTTTGATTTATATAATATAACCTACGCTTATATCAGGCTCTACAGATGGCGTTGTGCAGTTACTTAAATTTCAAATTGCTAAAATCCGTATTGCTGCCTAGTGTATATTAACGTTGTCATGGCAAGATATTATTAAGCGATTTTCATTATCTAAATACATAAAATAAAGTCGGGATTGTATGTTAGTTATTTAGTTTCATCAAACAGCTGTTATAAGGATGATATCTAAACATACTTGAAAAGCATATAAACATATGTTTATTTTAGACATAATAAATCTATTTGAATAGCAACTCATTTTCAATACCGAAGCAAGCTCTATATAAACATAGGCAAGTGAGCGTAGCTAACGAGCTCATCTTGAAAAAGAACGAGAATCTTTGACATAAAACAAATTCAGTGACATTAGGATAGAATAATGTCTGTCTGACCAGCTAGTAGTACCATAGATTAAGAATACCACAACATATGTTTAATCTATGGTAGTACTCAACCCGAATGCTGACCCGAACTCCAGAACGCTTACCCAAAGATCATCTTTCCTCCATAAATTTAACAAGGCAACTTTTAAAGCCAGCGAGGCGGAGCTCTAAGGTCGGGGTTAAAAGAAAATAACAACAATTTTTTGTATGATTGAAAATTTTCTAAAATTACTAAAAAAGGCGTAAATAATAACATAGAAAATTGTCCTATGCGGTGGAGGTCTATGGTTGAGTAGAGCGGCGTATCAAACGTGGGGACATCTTTCAGGAGATGCTGCTTTAACAAAATAAATCCAACGAATCATACGTTAAAATTAAACGTTGGGAGTGATAGTAAAGGCAGAGCCCTGAGGGAAGAACAAAGAGGTATCCATAATATTTTGGTACCCAACAACGTAGTATATAGGTCTGGAGCAGTTTTGAGGAGCCGCTTTCGAAATCTTTGGATTTTTTATTTGGTGGTTTATATTAGGTTTCTAATGAAATATACCACCTGATTTTTTAGAAAAATTTGGGTTCAGAAATTACAGGGCTTAAGAGATCCCAAACTTCATTTTTTTACCTTTCTTAGTACCATAAACTTTAAATATTTTTAGCAGGTTTCAACAGTTTTATCTCATTGCCATAAAAAGCTCTAAAAGATGAAAAAATAGTACTCCAATCCACACACGGTTAAATTAGTATTTCGTTAGTAGGCTATTCTGCTAATGGTTGTGGAGAATATTTCAATTTACATTCAGCAGTAAACTAAGTATATTGTCCGATGTTACTCTTATAAGAAATAAAAACATATATCTCTTGTATACTGATTAATTTTATTAAAACTTGGTGTGTTAGCATTGACCAATAGGGAATATTCGTCCTAGGACAACCTTAAAACTGGTCTATACCAGTTTGGATGCTGACATTGGGTACAGCAAATGAAGTTGTCATTACATATGAAGTTTTTTGGATGTCCATTATGACAAACTTCCCTTTCACCTTTGGTCCCTCCACTTGCAGCGGCTCGGGGCGGAAACTCAGGGGTTGGTCCCCAACCTGAGAATGTATGGTCTCTGGCTGTTGTACATGGATACCCCATCCGTTGAGTTGGCCAGTTGGAGGGCAGAGCGGGTCCACATTGAGCCTGATCACAGCTGTCACAAGGCACGGGAGTTGGTACTCTGAAAGGCCAATTTGGCTGCCTGTCCCATCCCACCCTTTCCTTTCCTGCTATATCCTAACCTTCTGGTAACTTGCGCAAAATTCCCGCTTATGGAAAACGTGCCTATAGCAGCTATGCTGGGGTTTCCTAATCTAGCAACAATGAATAGAGAATATGTGGAATACGTTTCCATCTAACCCTGGAGGGTGAGGTGGAGCAATTAACCTCTTAAAACCACTGTGTGTACCTAGCAAATTAGATTAAACTGATTGCGTTTATTTGGTCACATGTCCTAGCTCCTGTTCACGCTTTTTTAAGACTCGGCCAATGACTAATATATTTTTGGTACCGGATGGTTTTCGATGAGTTTTAAATATATAACCTGAGAAAAAAGTTGCCAATAATTATTAGACCTATTAATTTCCAGCTCCAAAATCAGGGGGTTAAACATACAGAAATATACTTGTTTTAAACCCATTTAATGTAAAAAAAGGTATTCAATGATTTATTTATATAACAGTATCTTATAAAATTCATTCCTTAAATTTAAAAATGTTTACATCATTAATATATGTTAGTTTGAATTTAAATACACAAGCTACTGAAATCGCAGCACGAGAGATTTAAAAGCAAAATCCAACATCTACATTAATGACAATTTTTCAGGAGGGCAATCTGTCTACATCGTAATTATTTGAACAATGTAGACGGTTGGGATTACGGAGTTTTGGACATCTTGATTGTTTATGAAAATCAATATTAACCACAGAAAATGCAAACAAATATAAACTGTAACCAGACTATTTTACTGACCGGTAGATTACAAAACTTTAATCCCATGTCATTAGGTGACAGTGAGGCTTATTTGGTACATTACATGTAATAAAGATAGTTTGCACGTATGATAGTTTAGTAAGTCTGCCATCAAGTAATTTGTTCACAATGTAAAGAAACTACTATAGGTCTACAACACGCTTGATTATCAATCACAGTCAGTCGTGTTACAGAGTTATACTGTCCCAGTAATTCAAAAATTCCAAAACCTATTGTATTAATTTATCATCACTAGTCCAAACACTTAGCTTTTACATCGAAGTTTTCCAGTAAAAAATAAACTGATAATAAATCTAAATAGATACAAGCATTGTTTTAAACACGACAAAATACTATTAATTTACATAACACTCACATTTTAAACTATTTCGAAATAAAAAAAATTGATGGAACAAAACATAACCAAATCCATAGTTTTGGTTATGTTTACATTTGAGTAATTTATAAACAAATATGCAGTGTTTCCACTCTACGGTAAAAATATGCCACGCACTGATACAAAAAATCCCACTTTATCCCAGACTCTCCCTTATAGTATCCCTCGTCATATCCCACACTTTCCCACTGATTTGTTAAACATTGCAACACAATTAATGTTAAATATTATATGATTATTGAATAATGTATTAGTACAATATTTATACCGTTAGATAGAGCTTATTTAGATCTACTAATTACCTATAGGTATTTTACATTTTAGTACCTCAAAGGATTTTGAGCAATGCGACATAGGTTAAATGATACGGTGAATTAACTAAATTAAATAATTTATTTACGTGAGAGGTACTAATATTTTTAATGGTAGTACTAAAGAGTACGAAGTAGGTACTAAATAATGGCAAATAATTTGCTTGTTAATTCCAACATGGCTCAGCCAGCGAAATTGACATGATTCAGTGTTCGTTCTGTGACGTTTATAAAATCATAATAGGTGCGGACAGCGAGGTTAAAAATGGGAAACCCCGCAACTGCCAGTACGGCGAGAAAATCCACTAGAAGTGCTACTGCTAAGGTGCTCTGGTCGTAAGTTGTAAGCAAACTAGCAGACGTAATGCCGATTTCAAAAAAATCCCACTTTATCCTACAATCCCATTTTATCCCACAAGCAGTCAAAATATCCCATATAGGGGATAAAAATCCCTCAAGTGAAAGACAGACAAATCCCAGCTGACATTTTAAAGACAACCATAGTCAATAGCTTACTACGAAAACCAATTCAACTACTGAATATCAAACATTAAAATTAGTTTTAATAATTATTAATAATCCAAAATAAAATACGAATGCTGTGTTAAAACATCCCTTTGGTATCCCAAATGACTCCTTCAAAATTTCATTAAGAAATGTTTTACAGTTATTTAGATTTCGATAACACACCCACACACACACACACACACACACACACACACACACACACACCCACACACGGCCACTGAAACTTCTTCATCAATACAGTGATTCACTTCGTTCATCAATGATACAGTAGTTTAATAGAATTCTGGCTTCGGGAAAATTAGGGATATTAAAAGGTTTTTAAGCAAACTATACGTTATGTGCTAAAATTTTATGTTAATTACATTTTTACTCTAGTAAGAATGTTACTTACTGAATACCTGAAGGTGTCAAATTTTCAAAATGTAGCTGGATGCATATCGATCTAATTACAGATCATCTTCAGCCGCTGTTTCTTATATTTATGTTTATTCCATCACTGATGGTCATCACACGGGTGTCCTCGACACATAAAACGCACACACGAACACATAGTACGAAACATTTACACTAAAAACCCATTACTGGTACAGCTTTCCACACCGCACTTTACCGATCGGCGAACGTAGGCCTACTGCGGGCTTGCTTCTAAGACAGGATTGCGAATGTCCTAATCAGCTGATTGATGCGGGTGGCACTGGACTAGAGTTTTGCTATCATATCCTCTGACAGGCTGAACGTGATTTTGTCTCTGTACTCCTATTTTTTATTTAATATCACATTTTTACCACACTGATTTGCATGATTGTAGATAAAATATTCCTCCCAAATTTTAGCTTTGTTTTTATCGTTACTTATTTACAAAACTTTTACAGATTCGTTAAATTAAATTTTATGCTCATTGTTTTCCTAAAAATGTTTTGCAACTTTGATGTCGGACTGGTTTGGTTTACAGCATTGTGTTCTTTAAAACGGTATAAAAAAGTTCTGTTTGTGAATCCGATGTATTCCATTTTACATTGAGCCCCTTTATTATAATGAGATAAACACCTTTGGAATTATCTTTGCTCTTAATTAGAGCAAACTCTTACAGTAGGCCTACGTTCACCGATCGGTAAAATGCGGTGCGGAAAGCTGTACCGGTACCGGGTTTTTAGTGTAAATGGTTCGTACTATGTGTTCGTGTGTGAGTTTTATGTGTCGAGGACACCCGTGTGACGACCATCAGTGATGGAATAAACATAAATATAAGAAAACAGCGGCTGAAGATGATCTGTAATTAGATCGATATGCATCCCGCTACATTTTGAAAATTTGACACCTTCAGGCATTCAGTAAGTAACATTCTTACTAGAGTAAATATACCAGGTGTCAAGGCTATTAAAATTAAAATAAAATTACATTTTCTAATTACAGATAGATTGGCTGATTTTTGGGTAATAGCATAGGTTTACACAATAAATATAACATTAATTAAATATGTTTTCAATAGTCATTTAGCTTAAATACAATCAAACAACAATCATGAAAAGCCTACCACGTCCCATTTTTATGTTACAGTACCATTGAACCTGTACCACGATTTGTCTTTTCAGTTAGAGCGTGGTCGGCAGCTCTGCAGAGCATAGATGGAGTACAGTACAGGATTTGCTTTTGTGTTTGTAGGATCACAGTTGTAGTGAGGCATTTTTGGAAATTTATGTTTTGTATTGCAATTAATTTTAAGGACTATTTAATGTTTTAAATTAATTATAGATTTGGCAGAGTGGATTGTAAGTTTCGCGATTTTTTTAACTTACAACTTTCTTATGAGATCACTATAATGTTTTTTTCCTAACAGACACGGGAGGCGACGAAGAAACAACATAAGAGTGGACAAGAGTAATGTTTCATCACTTATTTATGAGAGTGGATTGAAGATAAAGTCAACTGAATCAGTTGATGTACCCTCGAAGTTACACTTCCCTACGATGTAACCTTGTATTGCAATGGACTTTTGGGATATAGAATTCCAAATAATCTACTGTTTTCGTATAATGTCCAATCCTGGATATTATCCAAACACTATATTTTTACGACATTCCGAAAATGTAAAACATATGTGTTAATTTAAATTAAGTGTTTAATCTTACCACGTGCAAAATCTATGACCTCAATTTGTACCATTTTGTACTTCGATGAGGAGTTCCATTATTTAAGCACGTTATGATATCAGTTCGTACAACGTATTACCAACGTCTAATTAGAAATTTATATTTGATTAAAATTGTTATAAGTTGTTGTGAATTCATTGCTTAAGAGAAGGGTATATAAATCAATATATTAAACGAGTCTAGCTAGACCTATATCATTTGAATCTTAGGAAATTAATAATAGATTCGTCCCAATGGAAAACAAATAATTTATGTTGTTGAAACAACTAAATGTTAAGAATCCTAACAAGGGCAGTTTTACTCTCATCAATTCTAACAAGGCAAAAAGATAATATTTGATATATATATATATATAAAACTATATGAGAATTAACTTTCGCAACAACACGAAAAGGTAATAGGAGTACAATCAAGCAATACACATGTAATTTGACGTGGAGGCAGAGTTACAGGGACACATCGCTCGTTGCACCTGTTTAATTACTGAGTCCCAGTGATCCATTATCACGACAATGATGATTCTTGACGTGGAGGCAGAGTTACAAGCACACGGCGCTCGTTGTACCTGTTTAATTACCGAGTCCCAGTGATCCATCATCTCGACACTGATGATTCTTGACGTGGAAGCAGAGTTACAAGCACACGGCGCTCGTTTTACCTGTTTAATTACTGAGTCCCAGTGATCCGTTATCTCAACACTGATGATTCTTGACGTGGAGGCAGAGTTACAAGCACACGGCACTCGTTGTACCTGTTTAATTACTGAGACCCAGTGATCCATTATCTCGACACTGATGATTCTTGACGTGGAGGCAGAGTTACAAGCACACAGCAATCGTCGCACCTGTTTAATTACTGAGTCCCAGTGATCCATTATGACGATACTGATGATTCTTGACGTGGAGGCAGAGTTACAAGCACATGGCGCTCATCGCACCTGTTTAATTATTGAGTCCCAGTGATCCATTATCTCGACACTGATGATTCTTGACGTGGAGGCAGAGTTACAAGCACATGGCGCTCGTCGCACCTGTTTAATTATTGAGTCCCAATGATCCATTATCACGACAATGATGATTCTTGACGTGGAGGCACAGTTACAATCACACGGCGCTCGTCGCACCTGTTTAATTACTGAGTCCCAGTGATCCATTATCACGATACTGATGATTCTTGACGTGGAGGCAGAGTTACAATCACACGGCGCTCGTCGCACCTGTTTAATTACTGAGTCCCAGTGATCCATTATGACGATACTGATGATTCTTGACGTGGAGGCAGAGTTACAATCACACGGCGCTCGTCGCACCTGTTTAATTACTGAGTCCCAGTGATCCATTATCACGATACTGATGATTATTGACGTGGAGGCAGAGTTACAAGCACACGGCGCTCGTCGCACCTGTTTAATTACTGAGTCCCAGTGATCAATTTTCACGACACTGATGATTCTTGACGTGGAGGCAGAGTTACAATCACACGGCGCTCGTCACACCTGTTTAATTACTGAGTCCCAGTGATCCATTATCACGATACTGATGATTCTTGACGTGGAGGCAGAGTTACAATCACACGGCACTCGTCGCACCTGTTTAATTACTGAGTCCCAGTGATTCATTATCACGATACTGGTGATTCTTGACGTGGAGGCAGAGTTACAATCACACGGCGCTCGTCGCACCTGTTTAATTACTGAGTCCCAGTGATCCATAATCACGATACTGGTGATTCTTGACGTGGAGGCAGAGTTACAAGCACACGACGCTCGTCGCACCTGTTTAATTATTGAGTCCCAGTGATCCATTACCACGTCACTGATGACTCTTGACGTGGAGGCAGAGTTACAAGCACACGGCGCTCGTCGCACTTGTTTAATAACTGAGTCCCAGTGATCCATTATCACGATACTGATGATTCTTGACGTGGAGGCAGAGTTACAAGCACACGGCGCTCGTCGCACCTGTTTAATTATTGAGTCCCAGTGATCCATTATCTCGACACTGATGATTCTTGACGTGGAGGCAGAGTTACAATCAAACGGCACTCGTCGCACCTGTTTCATTATTGAGTCCCCGTGATCCATTATCTCGACACTGATGATTCTTGACGTGGAGGCAGAGTTACAATCACATGGCGCTCGTCGCACCTGTTTAATTACTGAGCCTTAGTGATCCATTATCACGATACTGATGATTCTTGACGTGGAGGTAGAGTTACAAGCACACGGCGCTCGTCGCACCTGTTTAATTACTGAGTCCCAGTGATCCATTATCACGATACTGATGACTCTTGATGTGGAGGCAGAGTTACAAGCACACGGCGCTCGTGGCACCTGTTTAATAACCGAGCCCCAGTAATCCATTATCACGTCACTGATGACTCTTGACGTGGAGGAAGAGTTACAAGCACACGGCGCTCGTCGCACCTGTTTAATTACTGAGTCCCAGTGATCCATTACCACGTCACTGATGACTCTTGACGTGGAGGAAGAGCTATAAGCTCACAGTGCTTGTCCCATTTTTAACATAAAAAATCATTAAATTAATTACGAAGAAATAAGTATATTCTTGCTGCAAATACTGTTTATATACATTTTGCTATTAAAAGAAACAAGACAACACGTTATGGTGTTTGTATCATATTTATATTTTAAATTAATGTTTTCAAAATCCAACCTTTAAATAATATGACTTTTCTTTAATGATTTTTTAGTAAATTTTTAATTAGTAATATATTTATATCCAATTACAATACTTCCACAAAACCTACACCAATTATGCAATACACGAAACTGTGTAGTAACGGTTCAATAACAAATAAGCGGAATTCTTTAATATCATTCAATATTCAAAATAATTAGTAATTAGTACCAATTAAATAACGTTATTGCGTAATAAACTAATTTTACACCGATACTTTTGAGTACGGTGGGTAGCTTAGTGGTTATCGTGCTCGCCTCGTAATCCGAGGTTCGCCAGATCAATCCTGATTAAAATCGCAACATTTTTAGAAGGTTGGAGACTGGACTTAGCTTTTTTAGTCATTGGGCTATTAATTGTTAATGATGCTTTCTAGGAACAGGTCAATCTTAGAAAGTGACAAGACCAGGGATTGGACCGTGTTTATCAAAACGTTAAAAAATGCTACTGGCGTAGATATACACAAAAACAAAAACGGTATTTGTAGACCATTCAATAACAGCAGCTGTTAATATTTTTATTTACAGGAATGCACAAATATTTATAATATTTTACATTTTTAATTTTATACAAGCAACAGATTAGACAAGCTTAGTTTAAGCAATTGAGAAAAATAAACGTCGTAAAATTTATAAAATATTAGCCTCCAATTTGACTTGGTTTATACTCATATGTTGTTCTGGCGTTTAACATTCATATCCACATAACTAAAATTAAATTCCCGTAACTCACCATAACGCTTATAATACATGCTTTGTTGGCATCCTGCTGATTCTGAAACATCAATTGTCATTCCACCCAGTGTTTTTTATCAATTTATATGATTTAAAAAAATACCAATGACATCTTTTCAACTCATAACAAACCATATAATTAATTTAGATGAATTTTTCATGGGTAACAGTATTTTTCCAACATTTAAATCGTACAGATAAAAAATTATTACACTGGAAATAAATAATAAGAAGAAATAAGTAGCAGTGGTAAAGTATATTTTTAAAGTATATTTTTATCAAAATTATTATTTATTTTTACATAGAAAAACTTTGTTGAATAGAGGCATATACCAGGCATGAACGGTAGTGCGTGTATATAACAGTAAGTTAGCTGGAAGAAAGCAGGACAATGCCCTGACAATAAAGCGGATGGTAGTAAAGCGTATTGGGAACCAAGAAACCATCCCTTCACGCCATATAACTCAGAATAGGTTGTGTGCATTTTGGCTGGAGTTCGTTTTATATTTGCAAAGACAATACAATGGAAACGTTCGTTTGCTGAAAGTAAGACTTAAAATTGGTATTTATACATTTATAATTTTAGGTACAACTTAGTTCTTTGTTCTGTTTGTTATTTTTAAAGTACAATTTTTGTACTAACTCCACCTCATTCAAATTTCCCCTTGCCAACCTTTACGGTATTTTTAAATTTCCCTAACCAAAGGATTACTTTTAAATAATAGTTTTCAAATGAATATAAGTACTTAAGGCGAATTGTTTAAATGTAAGGTTTTGTTAACGTCATCAACATTGGCGATATATTCATTCTGTGGTATGTTAGTAGGGGGCATTGGTTCCTTCTGACCCAGCACAGGCGCGTGAGGAGGAATGAGGAATCACCCCCCCCCCCGGATGACCTTGACCCCAAGGTCACCCCCCGAGGGCCCCCCCCATGACGTCACCCCCCCCATGACGTCATCCCCCCCCATGACGTCACCCCCCCCCATCATGTGACCTGGCGGAAACCTAACATAGGCTGGTGAGCACAGGCGTGTGAGGAGGAATGAGGACCCCCCCCACCCCCGTCACGTGACCTAGCGGAAACCTAACATAGGCTGGTGAGCACAGGCGTGTGAGGAGGAATGAGGAACCCCCCCCCCCGTCACGTGACCTGGCGGAAACCTAACATAGGCTGATGAGCACAGGCGTGTGAGGAGGAATGAGGACCCCCCCACCCCCGTCACGTGACCTGGCGGAAACCTAACATAGGCTGGTGAGCACAGGCGTGTGAGGAGGAATGAGGAACCCCCCCCCCGTCACGTGACCTGGCGGAAACCTAACATAGGCTGGTGAGCACAGGCGTGTGAGGAGGAATGAGGACCCCCCCCCACCCCACCCCCCCGTCACGTGACCTGGCGGAAACCTAACATAGGCTGGTGAGCACAGGCGTGTGAGGAGGAATGAGGAACCCCCCCCCCGTCGTCTGCAGCACTTTTCCTGATGAGGAAAAAACTTTCGAAAATTAATAACTAGCCTATTTACCCACCGATTCCCACGGGACTTTTTTCAGAGTGTAGGCCTATCCTAGAGGAAGCGAATGACGTAAGAACCCCATAGATCCGCCATTAAACAAGGCCGCTATTAATTTTTAAACGCGTTTTCCTTATGGGATCTCAGCTGTTTACCGACCGATTTTGATGAAACTTCACCACATGTCGGGCGACGGCCTAAGTAAACCATCCCTTAAAGAAAATTGAAAATCAACCGTTAAACGGGCCCGCTATTAATTTTTAAACGCGTTTTACTTATGGGATCTCAGCTGTTTACCGACCGATTTTGATGAAATTTCACCACATGTCAGGCGGCAGCCTAAGTAAACCATCCCTTAAAGAAAATTGAGAATCCACCGTTAAACAGGTCCACTATTAATTTTTAAACGCGTTTTCCTCATGGGATCTTGGCTGTTTTCCAGACCCCTCACGATGGTTCAAAACTAGCAAAGGCGCGGTGAGGATGCAAGTCCCCCCCCCAGCGGCTCCGCGGAGTCACGTGTCGAGGCGCGTGCTAGGGCCTACGTGACCGCCCGGGGCTGTTTACTCATCAGCGGTTCCGGGAACTGTTTACCGCTTACATTCCACTGCGAAGCTCCTCCGGAGGGCGACAGCGGGTGAAAGCGGTGTTCGAGTCAGTCTTGAGGACCCCCCCCCCGTCAGCGATAGACCACCTCTCACGTTTCTGGAATCTTCTAGAAGGTTCGCTGAAGCGTGCAACCTGGGTATAAAACCGAGGCAGAGCCGCGCGCGCGACCTCAGTGTTGTTCGAGACGTCACCATGAACGGAAACGGAGTCAGTGCAGCCGAAGTGGACCAAACGATCCGCTCCTTCCTAGAGGAGCTGAACGCAATGAACGATGAGAACGCCAACGCACCGCCAGTACAGCAGGGATGTGCGTCAAAGAAGAAAAAGCTCGATGGGTGGACTGTAAAGAGGAAGGAAGTGCCTATCGATTCCCCGACACTGTGCTGGTCCGCTGGCGGATATCAGTACACTGTGAAGAACCCTACCAACAGCGGTAATGTACTGTTAAAGATGAACGTGTTCAAAGGAGGTCGCCCCACGTTCAGTTGCGGCTTGTACTTGGACGAGGAGCGAAACGATGAAATCTGCATATGTCTAGAGGACCTGCTATCCAGATTGCAAAACTTATGGCTGGCAAATAGCGAGACGGGAGAGTCAAGATACGACGGGATCACTAGGACCGCTATTCCTCTACCCACCTGGCGAAAGACCGATTGCGTCATCTCAGGGAAAACCAAGAGGAGCGTACACTCCAAGCGCGCTACCCAGTAAACGAGAGAGCGTGGAAACTTCCACTAAGCAGTTGATAACCGAGATGCTTCTAGAACAATCCACTTGCACCATCACGCAGTATAACGTTGGCGTGAGGCCGAGGATGAGCCTTGTGAAGAGGAGCAGCTCTCCTGGCAGTAAAAGTCCTCTCCTAGAATTTGTATAAATAAATGGTATTCCTTATTCCCTTATTTCCTTTAATATTAAAAAAAAGAAATCAATTAAAAAAAAGCGAGAAAAGAATTTAGTTTTAAGAGCCGAGGTGGCGGTGCATGGCAGTCAGTAGACGCCATGGACTTGAGGTGGAAACACCCGTTCACCGCCATCGTGGTCGGGCCTTCGGGCAGCGGCAAGTCGCACTTCGTGGCTCGCTTCATAGAGCACGCCGACCGCATGTGCGATACGCGGTTCGCCCGCATCACTTGGCACTATGACAGTGGTGGCGGCGGTGGTAAGAGCCGTGCGGACTCTGCCGTGCGCTACGTAGCCGGCCTGCCAGACCTGGACGACTACGATGGTAGCGAGCCCGCCCTGGTCATCGTCGACGACATGATGCGCGAGGCCGGCCCCGGCGTGGCGGACCTGTTCACCAAGGGCTCGCACCACCGCAACATGAGCGTGTTCTTCATCACGCAAAACCTTTTTCACCAGGGCAGGGGGCAGCGCGACATATCGCTGAACGCTCACTACATAGTGTGCTTCAAGAATCCCAGGGACCGCGCTCAGATCAAACACCTGGCCCGTCAAGTATACCCGGAGAACCCCAAATTCGTGGAGGAGGCTTACGCGGACGCCACGCGTGATCCGCACGCCTACCTGCTCATAGACTTGAAACAGTCCACGCCTGAAGAGATGCACGTATGTTCGGCCATTTTCCCAGACGACCCGGTGAACTACGTGTACCTGCCCAAGAAGAAGTGATAAATAGGCCGAGCGCGTGCCAGCGTCAGTCATCATGTCACACCGCGTGAAGAAGGACGCGGCGCTGCTGAGGGCCCTAATACACGCTACGCCCAAAGAACGCAAGGCCCTGTTAAAAGCGTGCGACAAGAGTCACATCAAGTCATTGTGCGAGTGCGCGTATAACGTGCTACGCGGAAACGTACCGCTTTCCCCCTGTCTCAAACGCAAATTGAGCAAACACAAACAGGCGCTCAGACGGCTAGTGAAACGCGGCGAGGGTTGGGCCAAGAAGCGACACTACCTCGTCCAACGGGGCGGAGGGATCCTCCTACCTCTGCTGTTGAACGCTGTTCTGCCCGTTCTAGCGCAGAAGCTAATCGGACATGGAGTACGCTAGGAAAATGGTGGTTGTACCGCAGGAGCTCATCGAGAGATTGCGAGAAGGACCGGGACCAGGGCCGGGGCCAAGAGGAGGAGCAGGTAGCGCCAATAAGCCAGCCAGCCTGGACGCTGAGATGCATCGCATATTGAGCGACAAGCGGCTGGACGATACGGAGAAATGGAAACAATATCAGCAGGTGTTACAGCGGTTCCTGCACTTTTCCGCGGCTAAACGTCAACCCATAGGTCTGTCAATCATCGAGGGTGAGCAGAGGGAGGAGGAAGCGGCAGGGGGTCCGAGTCAGATGAAGCGCGAGTCTAGCGCCTCGGCGGAGGAGGACATTGTGGAATCGTTCTCAAAAATCTACAGGTCGGTGGCGCGCAACTTGTTGCGATTCATGACCCGGCAAGGCAGCCCCATCGCCTGGGACGCCAGTGGGGCGGTGTACGTGAACAAGGTGAAGATCCCCGATTCCAATATAGTGGACATCGCGCACAGCATAGTGAGAGCGCGAAGGGCGGACCGATTGCCTACCGGCTGGCATCAAGTGATGGCCGCCTTGAAGGACATGAACGTGCCCAAAGAATACGTGAGCAATCCCACGGCGTTGCGTTACTTAGGCGTGGGGCTGGACTCGGCATCGAGCCCCTGGGGAGACACGACAGCCTCGTCGACACCCCTCTCACCGAGGTTGACACCGATACTGGACCGTCTGAGACCGCGACCTCCAGCGGCCAGGAGAAGGATAATAACCGAGGAACCTGACCGGGAATCGTCATTGGACAACTGGGAGCCGTACACACCGTAATGGAGAAGCTGTACTACGACCCGAGCCAACCCGGTTCCCTCGGTGGGGTGGCCGCCCTGGCCAGAGCCGCGCTCCTACCGAAACGTCGGGTAGCCGACTGGCTGCGCGCTCAGGACACCTACACGCTGCACAAGCCCGCGCGCAAGAAGTTTCCCCGCAACCACTACGCCGTGTTCGGGCCCCGGGAGCTGTGGCAGGCGGACCTGAACGACATGCGCGGCCTGAGCCGGTACAACGACGGAGTCAACTACCTGCTGACTGTGATAGACGTATTCAGTAAGCGGTTGTTCGCGGTATCACTGAAGAGGAAAAGCGGGCCTGAGGTGGCTGCTGCGTTCGAGAGGATATTCTCCGAGGCGACTCCTCGCTGCCTACAGACCGACAAGGGGACGGAGTTCACCGGGGCCGCGACCAAGAGAGTGTTCAAGAGTCACGGTGTCAACTACTTCACCACGCAGAACCCCGACGTGAAGGCGGCGGTGGTGGAGCGAGTCAACCGCACGCTCAAGACCCGCATGTGGCGCTACCTGACCTACAAAAACACGTATCGCTACGTGGACGTGTTGGACAGGCTTGTGGACGCCTACAACCACAGCCCGCACAGGAGCCTGGGTGGCGGTCTGCGACCCGCGGACGTGGACAGCGGTGATGGAAAAACGGTGTACAAGGCGTGGCGTCACATGTACGGAAAGGCGATCCGGCGGCGCAAGCCCAGGTTCGAGCCGGGTGACACGGTGCGCATAGCAAAGGAGAAGGGTACGTTCGCCAAAGGTTACGAGACCAATTGGAGTAAGGAGCTGTTCGTGGTGGACCACGTACACGGGTCGCATCCTCTGCCATTGTACGTGTTGCGCGACCTGAACGGGACGCCGCTGGAAGGGCGCTTCTACGAGCACGAGATGCAAAAGGTGACGATCGCCCCGGACCGCCTGTATCAAATAGATAAAATACTGGACACCGAGGGGCGAGGCTCCAGTAAGCGCTACCTAGTCAAGTGGGTCGGTTACGGAGAGGACTTCAACTCGTGGGTACCCGCAGCGGACGTGCAACAGCTGCGATGACGAGGCACGACCAGTTTTACCTGACGTTGCCCAGTAACAGTTCAATGAAGTACTATCCCAACAACATGGTGACAAACTACACGACCCATCTACCCTCGAACGTTGATCTGTCAGACGGCGAGTGGGAGGTCGCTCTGGTGGAGGCGCACTACCCCTTCTCTTTTCTAACCGTCGGTGAGGGAACCTACATCAAACTAGTGCTGGGAATGAGGGACTCGAAAGGCGGGTTGGCCGTGGTGGACAAGTTGTCAATCAAAGTGGAGCCGGGCAATTACAGTAGTACCGAGGAACTCGTGCACGCAATCAACAACCACCCTCAAATGAAGAGTAACCTGTGCACCTTCTCGTATGACGAGAGGTCCTCCAGGGTGGAATTGCTGTCGACGTCTTCAGCCGTTCAGAGCCTCAAACTGAGCCCCAGTTTGGCGCTACAGTTTGGCTACGAGGTGGATACGGATATCGTCAAGCGTCACAGGTCCGTGAGGCCGGCTAACCTCTTCGCCGGTCTGCCATCACACATGTACGTGTATTGCGACCTGGTGGAACCCCAACTGGTGGGCGACGCTGTGGCGCCACTACTGAAGATCCTCAACATCGACATCAGGAATTACACGTACGGTGCCAACACGACAGTGTATATAATAGACCCGCACTACGTGCCGGTGATTAAAACCTCATTCGAGAGCGTGGAAATCGATTTAAGGGACAACCAAGGGCGACACTTGCCATTCCACTTCGGGACCACGTGCATGAAGCTTCATTTCAGGAAAGAGAGGCAGCGGCAATGAATCCGAGCGATCCCTATCTGGCGTATTACCGCCACCAGCAGGCGGGCCATGGCGTATCCTCCGTATTCAGAGGAGCCGCTTTCCAACGCGGACACGGTATCGGCAGTTTCCTAGGCGGGCTGATGCGTACAGTGGTCCCTTTGATCAGATCCGGCGCATCGGCGCTGGGCAAGGAGGCGCTGAGGTCCGGTGTGGGCTTCTTGGGCGATGTGGCGGCGGGCACAGCCGACCCCCGAGTCGCGGCCAACACCCGGCTCAGAGAGTTTACCGGGTCGCTGAAACGTAAGGCCGATGAAAAACTGGATCGCGTGCTGAGCGGTGGTGGCGCCTATAAGAGGAGGCGTGTACAGCAGATTACTCCTCAGTCTATGGCGAAACTCCTCGGAGCGAGGAAGCAGAGCGCTGCGCCCAAGAGGAAGCCCGCAAAACGTGTCGCTAAGAAGAGGAGAAGCAAGAAGAGTGAGAGTACCGTGAAGGACATTTTTGGATAATGGCGTTTCTACATCAGAAGTCGTGCGAGTGTGTCAAGACCGAGTTGGACCTGTTCTCGCTACCGCCCACGCAGACCAGTATAGAGAGCGGTAAATGGGTGCAGTACAAGCCCATCTCCTCCCTGACAGACGACTCACCCGTTGAGTTCATAGTTCCGGGTCATGGGGACGAGTACACGGATCTGTCACAGACGCTACTGCATGTGAAGGCTACCATTAGAACGGCTAATGGAGGCGCTGTAACGGGTGATCAAGCGATAAAAGAGGTGGGTCCAATTAACAACTGGCTGCACTCGCTGTTCAGTCAAGTGGACCTGTATCTGAACAACAAACTGGTGTCTCCTCAGAACAACACGTACGCCTATCGCGCCTACCTGGAGAACCTGTTGTCCTATAGTGGTGATGCCAAGACATCGCACCTCACCGCGGAGTTGTTCTACGAGGACTATGCCGGGTACATGGACAATACTGAGGAGGATAATGCCGGTCTAAAGAACCGGAGGGAGTTTGTCAAGGGCAGCCGGTACGCGGACATGGTCGGACATCTGCACGTCGACCTGTGCAACCAGGAGAAGTTCATGTTAAACGGCGTGGAGATGCGCTTTCGCCTGATCAGGTCAAAGAACTCATTCTCCATCATGTCCAAAACCGTGACAGACTATAAAGTGGACATTGCCGAAGTCAACCTGTTTATGCGCCGCTGTAAGATCAACCCGAGCGTGCTGTTGGCTCACAGCAGGACGCTGGAGTTAGGCACAGCCAAATATCCCATTACGCGCGTGGAAGTCAAATCCTTCACACTACCCTCCGGTATCAGCAGCAAGACTCTGGACAGTGTTTTTCTGGGTCAACTGCCGAAACGCATTATAGTTGGCCTGGTCAGCAATCAGGCGTTCAACGGGGACTACAAGAAGAATCCGTTCAACTTCACCCACAGCCACGTGAACTTCTTCGCGCTGTACATAGATGGTGAGCAAGTGCCATGTAAGCCGCTTCAACCGGATTACACGTTCGGTCAGGAGTTGTGCGTGCTCGCCTACCACACGCTGTACACCGGCACCGGCATCAATTTCTCAGACTGTGGTAATGAAGTCAGTCGCAACGAATACCCCTACGGATACTGCCTGATGGCGTTTGATCTGACGCCCGATATGGCGGCCTCTCAATCCAGCCACTGGAACCTGGTGCGTAACGGTAACCTGCGCATAGAGATTGGGTTCTCCGAAGCCTTGGCGGAGGCGTTCAACTGCATAGTGTACGCCGAGTTGGACAACGTCATGGAGGTGGACCGTCATCGCAACGTCACAGTCGACTTTGGCGGGTAAACGAGTTGCCGCGCGCTCAAGGTCACCGCGTGCGGACCGTTAGGTGATGGCGGCGCGCGCACTCAACGTTATCCCGCTAGGCGCGCTCCCGCCAGCGCTCAGTCGAGTTCAGTCAGCCGTACGGGATGGACGTGCCGCCACCGATCTATAACGAGCCGCCACCAGCGCGCTGTCATCACGGAAGCGTGGTGATGGATATGCAGTGTTTTAAAGACAGTGATAATGACTTTCTACTGAAAGAGGTTTGCGTGGTGGACGTGACTACCAGCACGCTGCTCCTACATCACATCGCCCGCCCACCCTTCAGTAAGGACCTCCTGACTCCCGAGAAACAGCGCGAGAGCATCTGGATCACTCGCCACTGCCACGGCTTGGAGTGGGACCAGGGGGACATCGCGTACATTGCCCTGCTGGACAAGCTGCGCTCCTGCCTCATCCACCGCCCCTTGGTCTACGTCAAAGGATCGCAGAAGAGGGACTTTGTACAACGCCACCTCATAACTGAGCCCGCCGCCACCACCGCTCAGGACATGGAGGATCTGGGCTGCGGGTCGCTCAACGGTCCGCCCACCTACCGGACCCTGCGCTGTCGCCACCATAAGAGCTCCCACAACCGTTGCGCCCTTCATAACTGCATAGTATTGCGGGACTGGCTCGTGGCTAACGACAGTCCAGACCCGTCCGTCTCAAGCTGCCTGTGCTGCTTCCGCCCACGATGAATACCGTCCAGATCAGAGAATGCCTGGTGAGGATCCCCGGACTGAGGAACGTTGCGGTCTACGCCTCTGACCAACTACCGGACGTGCCGGTCAAGCCTCTTACCGCTATCGTGTTCAACACAGTGGCACACACCGAGAGCGGTGAACACTGGGTGGCGTTTTACTGCTCGGAAGAGGACAGACTCGAGTACCTGGACAGCTACGGAAGGCCGCCATACCAGGCCGACTTTCAAAGGTTCCTGAGGCGCAATCCTCATCACCGCCACTACGTCTACAACAGGTATCGACTCCAGGGCTACGATACCTCTGTTTGCGGTTACTACTGCCTCACTTACCTGTACTGCCGGGCTGTTCTCCGCACGTCACTCAGCGACTACGTCCAGCTCTTCGACCCTGCCGCCCCCGCCGCCAACGACGCTCTCGTCCGCAGGCTCTTTCACTCCATATTCGCTTAAAACTAGTTTGTAAGGTTTTTTGTAGTATGTGTATGTAACCTTATTACTGTACAATACATGCCTCATAATGATAAAGCTTGTGTTTTCATTTCACCTTTCTCCTTACTAAATTTTAAAAAATTATCAAAACTGAGGCAGCGGGGCTGGACCTCAGGTTTATATACCAGCGGCGCGTGTCACTGGCTGAGCCCCCGCCAAGTGGCAGTGAAGGCCGCCAAAGAGGGCACGCCACGAGACCCCTCGGACATCAGCAAACCGCTGAGTAATTCGAGGGTGACCCCTCGGACATCAGCAAACCACTTAGCAACTCCTTCCTGGGCAACTCCTTCAGGGTCGTCCCCGACACGCGCCGCCAACCGCTCCCGGTTGGCGGGGGCTTTTTAAGCTGCACGGCTCGGGCCAAACGGCCCATAACGCCTTTCCGAGCCTAACGGCTTGTGACTTTTGAGTGAGCAAAGGGAGGAAATAAACAACTCGGGTTCATGCTGTACATAAAGCTATTATATTTTCTTACAAATACTATTTACAATTTTTTTCTCTTATAACTAATATACAACTAGACGGGGAATTCCTCTTCTTCCTCGTCTTCGTCCTGGCGCTGTCCCTCCTCCTCCTCGCCGTCCACTTCCATCCGCTGCGGATGTTCTCCTCTCCTCCTGGCTGGCGGTAGCGGCGGGACGTCCTTGTGTCCCCATGGCAGAGTGTGGATGCCGTCGGGGAGGACGCACCGCTTGTCGTCAGCTGGACTGAGGCTCAGCTTGTTCACTTCCACGGTGTAGACCCGGTGCAAGTGGGACTGGAACCGGACGTTGGTGGTGTGTTTATGGACCCCGTCAAACAGACACTCTCTGTAGTCGTCGGGGGTGAGGACGTTCTTGACAACGCCCTTCGCAACCCCCTTGGCTCGCTTGAGAGCCTTGCTGCCACCTGTCGCTGCGTCCTCGATGTCCATGAAGTACAGCTTGGACCGCAGGCCGAGGTACTCGTATAAGGACAGGCCGTTGCACTCGTCCTTAAACTTTCCGATGACCTTGGCGTTGACGGGGCTGTAGCAGGGGTGAGACCTCGGATAGCCGCTGGTGTCAAAGTCGTCCAGGTGTTCCTTCATCTCAGCATAGACGTCCTGGGACACGATGTCAAAGACGAAGCTGTCCGTGTCCATGTAGTCCACGGTGAGGCGGTCACCGTAGCGCTCCTTCATCTTGCGCAGGAACTCGTACATGAGCCACTTGCTCAGCTCCAGGACTGACATGCCTACGTAGACGGGCTTGTCTAACACAATGTTGACCTTGGACAGATGCACCAGGGCCACGTCCTCCGTGTAGTACGTCCGGTCCAGGAAGTTGGATCTGGCGACGTACTTGGAAAACTTCTCCGGGGTGCACACCAGCTTCACGTTGAGGCGCTTCCGTACATTCTCGATGGTCTTGCCAAAGACCGCGTTGTTCATGAGCTTGAAGAAGTCCTGTTCAAACTTCGTTTTGGCCTTCTTCCGCAGCTCCGTGTTCATCAGGATGTACGGTTCCAACCACCGCGACTGGTGAAACGAGATCGCCCGATGCACCGCGACCAGCTCCAATCCGTTTTGCAGCGCCTGCTGTAAGACCCTGTAGTGACAGATGTAGTGTGTCTTGTCGTCCAGGGTCGTCAACAGTTTGGGGAACTTCCCTGTTGGCGGACGCTTCGTCTCGCAGCAGTAGGGAAGGTCCTTGTGCAGGTCGTGTAGGCGCGCGGGGTAGTGGAGGTCCACTTCCAAGATGTAGCCTCGATCGGCCTCCGCGTCCAGCGCTGCAATGTCCAACGCCTGGATTTCCTCACGGCTGAGCCACTGGAAGTCTCCGGTCGGCAGGCACTGGGACATGGCCCAGCCGTACAAGTTGTTGGCGTCCAGGTACAGGAGGAAGCGCGTGGGCTCGTCCGGGCGGTGGTCTGGGCACCTGTCGTGGCTGGGCGTAGCGGGTGATGGCCTGTGAGATCCCTCCCCGGATCCCCTGCTCCACGAACAGGTACATGTCGAAGTCCTGCAGCGTGTCCAGCTCCACACCGCAGGTCTTGAGCATGACGTCCCAGGCGTAAGAGGGCAGGGTGTAGTAGTGGGCGGGATCCAGCCCGTACTCGGCTAGCGAGGTGTCGCGGAACTGCTCAAAGACATCGGTGAGCAGGGCGATGTCGCACCGCAGGTACTTGTCGGCGTAGTCCTTGAGGTGGTTGCAGTCAAAGGCTCGCCACACGTTGAGGGCGTGCTCGTACTCCTCCTCCTTGATATCCTCCAGGGTCATGGAGTTCCTGAACGCCTCCTTGGGAGGCAGCTCCCTGGTGGAGTACAACGTGTCGTACGACGTGACAAAGTCGTAGGGGAACACGCCCTTCCTGCGCACCAGGTCGAACAGCCGGTCGTCGGGGAAGCGCTTCCTCGTCTCGCGCATTCTGTCCGTGGGAAGTCCCGCCGCCAGGTTGGCCAGGCTCATGGACAAGAACCTGTACGTGTCGAGGAACCGCACCGCGAAACTGCTCTGTCGTTGGTTGTCCCCGGGCTGACCAAAGTGAAACCGCTTGGTGAAGGCGATGTAGCGCTCTTCGGTGTGCGCCAGCACGTCCACATCACCAGGGTCGATGGCCAGCTCCCGCACTATGAAGTGGGCGTCGTAGTTGGACAGGTTGTGGAAGTAGCAGTTGATGTGTCGCTGCTCCCGGTACCTGAGGTTGCACGAGCGATGAGCGGCTCCTCGGAACTCGTAGGGAGGGGCGTGGTTGTGGTCCCGCACCTTGACGTCCTGGTCCGTGAACTCCTTCCCGCAGAGGTAGCAGTGAGTCGCCACCAGGTACTCGTCCATCTCCTGCCGGGTCAGAGAAGAGTACAGAGCTCTCGTGCTGAACAGGAACTCCCACAGCGCCAGCACGTCCATCTTGAGCCTCTCCATGAAGACCTTGGACGCGTCAGCCCCGAAGTAGACGCGGGGCTCAAACTCCTCCAGGCCGAGCGACTCCACGATCTGGTAGGCGAAGGCGTATGGGACGTGCAGTTGCAGGGGCCTCGTGCCGGGCGGCGCTTCCGCAGGGTCGGCAGCGATGGGCTGCAGAGCACACTCGAAGTCCGCGTAGATGCAGAACCTCTCCCGCCTAGTGTACTCAGGGTGGGTGAAGCGGATCTGCTGCTTCTTCGACAAGTCCAGGCGAAGGGGAGCCTTGGCGGTGCAGTATCACATGTGCTCCTCCAGACGCTCAGCACCAGACAGTTGCAGCTTGTCAGGCCGGTTGTCAAAGTAAGCGAAGCATCGCTTACACACGTGGATAGTGCCGCGGTGGGACGTCAGCTGGGGTCGCACCAGCCTGCTGACGTTCGCGATGTAGGCGTAGTGACTGTCTCCGCCGGTGGTCACGTACAGCAGGTCCCGGTGATCCTCCAACTCCCGCTTGCATATCTTCAGCGGGAACACGCGGTCCTGGAACTTTGGCGATCCGTCGGGGCGTCTCCCCACCATGGCGCGCTCGATCCCGTACACGTTGACGCTGATGGGGTTCCTCCTCTCGAAGACTTTGATGTCCTTCACGGCCACGGGGAAGCGTAGGCCGACCCAGTCGTAGCGTGCCATGACGTCCGGTGTGTATGATGTGGGCCTCTCCGGGTGTCGCGCGACGAACTTGGCCAGGACGGCATACGCAAAGCACATGTCATCGACGTTTTGCACGTTGATAACGGCGTGTGTGTCGCAGATGGTCCTGGGAAGCTGGACGAACCGAGCTCCACGTTCTCCCAACGGGGTGTAGAGGTTGACGCGGATCTCCAGGTCGCGTATCCGGAGATAGCTCCACCCGCTGCCCACTAGCAGGCACTGCTCCTTCTCTTCCTCCAGCTTGTGGAAGGACGCCGACAGGAAGTCCTCCAAGTTGGACGCGGCGGTGAGAGGCACGTTCTTCGTCTTGAAGGCCCGCAGACAGGTGGCCCCGTGAACGTTGGCGAATTCGCACTCCAGGAACATGTTGACCTTGGTGTTTGGGTGTCGGGTCCTGACGTCAGTCAACAGGTTCAGGACGCTGTCGAACAGCAGCACCAGTGCGTCCTCCACGGTCAAGAAGTCCTCCATGGGTCAAGACAGGCCGAAGGTCAGGAGCCGTCCGCGGAACCCCCGTTGGACGGTGCGGAACGTGGGCAATCCGCCGTCGCCGCCACCACCCACCATCCCGTCGGGTGCCGTGCTGGGTCCGGGCTGGGGCTCGCGGCTGGGTCCGGGCTGGGGCTCGCGGCTGGGTCCGGGCTGGGGCTCGCGGCTGGGTCCGGGCTGGGGCTCGCGGCTGGGTCCGGGCTGGGGCTCGCGGCTGGGCCGAGGCTCGGGTGACAGGACGGGCAGGCGCGGCATCTCGTCCACAACGAGGTTCCTCACGACGGGGCAGTTGTGAGCCTCGTGCTGGTCCCGGTTGTAGCGCCGGGTGAAGCCTCGGTCGCAGTAGGCGCATGCGAACCTCATGCCGCGGTGGACGCTCGCCACGTGCTGCTGGAGATAAGCGGCCCTGCGGAAAAGGGCGCCACAATCGGTGCAACGGGCCTCGTTGACGTGCACCAGCTGCACGTGACGCCGGAGCAGGTCCTCGCGGGCGAATCGCCGCCCACACGCGTCGCACTCGGGCCGTGGGTCTCTGACGGGTGGCGTTGCGGAGGAGGAGGAGGAGGTCGAAGCCGACGGGATCGCACCGTGGACCGCTTCCATGTTGTGGCGAAGATCCTCGGGGCTCGCCAGGGCGACGGAGCACAACGGGCACGGACGGCCTGCGAACAGGAAAACAAGTCCTATTAGTTACCTCGATAAACACGAGGGTGAGGAACTGGCGGCCTCTTCCTCATCTCGTTCGCCAGTTTGAGCCCAGTAAATACAAGGGTGAGGAATTGCACAGAGGCCTGGCGACCTCTTCCTCATCTCAATCGCCAGTTTGAGCCCAGTAATACAAGGGTGAGGAACTGAACAGAGGCTGGCAGCCCCTTGTTTACTACTTGAATCTGTTTACTCGGCTAAAGCCGTTTACTCTCTCGAAAACAAGTCATTAGTACTGACGGTTTCTTGTTTAACGTAAAAACCGTGCCTGACGTTCCTCATCTCGTTCGCCAGTTTGAGCCTAGTAAATACAAGGGTGAGGAATTGCACAGAGGCCTGGCGACCTCTTCCTCATCTCGATCGTCAGTTTGAACCCAGTAATACAAGGGTGAGGAACTGAACAGAGGCTGGCAGCCCCTTGTTTACTACTTGAATCTGTTTACTCGGCTAAATCTGTTTACTCTCTCGAAAACAAGTCATTAGTACTGACGGTTTCTTGTTTAACGTAAAAACCGTGCCTGGCGCTTGATCGTGAGGAACTGCACAGAGGACTGGCGACCTCTTCCTCATCTCAATCGCCAGTTTGGGCCCAGTAAATACAAGGGTGAGGAACACACAGAGGCTGGCAGCCTCCTTTCTTGTTTAACATAAAAACCGTACCTGACGCTTGATCGTGAGGAACTGTATAGAGGACTGGTGACCTCTTCCTCATCTCGATCGCCAGTTTGAGTCCAGTAATACAAGGGTGAGGAACTTTGGATGAGGATATCGGAGAAGAAGGCGTGCTTAACAAATCTACTGGCGATTTCCTATTTAACTTAAAACCGTACCTGGCGCTTGGTCGTGAGTAGTGGGAGGATGAACTGCTATGAGGTGATGTCGCAGGTTGTCGCTTCGCCCGAAGCGTCTCCCGCAGACGTCGCAGTCGAAATGGCGGTCCCTGTGAGCGGCTGCCGTGTGACGAGTCAGGTTTCCAGCGTTCGCAAAGACGCGACCGCAGACCTCACACATACGAGGAACAGCCATCTGATTGAAAAGCAAAACCTAATTTCATTTCGCTTAAACATTTTTTTTTTTAAAAGAGTGGTAGTGAATCTATTTTGCTTTTTAAGTTTGATTCATTAATTTTAATCGTTATAAAACACAACTGTTTCAAGGTCATTACAATTCCACTCATCTCCATCGGAAAAAGAAACAACGACAAGGCTCAGTGTACTGGGATATGTAAAAGATTAATTATTAATGTTAGCTAATAAGATTTTAGAGCATTGGACTTACGTTGACTTTTACGGGAATCCAAAGGCAATGAACAGCAGGTTGTGTAGGTGTATCGCAGAGACAGCAATACTTCGTCCGCACAGTAAGAGCTCCAAAGACAAACTGACGAAACCCTTGAGGACGCGCTCAAAAATAGCACTCCAGTCGGGAGGAGTAAGCGGTAAACAGTTCCCGGAACCGCTGATGAGTAAACAGCCCCGGGCGGTCACGTAGGCTCTAGCACGCGCCTCGACACGTGACTCCGCGGAGCCGCTCACCGGGGGGGGGGACTTGCATCCTCACCGCGCCTTTGCTAGTTTTGAACCATCGTGAGGGGTCTGGAAAACAGCCAAGATCCCATGAGGAAAACGCGTTTAAAAATTAATAGCGGGCCTGTTTAACGGTGGATTCTCAATTTTCTTTAAGGGATGGTTTACTTAGGCTGCCGCCTGACATGTGGTGAAATGTCATCAAAATCGGTCGGTAAACAGCTGAGATCCCATAAGGAAAACTTGTTTAAAAATTAATAGCGGGCCCGTTTAACGGTTGATTTTCAATTTTCTTTAAGGGATGGTTTACTTAGGCCGTCGCCCGACATGTGGTGAAGTTTCATCAAAATCGATCGGTAAACAGCTGAGATCCCATAAGGAAAACGCGTTTAAAAATTAATAGCGGCCTTGTTTAATGGCGGATCTATGGGGTTCTTACGTCATTCGCTTCCTCTGGGATAGGCCTACACTCTGGAAAAAGTCCCGTGGGAATCGGTGGGTAAATAGGCTAGTTATTAATTGTCGAAAGTTTTTTCCTCATCACGAAAAGTGCTGCAGACGACCGGGGGGGGGGTTCCTCATTCCTCCTCACACGCCTGTGCTCACCAGCCTATGTTAGGTTTCCGCCAGGTCACGTGACGGGGGGGGGATCCTCATTCCTCCTCACACGCCTGTGCTCACCAGCCTATGTTAGGTTTCCGCCAGGTCACGTGACGGGGGGGGGATCCTCATTCCTCCTCACACGCCTGTGCTCACCAGCCTATGTTAGGTTTCCGCCAGGTCACGTGACGGGGGGGGGGTTCCTTATTCCTCCTCACACGCCTGTGCTCACCAGCCTATGTTAGGTTTCCGCCAGGTCACGTGACGGGGGGGGTCCTCATTCCTCCTCACACGCCTGTGCTCACCAGCCTATGTTAGGTTTCCGCCAGGTCACGTGACGGGGGGGGATGACGTCATGGGGGGGATGACGTCATGGGGGGGATGACGTCATGGGGGGGATGACGTCATGGGGGGGGCCTCGGGGGGTGACCTTGGGGTCAAGGTCATCCGGGGGGGGGGTGACTCCTCATTCCTCCTCACGCGCCTGTGCTGGGTCAGAAGGAACCAATGCCCCCTACTTATGTTACACGTATAATTCTTAATTTTACCACACGATACATGTTTGGTACCTAATAAATTATAAAAACCACAATATAAATCACTTTAACAGTTTATTCAAAAGACTTTTTAAAATAATTACTTCTTATATTTATAATCAACCGATGGAAATAAAAACAAATCAATATGTATAATATAAACATTGCCATCTGCACAGTATTCTACCAGGATACAAATGCTCCGCAAAACAATACTTATAAATAAAGTGCATTAAATCCCTACATTACAAACTGTATTTACATTTACTGGCCTTGTATACTACGGTAAGTATACATAAAATATACAATGCGTTACACGAGTGAAAACCTAGGCCGTACTTAGCCAAATTGTAAAGTTAACACTAGTATTATAGACGGCCTGGTTTTTCACTCTTGCAACGCACTGCAAGACAATCTATTCTAACTAGTTATACCAGTCATAATCAGTCCCCATCCGAGAGGGGCGTTTAGTTGATGGAAGCTTAACTTTACATTTACATTATAACTGCATTAATAAACTTTTCATCTCACTGTGCAGACAGTAGCTATTTTCGATATCAGCTTAAGTACCTAAAAGTATACTTTTCCACAGTAGTGCCGTAAACACCACTGGTGATTTTCTTTGCACTGTAGTTAGTTATTCTGACACCAGTAGCGCTATTAGCCAGTTTTGAAGCAATAGTAGTGATGCACTCTAAATCAGCTGATCTTATTCATTTAGCTAGCAGTATAACTTGAAACGTTATATGTGCATTCGAAATTAGCTGTTCTTATTAATCTAATTATTCGATTAACGTAAACACAATTTAAACACTATTTTAGCCATTATGTTGTGAGAAATATTACTCAGCAAACCTGATAAAAATTTTTATCAAGGTGTTTCGTTATTATTATTATTTACAGTGTGATGAAAAATATATTTCATAACTCGTACCTAAAATTTTTTTCCGGTTCTTGAATGAATTTCCGTGCTCAGCTGTTACCTCGCATGATTGTGCACCGGAAAAGACCACTTTCAGCATTAGTAATGAAATGCAATATTTTTAAACAAAAAACAAAATTCATGATTATCATAAGACTATTAATAGGACGATTAGTCGGTAGTACAATCTCTGTCTCGTCTTTTAACTAGACAGGTACAATAACCAATCAATATTAATGTGTTAGCTCAAGGAGTTTCTACTGTGATATGAACGAAACACTTGTAATGAGTTGACACAACAACAACAGTTACAACGCTAGTGTAAAGGGGCTGGGGAGACACAGCAGTGATAAACAGCTGTTGGGTAACGACCCGTGGTGGCGTCCCTGCGACTCTGGTGAGATAAGCTTTCAAACCCAAACTCTAACCAAGCCAAACAAATAAACATTAAATTAAAATGGCTAATTACTTTAGGTTAGATAACAGTCACATATATAAGTTAACTGTGTTGCATCACTCGTCAAATTTATACATAATTGAACCACAATACAAAACGCAGAAAATACAAACTACTTTTTCCAATCATGTACATAACACCAGAAAAAAGTTCATCGGAACAACAACGGTTGGTCAAACTTCATTTGACCAACAGCCTAAGTATTGCGGGTTGAAATTCCTTCAGTCTTTGCCTCAAAAATTACAAATTTGAAGAAAATTTCATAATTCAAACTTGAAGTCAAGAGATACGATCTGGACAGCTTCTTAAAAGCTTAGTAGGATAGTATTTTTTCTTCGCAAATTAGTTTTACGATCTTTTCACCTTTTCAATTCCTGATCTCCATGACTACGGATGGTATACCCAAGTGACAAGTAAGTAAGTGACAAACAAATAAGTAAACAAGTTGCAAATTTTGATTTACAATGCACTACAGGTGGCTTATATATGTTTTAATCACTTTTTAATTCCCTAAGAGTAATAATTGTGTGGTCTGCTACGTTTGTATTTCGTGACCGATTTCAGCGATTGGTGTGTCAAACTAAAGGTTATCCTCGAGATGTTTTGAGAGAAATTTATTTTTTCCTGGGACATCAGCAATCTGCCCCACTGACTCTAAACCTATATGTTGTTAACATGGAATAAATATTGTGTTGGGTTTGTGTCACGTGTGTTTTAGCCTTAAGTTTTCTAGAGTAAATTGTTCTTATATAGACCAAACATTTTATTGTGATTTTTTTTCAAATGTTTCTCTATAAGAAAACTTATTGCTCGTAAAGAGCACTTTGGTCTTGTTAAAAAGGGTATAAATCCAAAACTTCTAAGTTATAAAACTATTTTTACAATTTTGGTCACAGTGGTCGTGTAACTTTTAAATTTTTATTACAAACTAATTCAAATACACATACTATTAATATTTTAAAATATCCCTTTTACATGAATCCTACTTATATTACCAAAATCAACTGAGTTTAAAAGGTATATTATGTTTTTGCTAACAAATCATACGTCGAAGTATAGTAGAGAAAAATGTTCTAAAGATTTTCTTAAAAATACAAACATACCTCAATAAAAATGAATTAATATATAAATAACCAATTTTTATAATTAACTGGACGATAAATGAGACCAATAATTAAAAAGAACGAACCACGTCTCGAACAATATCAAAAGTTGAGTTTTTGCAAGTGGAAGAAAAGTTAAATTTTCTCAAGACATGTTTTACTTGAAAGTTGTACAATTATTTAAACTATTCGAAGAGCCGTGGAATACCAATTGAAGGAGTATAAAATGAGATGTAACCCTTTTAGTATTTAAATTGGCTTGTGGTTTATTTAATGAGAATCCCTTACTATATTATTTACCCTGGTCATTTGATCTTTAAATATCAATAAACCGTATTAACAAACTGTATGTTAAAATTAAAAGTATTACACATTAAATTTGTAGATACTAGTTCATTGAATTTTTTATATAAAGCAACAAATCTTATCTGGGAAAATCGTTGTAGTTATCATTAAATTTTTAATTTGTGCACAAATTATTTATAATAAAGTGTCTAGTAATTTAATATAACAAATTAGGTATTGGGATGACAAAGTCGTTATAACTTTTAACCAACAAAGGTCCCCCATTGCTACTTTAATATATTTACAAAATTAATTTAAAATATTTGAACCCAGGACCATTGATAATAATCTTGTTTCACAGTTTAGCCTTGAAAACTACTTTACCTAGTATCTTTATACTTTTATGACCTAAATTGCATGCTGAATATCTAGTGAGGTTTAAACACTAACAAACACTAACATATTAAGCCGGTTTAAACATAACAAATCCAATAACATTTTCGTGGATCATGGGTTATTGCTGTTATTTAAATGTTGGACCTTCCAAATCTGATAAACAGTTTCCTACATCTCTGGTGTTGTGATATCAGGAGAATCAGTGGAGTAGTTTAATAGAAATTCGAAAATGTGAAAATAAATTGGTAGTCCTCAAAGAGTTATTAACTTAGGATTTATAAAAAAACTGAAATATTACAAACTGAAAAGGTTACTGTACTGTTTACAAACGTCAATCAAAGCTTCATATTATACTCGTAAATTATGTCCAATTTATAAACGTATTAGGAGTTCTGTTACATTTATAAAAGCAAGACAGTTTCAGTTTATTACGCCCAATACGATGCTTAATCTAGGTACTTTACTAGTTTGCGAAAAAAAATAGTCTGCAAACAAAACTATATTTGATATTTGATTTGACGTATATTGCCATATTTATCATTATTCATTTCTTAAGTTTGTTTTCCCAGCTATTTTGGATATTGTAACAATCACATACCCGACTAAGTTTCATATGTAAAACACAATCCCTAGTAGTAGGGATAAATGGAGTGTTCTGGACCAGGAGGAGCCCCCCCCCCAATTAATATGAAAATTTTTTTAATTACCCTAATTAATATGCAAATTTTTAATTACCCTAATTAATATGCAAATTTTTTTTAATTACCCTAATTAATATGCAAATATTTTTTTTTCATTTCAGGAGGAGCCCCCCCCCGAGATCAGGAGGAGCCCCCCCCCCGAGGTCTCGTCTGTGAAACTTTTACCCCCCCCCAGGATCAGGAGGAGCCCCCCCCCCGAGTCCTCGTCTGTGACACTTTTGTCTAGAGGCCCGCACCAACACTTAGAAGAAAATCTCCTCTAAGATTTCCTTCTAATCCCTAACATGAAAAGCTTTTGTGGCCTTGAAAAAGGCCGATTATGATGGTGGGATCAGGTGGAGGCTAAGGTGTTGGGAAACATTTATTTTTTATTTATGAAAAACTTTGTTCTTTCATCTGGGTGGAGTTCATCCGTTCGCCGATTCCACCACATTTCGACAAGCATCAAGTACTTCTGCTCAAGTTCAATGGCGTAGATGTGCCCCTCTTCAATAGGGTAGAAATTCATCTTGTAGTCCATGTCCCGCTGCCAATATTCCCATTCCAAGTCGTCCAGCGGGCAATGGTTCCACATGCTGTTGATTCCCCGTTGTTTAGAGTACAGAGCGTCGTCAAGATCTTGGGTAGTTGAATACATTTTTGGCTCATGAACGTGCTTGAACTTTTTGTCATTGCGCCATAGCCTCTTCTTATGGAAATGCTTCAAGGTGCAATCATCGTTGTCTTTTCGGTTGTAGAATTCATCACCTTCAAAGTAATCATCTTCATCGTCAAACGGCCTCTTCTTATTATTGCTATTCATCGACGTTTCCGCCGCAACACATACATCCTCCAACTCGACGTCTGTGATGTCACATTCCCACTCGATGTTGGCCATGATCTCTTCGTAGCTGTTGACGCTTCGAAACTCAAGACAGACTAAACTAAACTTTGCTGCTAGGGCCGCGCCGTGCGTGGTGGGCTGTTGATCGCAGGTGTTCAAAAAAAAACCCGGCGAGTCGAGACCGGTCTGGGATGCAGCTGCGCCCGACCCTTCCAGGAACCCATTATAGTCCGCCCGTATCGAATTACATTAGAGGAGGGTTGCTTTTACCCCTGACAGTGGATGTGATTTATTGTCGAGGCGGCAAACGTCGACAAAGGACCCAGCACCCTGAAAGCTTTTAACGGAAATTCCCCGAGGCCTGTCTGGGAAGCAGCTGCACCCGACCCTTCTAGGAACCCATAATTATAGACCACCCGTGTCGAACTCCGAGCAATAAATCACCAGTTGGTAAACACCCCTGCTCTCATTCTTGTTCTAGTCTTCAACATTTCCTGAAGTATGGGGGAGCGAAAATCTCCCCCTAGTAATTAAATAAACAGAACACCAGGCGGACGAGAAATTGGAGCGCGTTTTGAGCGGTGGTGGTTATAAGAAGCGGGTCGCGACACGCCACAGTCTCTCGATAGACTTCTTCGAAGACGGACGTCTACCGGACGTATGCAAAGACAAAGGAGAACTATAAAGAGGGCAAGTAGGTGGAAATTTTAAACGAAGAGCCATTACAAAGAGGATAAGGACCAACAGAAGGATAACATCGTTAGACAAACGTCGTAGAACTGTAACGAAACGACGCAGGAGAACAAGGGATATTTTCATTTAATTCGGTAACAATGTCGTTTATTCATCAGAAATCGTGTGAATGTGTGAAGACTGAACTGGACTTGTTTTCGTTACCGCCTACGCAGACCAGCATCGAGAGCGGTAAATGGGTTCAATACAAACCGGTCTCATCGCTAACGGACGATTCGCCAATAGAGTTTGTAATACCCGGTCACGGTGACGAGTACACGGACCTGACACAAACGTTATTACACGTGAAAGCCGCTATTGTGAAACAGGACGACACTAAAGCGGACGGTGGGCAACCTGCTAAAGAGGTGGGCCCAGTGAACAATTGGCTCCACTCGATATTCAGTCAAGTGGATCTCTATCTCAATCATAAACTGGTGTCCCCACAAACTAACACGTACGCTTACCGTGCATACTTGGAAAACCTATTGAACTACGGATGTAGTGCGAAGAATTCGCACCTGACTAGCGAGCTGTTTTTTGAAGATTCGGCCGGACTAATGGACGATTGTGACGAATTGAACGAGGGATTGAAAAAGCGTCGCGATCACACGAAAGAAAGCGATATGGTCGGTCGATTGCACATCGATCTGTGCAATCAGAACAAATTCATGTTGAACGGTGTCGAGATGGGATTTCAACTTAACAGATCCAGAAACTCGTTTTGTATAATGTCCAAAACGCTAACTACCTACAAGGTGACAATTAAAGAGATTAGTCTTTTCGTACGTCGATGTAAGATCAATCCGAGCGTATTTTTGGCGCACAGTAAAACTCTCGAGACCGGCACGGCCAAGTATCCGATCACGCGTGTAGAAGTGAAATCGTTCACACTACCCTCCGGCATAATGAGTAAGGCTTTAGACAGTGCATTTCTCGGCCAGTTACCGAAACGTGTGATAATTGGACTGGTCAGTAATCTTGCGTTCAACGGAGATTTCAAGAAGAATCCTTACAACTTTCAACACTACGATATGAATTATCTCGCATTGTACGTGGACGGTGAACAAGTACCGGCCAAACCGTTACAGCCCGTTTACACATTGAATAGTGAGACATATATACTCTCTTATTACACATTGGTCACTGGCACCGGAATCCAGTTCTCCGACGCAGGTAATGAGATCAAGAGAGGTGACTATCCGTACGGTAATTGTCTTATGGCGTTCGACTTGACACCGGACATGTCCGCGGCTGAGTCGAGTCACTGGAATCTCCTGCGCAACGGTAATCTACGTATCGAAATTGGATTCTCCAAAGCGTTGCCCGAGACCGTCAACTGTATAGTGTACGCCGAACTGGACAACGTCATCGAGATCGATCGTCACCGTAACGTAACAGTTGACTTCAGCGGGTGAATAAAAGCGATCGCCAAACAGAAATATTGTCTGACAGCAAGTGCGTACAGTTTACTTCAAGGGTGAGCAGACGCACCACCAGTCAGTAGTACGGTTGAAGTCACACGGTAAGGACGTGAACATGGACGCTTACGCTTCTGCGGACGACTATATCAAATCGTTTATTCAGGAGATTGAGGTTATGAACAATAATGCTAGTGATCAGACATTGGCATCACCTCAGACGTCATTTGTAAAACCGACCACTGCCTGCAAGAGACGAAGGAGGGCAACTCCCATCGAAGTGGAAACCAAGAAACCAGGATGGGTGCGGAAACCAACAGATCATGGGTCCCATAGTGTCATGGATGGACGATGGGAATACTTTTGCTGTTCAAAACCCGGGAAACAAAGGACAAATGTTATTGAAAATGGAAATGTACGATGGTACAGATATGGTGTTCATGTCCGGTTTATTTTTGGACAAAGATGGTGAAATGCACCAAAGTGTTAAACAAGTAGTTGATAAAGTGGAAAACATGTGGATCGATAAATCAACAGGAGTACCGAAAATTACAGGCTTAACTCAAACTGTTACACAACGCAGTGCAGTTTCGCAGCCAACGTCGAAGAAGCGAGCTGTGAGGAAGAAACAACGAGTGGCGCAAGCATTCAATTAGAGCAGCTGCATCCCAGACCGGTCTCGACGCGTCGGTGTTTTGTGTGAACACCTGCGCCCGACCCTTCGGACCCCCCACTTAGAAGAAAATGGCGGCGAGGGTTTATAAGGTGGAGCCCGCCCGATTGAGCATCATTCGCCACCAGACCGCCACCTCACATAGACCTACTCCAACTACTACTACTACTAGAGATGTCGAACAGCAGCAGCACTTTCAAGCTAGAGTTTCCGAGCGTGAACGGCACTGCAACAACCGCGGACCTGAGAGCTACCCTCAACAACTGCAAGTCCGACTCTCCGCTCTACACCAGGATAGCCGATCTCCGAGAGGAATGCGGCTATCTCATCACTGCGATGGAGCGAGCCACCACACCCTTTGGCGAGACGATCATCGTGATCCTGGAGGGGCAGGTCGGGGACGACTTCTTTCTGCGAGTCTACCTGCCTAGGCGCTTCAACGAGGCCCTGAGCAACACCGACATCGAGCGCTACAACGGCGGATTTGGAGAACGCCTTCGCTTGGTGAAGCGCAGCCCGAGGGGTTCCAATAGCAGATTCACACCGTTGGAGTTTATGTAAAGCAAGACTTGAAGATTACGTTAATACCTTTGTAAATTAGTTTTCGTAGTCAATACTTATAGTCACGTTCAGAACATAACCACTGTGTTATTTATTTCACTTAACCCCAAAAATGTCCTTTAGTAGTAAGTTTAAGAGTGTGAGTATGGTAACTGTGAGGTGTTTAGCTCTGTAGTAATCATGGGCTTGATGTGGAAACATCCGTTCTCAGCCATTGTGGCGGGACCTTTGGGTTGTGGCAAGTCACAGTTTGTGTCAAAGTTTATAAAGCACATTACAGAAATGTGTGACACACCATTTACCAGTATAAACTGGCATTATGGTAGTGGTGGTGGTGGTGGTGGTGGTGGTGACCCGAAAAATGTCACCATTAACCACATAGAAGGTCTACCAAACTTGGAGGATTTTTCTGGTAACGAGCCGATACTTGTGATTATAGACGATATGATGCGTGAGGCCGACAACCGTGTGGTGGATCTTTTCACAAAAGGTTGCCATCATCGCAACATTAGTGTGTTTTTCATTACATAAAATTTGTTTCATCAAGGACGCGGGCAGAGGGACATCTCATTGAATGCGCATTACATTGTGTGTTTTAAGAATCCTAGAGATAGAGTTCAGATTAGGTACTTGGCCAGACAAATATATCCAGACAGCCCGAAATTCATCGAGGAGGCGTACGCTGACGCTACGAGGAATCCACACGGATACCTACTGATAGACTTGAAACAATCAACAGACGAGAATATGCGAATACGAAGTTGCATATTTCCAGACGATTCTACCAACTATGTGTACTTGCCAAAGAAAAGGTAATTTCGCCATCAGTAGTAATCATGTCGTGCTTGCGGAAGGACGCACCTCTGCTTACGGCTTTCATACACGCAACACCCAAGGAGCGGAAGGCACTGTTAAAGGTGTGTGACAAGAGCCACATTCGCTCAGTGTGTGAGTGCGCATACAACGTGTTGCGCGGTAACGTTCCTCTGGCGAAGAAGTGTAAAAGTCAGTTAAGCAAACACAAGGCGACGCTACGTCGATTGGTGAAACGCGGCGAAGGCTGGTCAAAGAAACGAAAGTATCTCATACAAAAAGGCGGTGGAATCTTTATACCATTACTTTTGAGCGCAGTACTACAAGCAGCATTGAGTAGATAAAAATGTATGGCATCAACAATCAGTTCTATTTGACGCTGCCCAGCAACAGTTCGATGCAGTATTATCCGAAAAATACAGTTGCAAATTACATAACACATTTGCCGAGAGCTATTCAACTGGACGCTGGCGACTGTGAAATTGCACTTGTGGAAGCGCACTATCCAATGACATTTCTATCAGTCGGTAATGACGAAACAATTGACATTTGCATACAACCACAAGAGGAAGCAAAAGTGAACATAGAAGCGTTGGCGCGGGTTATGGACAGCACTGCCGATGTAACGCCAGTAGTGTCGGCTACTCCAAAACAAAACCACAGAATTAAATTGAAGACTGGTGATTACGCAAATATTCAAGAATTGTGTGATCATATCAATTCGCAAGAACTAGCGATTACTTTTGGTGTAAAGTTCACCGTTGAAAACTCATACAACAAATTCATTTAAGTATCGATGGGAACTGATGTTGTAAAATTACATTAAGTCCAACGTTAGCGCTTCAATTGGGGTTCGATCCGAATGAATTGACGCTGGAAGGTGATGCAGTTAACAAAAGCATCCGTTCGCCCAACATTCGTCTTGGCTTACCGTCACACATGTACGTGTATTGTGATTTAGTCGAGCCGCAGATGGTCGGCGATACAGTCGCACCGTTATTGAAAATTGTCAATATATCCACGTCTACTTATGTATACGGTTTGCATAAATCAACATCATTCATCGATCCGCACTATGTGCCTGTTATGAATAGATCTTTTGACAGTGTGGAAATTGACTTAAGAGATAACATTGGTAATCATTTGCCATTCCACTTTGGAACGTCGTGCGTGAAGTTACACTTTAGAAAAGTAGCTAGTCATTAGTGAAAAAAATGGAACATGCAAAGAAGATGGTAGTTGTGCCACAAGAGTTGATTGATCGACTGCAATCAAATGCTACGGATAACAGACCGACTAATCTATCCAGTGAAAACAGCCTCGACGCGGAGATGCAACAAATATTGAATAACAAACGCATGGACGATAGTGAAAAGTGGAAATTGTACAAACAAGCGTTACATCGCTTCTTGCATATTGCAGAGAATAGACGTCAACCGATTAGCATACCAATCGTGGAGACGGGTGGGAATGAGCATAGTCGACGATCGCGCCCCGCTGCGGAAGGTGGTCCAGTGGAAGAGATTGTGGAAACGTTTTCCAAAACTTACAGATCTGATGCCCGCAATCTTTTACGTTTCATGAAACGTGATGGTAGCTTAATCAGTTGGGACAGTGGCTATTCAGTGTACATCAACGGTGTAAAAATCCCAGACTCAAATCTAGTGGATATCTTAAATTGCATAGTAAAGGTGCGTATGCGTGATTACACACCGCCAGGATGGCGGGAAGTGCTCAACGCATTGAAAGCGATGAACGTGCCAAAGGACTATATGAATAATCTAAGAGCGCTTAAGGAAATAAATGCCGAATATCGATCATCATTCACAGGAGGAGAAGGATCAGACGATGAAGTGGACACATCAACTGAATCAATACTGAGAACACCGCTAATAAATCGGCTTCGATCGGCAAGAGGAAAACGTGTAACATCTACACCAGCGCGAGCGACAGAGCAGTTTGATTTTTCAAATAGAAACAAGCCGTCGTCAAATTTGGACAATTGGGAACCGTACACAGGATAGGTTTTCAGTATTATGGAGCGTTTGTATTACAATCCCATCGAACCTTCGTCGTATGGCGGTGTAGCTCCTTTAACGCGAGCTGCAAAACCAGTTTCAAAACGCAAAGTGATTGAATGGTTACAAACACAGGACACTTACACATTGCACAAACCGGCACGCAAGCGTTTCCCGCGCAATCCTTACATAGTGTATGGTCCATTTGAATTGTGGCAAGCGGACTTGAACGATATGCGTGGTCTTAGTAAACACAACGACGGCGTCAACTACCTACTAACTGTAATAGACGTGTTTAGCAAACACCTGTATGTGCGAACGTTGAGGCGGAAAGAAGGAGCTGAAGTGGCCAACGCTTTCGAGGAGATATTTGCCGAAGCGACCGACACACCTCGCTGTTTACAAACTGACAAAGGTACTGAATTCACCGGTGCCAAGACTAAAAAATTATTCAAACAATACGGAATCATCTATGTAACTACACAAAACCCAGATGTTAAAGCGGCCGTAGTGGAACGCGTGAATCGCACTTTGAAAACACGAATGTGGCGATATTTGACTTACAAAAACACATATCGTTATGTAGATGCGTTGGACAAACTGGTTAGTGCATACAACAACAGCGCTCACAGGAGTCTAGGCAATAGAATACGACCAGTCGATGTGACTGTCGACAATAAGCGAATAATGCATCAGGTATGGCGTCGCATGTTCGGTAAGATACCGCGTCGTGTTAAGGCAAAACTGAAAGTTGGCACCACAGTGCGCATATCTAAGGAGAAGGGCACATTCGCAAAAGGTTACGAGACTAATTGGAGTAAAGAAGTGTTTGTGGTGCGTCGTGTAAACACATTGATGCCTCTACCAATGTACACTTTGTCGGATCTCAACGGTGAACAAGTGACTGGACAGTTTTACGAATACGAATTACAAAAAGTGACAATATACAACGGCCATCTGTTCAAGATTGCTGAAATACTAGACGCTAAGGGTCGCGGTCGCAGTAAGCGTTATTTCGTCAAGTGGGAAGGTTACGGAGACGAGTTCAATTCTTGGGTAAGAGCGCAAGATTTGCAAAATGCCTAATAGCAACCAGTTCTATTTGACATTGCCCTGCAACAGCTCAAAGGATTATTTTCCAAAAAACACAGTGTCCAAGTACACTACACATCTGCCGAGACAAATTCGATTAGAAGGCGATGGTGAGTGGGAGATGGCTTTGGTCGAAGCGCATTATCCATGTTCCTTTATGACTGTGGACGAGGAATCGTGTATTTGGCTCGACTATAAACTCGTTCTGCCGAGTATTCCCATCACACTCAGTGTCGAGCACATTATGCTAAAGATGAAACCCGGTTATTACAAGAACATAACCGATTTATTGAAAATGATCAATAAAGCGAAGGATGTCACCCAGTACTTGTACTTTGAGTATGACAAAGAGCAGGACAGAGTCAAGATCACGACAATGGTGGACGGTATAAGTACATTTCAAAGTACATTTCACCGAAGCGCTGTCTCTCCAGTTGGGTTTCGATCCGTACGAGAACGTTTTGTCAAATGACCTCACAGTGATATGGCCGCCTAATCTGACTATGGGACTGCCGACACACTTGTACGTGTATTGTGATCTGATTGAACCGCAGCTGATTGGTGACACTACAGCGCCGCTTTTGAAAATTGTCAACATTGACAGAGAGAACTACACACACGGCGCGCATAAGACTGTGCATTTCATCAGTCCTCATTATGCACCAGTTATGAAAGGAACATTTGAAACGATCGATATTGACCTAAGGGATCACGCTAGTAAAAAAGCGTCATTCCTCTTTGGGACGTCGTACGTGAAGCTTCATTTCAAAAGAGGAGCTCAGCAATGATGAATACAAACGATCCCTACTTAGCGTACTATCGCCGCCAACAATTGCAGCAGACCGGAGGCAGTATCGAGAGGGTATTTCGCGGTGCACCCTACCAGCGAGGACATGGAATTGGCAGTTTCCTAGGCGGTATGTTCCGCACCATCACACCGCTACTCAAGTCGGGAGCCTCTGCTGTGGCCAAAGAGGCGTTGAAATCCGGTGTTGGATTCTTGGGCGACATGGCCATGCACCAGCGGGACCCCAAAGAAGCCGCTAGAGATCATTTCAGCCAGTTTACAGACTCGCTAAAACGCAGGGCGGACGGCAAACTTCAACGTGTGCTAAGTGGTGGCGGCGGCGGCGGCTCTCGCGTGAAACACCGTCGCGTAACGCGAAAGAATACCGCGAAACACCGGCGTGCTACTCCTGCGCGAAAGACTAACGCGATACTCTCGCGTAAGAGAAACGCGAAGCGCGCCATGTCCGGCGGCCGTCGTGTCACACCTCAGTCTTTGGCGAAACTCCTTCGAGGAAGGTCGTCGTCATCCAAGAAGGGCAAGAAGAGAAGGACAGTTAGAAAGAAGAAGAAGACGAGGAAGACAAAGACGAGGAAAGCAGTGAGGAGAACGTCTATACGCGATATATTCAATTAACACACACGCTAGCAATGTCGTTTCTACATCAAAAGTCGTGTGAATGCGTCAAGACGGAATTGGACTTATTCTCTCTACCACCGACGCAGACCAGTATCGAGAGCGGCAAATGGATTCAGTACAAACCAATCTCCACACTGACTGATGATTCGCCCATCGAGTTTGTTGTGCCCGGCAACGGCGAAGAATACACCGATCTTTCGCAAACAATGTTGGAAGTTACAGCGTCTATTGTCAAGTCGAGAGGAGCGGCAATCGCAGATGTCGAAGAATCGAATAAAATTGGCCCAGTCAACAATTGGCTGCACACGTTATTCAGTCAAGTCGATATGAGTATGAATCAGAAACTAGTCACACCACAAAACAACACTTATGCATATCGAGCGTATATCGAAACATTGATGAATTACGGCTATGATGCTAGGAAATCACATTTAACATGTGGACTGTGGAACGCGGACGACGCCGGCTATATGGACAATACTCTGGACGATAACGATGGACTAAAGGCGAGACGAAAAATGACAAATAAAAGTCGTGAAATCGATATGCTCGGTCGCCTACATGTGGACATGTGTAATCAGAACAAGTTCCTGTTGAACGGTGGGGAACTGCGTTTTAAACTGATCCGGTCAAAAGGTTCCTTCTCCATTATGGCGGATGATGGTGACTACAAGGTGCACATTGTTGATGCGAATCTCTGGATACGAAGGTGTAAAGTTAGTCCCACGGTACTGTTGGCACACAGCAAGACGCTTCAGACCGGCACAGCTAAATACCCAATCACCAGAGTGGAATTGAAAACATTCACACTGCCGTTTGGAGTGAGGAGCAAAACTTTGGACAATGTCTTTCTAGGTCAAGTGCCGAAAAGAATTATTGTCGGACTGGTCACAAACGCCGCTTATAATGATGATTTAAAAAAGAATCCATTTAACTTTCAAAATTTTAAAACCAACTACTTCTCGCTGTACGTGGACGGTGAACAAGTGCCGTCCAAACCGCTACAACCACACTACGAAACCGGCAAGGGAAAATACGTGATGGCGTATCACAGTCTGTTTTCAGGCTCCGGCATACACTTTAGCGATGCTGGTAATCTCATAAATAGAGACGATTACGACGATGGATACTGTCTGATGGCATTCGATCTAACACCTGATATGTCAGCAAGCGACACAACTCATTGGAACCTAGTGCGCAACGGCAGTGTGCGTATGGAGATTGCTTTCGACACGGGGCTCACAGAGACTGTCAACTGTCTGGTATACGCAGAGTTTGACAACGTCATAGAAATCGATCGTCATCGCAACGTGTCTGCGGACTTTGGTGGTTAGATCGTCGGTGGCGGCGTCATCGTCCTCCTCAGTCATCAACCAACACTCGCACAAGATGGATCGTTTATGCAGAGCACAGCGTACAAATTTAGCATCTCCAATTATTGTGGATTTTCAATGTTTCAAGGACAACTCAAATGACTACATTCTGAAGGAAGTGTGCGTCTTGGAATTGGCCAGTGGAACACTGCTAATGCATCATATAGCCAAATCACCATTCAGCCGAGATTTCCTATCACAAGAGAAACTGCGTGAAAGCTATTGGCTCACAAAACACTGTCACGGATTGGAATGGGACCAAGGTGATATCTGGTATCATGTGCTAGAGGAAAAGTTACGTGCATGTATCGCCAAACGACCGATTGTCTATGTCAAAGGTGCTGAGAAAAAAGAGTTTGTACGATACAAATTCATCACGGATCACTGTACTACTAATGTCATCGATATCAACGATATTGGCTGCGGATCACTATCGTCAATCAACAGTCTACTATCAACAAACGCAGTGCGATGTCGCCACCACAGAACAGCTCACACACGATGCGCTCTAACCAATTGTATCACATTGCGCGGTTGGCTACATCTAAGTACAAATATCGATGACGCTGATGATAACGCTGACGATGGTGAGAGTGATACCAGTTCCTGCTTTTGTTTTGCTACTAGTACTACTCCTACTACTGACTGTGGCGTCGACACAGTAGAATGAATACCTTAGAGATACAAAAGTGTATGGCTAAACTGCCCGTACAGAATGTTGGTGTCTACGCTGCGGATCAATTGCCCCATTATATTTCACCATCTACTGCTATGATTGTGAACACTGATCCACACAATGAAGACGGCACTCACTGGGTCGCTTTCTACCTTAACAAAGGAGGAGGAATAATTGAATTCTTTGACAGCTATGGTCAACCGCCACATCTTCAATTCTACCAAGGATTCCTGAGACGCAACGCTCGTCGCTACCTGTACAACGAGCATCGCATTCAAAGTGACAACACTCTGGTCTGCGGTCAATACTGCCTTGTGTTCCTGTACTGCCGCACCCACTACGGTATGAAGATGACGGACTTTGTGCAGCTCTTTGAACACTCATCTACTGGCCACAACGACGCACTGATCAGAAGACTCTTTGCACAAATGTATACCAATTGAATTTTGAAATTTTGCATTTTTTTTCTCAATAAACTAGTTGTGTACTCAGAATAAAAAGAAATATTCTTATTATTTCCCATCCTCTCCTCCTTTACCCCAAAGTGGGGCAGATCTATCATACAATAGCATTAGCAGGTGCATTCTAGTCCTCAACAATTCCTGTAGTATGGGGGAGCGAAAATCTCCCCCTAACCCATTGTGTGTTAGGGGGAGCGAAAATCTCCCCCCTGGTAATTAAACCAATTGAACAACAGTTGTCAACCACCTGAGGTCTCATAGGTCTATCCCACTTTTGGGGTAGACCTAACGTACAATTATAGGCCTGCTCCAAATTGGGACAGACCTATCATACAATGATTGTAAAGTAACATTCATATCTGAACCTGGTTTATATGAATTAACATATTCCTGAATAATTTTTTTTTACTTTAGTATCTTAAGACTATGTGAGGGGAGAAAAAAAAGACGAATGTATATACAAACAATTTGGCTATTTATTTACACACTTTAAATATATTTTACATCGAGTATGTACTCCTGAACATTTGAGATTGACTAGCAAAAACGAGACTCGACACAAACTAATGACTAGAAAAAAAGGAGCACATTTCTAAGTTTTACGAGACTCGATACAAACTAATGCCTAGATTTTTCAAAATAATATACAAGTCAGGGTCTTTGGTAATATGTCACAACCACTCAACGCTACTCATCCGCCACCTCTTCATCGTCTTGCGGGATATCTTCGGGCTGAGGTGGTACGTCAATATGTCCCCAAGGCAGTGTATTTACACCGTCCGGAAGGATGTAACGCTTGTCATCATTATAGCTCAAGGATAGCTTGTCGACTTGAACTGTGAAGACGCGGTGATTTCGGGACTGGAACCTGGTGTTGATGGTTCTCTTCAACACGCCGTTGATAAGACATTCCCGATAGTCGTCAGAGGTTAGATTGTGTTTTACAACACCTCTAGCGACTCCCTTGGCGCGCTTCACTGTCATGACCTGCAACTCGTCATCTTCGGTCCTCTCCTCGAACTCGACAATATCCATGAAATAAAGTTTCGAGCGAAGACCGAGGTACTCGAGCAGCGGAAGTCCGTTCGCTTCATCCTTAAACTTTCCGATGACTTTTGCGTTGATGGGGCTGTAGCAGGGATGGTTTCGGGGGTATGCACTGGTGTCAAAATCATCCAGATGCTCCAACATGTCCTCATAAACATCTTCAGTCTGGACGTCGAACACGAAGCTGTCAGTGTCCATGTAGTCAACCTTCAGACGATCACCGTAGCGGTTCTTCATCTTCCGAAGGAAGTCGTACATGAGCCACTTGCTCAGATCGAGGACACACATTCCGACGTACAACGGTTTGTCCAGGACGATATTGACTTTCGACATGTGGACAATGGCGACATCATCGTTGAAGTAGGTTCGGTCCAGGAAGTTTGACTTGGCCACATACTTCCTGAACATCTCCGGCGTACACACCAGCTTAGAGTTCATTCGCTTGCGAACATTCTCGATCGTCTTGCCGAAGACCGCATTGTTCATAAGCTTGAAAAAGTCTTGTTCAAACTTGGTCTTGGCCTTCTTCCTCAGTTCGGTGTTCATTAGGATGTAGCTCTCTAACCACCGAGACTGTCGGAACGAGATGACGCGATGCACGTTCGCATGCTCCAGTCCGTTTTCCAGTGCCTGTTGCAAGATTCTGTAATGACAGATGTAGTTCTTCTTGTCATCCAGAGTCGTAACGAGCTTCTTGAATTTCCCTCCTGGCGGACGTTTGGTCTCACAGCAGTAAGGGAGATCTTTGTGAAGGTCGTGCAGGTGGGCGGGGTAGCGAAGGTCAACTTCCAAGACGTAGCCCGTGGGTCCTTCGGGGTCCAACGCTGCAATATCCAGGGACGCGATCTCCTCGCGTCTGAGCCATTGGAAGTGTCCCTGTGGAAGACACTGGGACATGGCCCAACCGTAAAGGTTGTTGGCGTCCAAGTATAGCAGGTGATGCGTTGGCTCTTCAGGTCGTCGATCTTCAGGGCGACATCCATCATGGTTGGCCTTGGCGTGTCTGGTGATCGCCTGGGAAATACCTCCTCTGATGCCTTGCTCGAAGAAGAGGTACATGTCAAAGTCCTGTATCGTATCAAGCTCCACTCCACAGGTCCTTAACATGACATCCCAGGCGTATGACGGTAGGGTGTAGTAGTGCGCAGGGTCTAGTTCGTATTCAGCCATCGACGTGTCCCTGAAGCGTTCAAAGACGTCAGTCAACAGCGCAATATCACAGCGCAGGTACTTCTCGGCGTAGTCCTTGAGGTTCCTACAACCGAAGGTTTCCCACACGTTGCGAGCATGCTCGTAGTCTGCATCCGTGATGTCCTCCAGGGTCAGGTCGTTGTGGAAATCTTGCTGCAGAGGCAGTTCCGTAGTATCTTCCAAAACGGCGTTAGACGTTACAAAGTTGTACGGGAACACGCCTTTCCTACGGACTAGATCGAAGAGGTGGTCTTCGGGGAATCTCTTCCTCGTCTCCAAGAGTTGAGCTGGTGGAAGTGCGGCTGCGAGGCTGGCGAGGCTCAAAGCCAGGAACCTGTAGGTGTCGAGGAACCTGACTCTGAATCCTGGCTGTCTTTTTCCACGCCCTGGCATCCCAACCGGTGCCGCTGCTCGGTCGAACAGGAACCGCTTCGTGAAAGCGATGTACCGCTCTTCCGTGTGAGCCAACACTTCAACATCACCAGGGTCGACCGTTGGAGTGTTCAACTATGAAGTGAGCGTCGTAGTTGGAGAGGTTGTGGAAGTAGCAGTTGACTACTCGCTGCTCCCTATAGCGTAGGTTACATGATCTGTGCGCAGCGCCACGGAACTCGTAGGGCGGCACGTGGTTGTGATCACGAACCTTTGGGTCTTCTCTTGAAAATGGCGATCCACAGAGGTAGCAATTCGCTGTCGAGTTGTACTGCATCGTTTCCGCTGGGGTCAGGACAGGGCGCAGATTTCTTGCTTCGTACAGGAAGTTCCACAATCGCTCAACATCAGTTTTCAACATCTCCATAAATGTCTTTGACGCATCATCCCCGAAGTAGACTCGAGGCTCAAACTCTTCAAGTCCGTACGAGTCGATGATCTGGTACGCAAAGGCATATGGGATGTGGATGTGGGTGGCTACTCCTCCGTGCGGCTCGTCGACTTGTTCATCCATCTCCGCGGTCGGCAGTAGAGCACACTCAAAGTCCGCGTAGATGGTGAAACGCTCGCGTCGGGTGAACTCTGGATGGCTGAATTTGATTTCAGTCTTTCTCGGCGTATCCATGCGAATAGGGGCTGAAACGGAGCAGTATCGCCTGTGCTCCTCCAGACGCTGAGCACCCGTCAGACCGAGCTTGTTCGGACGGTTGTCAAAGTGCGCGAAGCACCGCTTACAGATGAATATCCTGTCTACACGCGCTGTGAGTTGGGGACGGATCAGTCGGCCAAGGTCTTTGATGTGGGCGTAGTGACTATCACCGTCCGTTGTCACGTACAAAAGGTCGCAATGGTCTTCGCGCTCCTGCCTACAAATCTTCAAGGGAAAGACGGTGTCCTGATACTTTGGTTGTCCGTTAGGTTTCTGACCCACGCGCGTGTGATCAATACCATAGACGTTGATGCTGATGTTGTTTGTCCGCTCAAACGTCTTGATACTTTTCAGAGCAACGGGGAATTGAAGGCCGGTCCAATCGTATCGGGCGATGATGTCATCGGTGTACGATGCCGGTCTTTCGGGGTGATCTTGAACAAACTTTCCCAGGACTGCATACATAAAACACCGCTCATCGGTGTTCGATACGTTGACGACTGCTTTGGTGTTCTCCAGAGACGTAGGCAGTGGGAGCCAAGCTCGACCATCTTCACCTAGAGGAGTGTATTCGTTGATGCCGACCTCCAAATCACGAACGCGAAGGTATGTCCACCCGGAGCCGATATGATCACACTCAGCCTTCTCTCTGATAAGCTTCGCAAAAGCTGTTGTGATGTACTGGTTCAGGTCCGAGGTCACCGTCAGCGGAGTCATCTTCGTCTTGAAGTTGCGCAGGCAGGTGTTGTTGTGCACATTTTGGAATTCACACTCCAGCTTCAAGTTGACCTTAATGCTGCGGTGTTTCGCCAAGGTGTTCTCAAGCAACTCCGTAAGGCTCACAATCAACAACGCCATCACTTCTCCGATTGTGACGAGATTCTCCATCGGCCTCTGCAGACGGTACGTTAGGAGGCGGTTGCGGAAACCCCGTTGAACGAGTGAGAACACGGGGTTTGGCTGTCCTGCTCCAGTCATCTCAACATCATCGGGTTGTTGGTGTGTGCTCGTACCGGGTTGTGGCTCCGTGCTCGGACCTGGCTGGGGTTCATCCTGTTCCATGGCTGCTCGGTTCAGGATCAGGTCCTTCATGATCGGGCAAGAGAACCGCTCATGATGGTCCTTGTTGAACAGCTTGTTAAACTCCTGACCGCAGTATGCGCAAGGGAATCTCCGTTCTTGGCCATCACCGTGAAATTGCTTGGTGTGGCGACGCAGGTTGTCTTCCCTCTTAAACTCGGCGCCGCATGTTACGCAAAAGAACCTGCGGACTCTGCTGTGGGTCGATTCTACATGTCTACGCAGGTTTCTTTCACGACGGAAACGGCGACCGCATTCATGGCAGGTGTGGTGGCCAGGATCCGGACCTTCATCTGAAAATAAAAATAAAAAAAAATTAGGATAAATGAAGATACAAATTCCCTCTCTCGAGAATCACATTTCAAAGTTAAGTTTGTTAAATCAAAATAGCAATCATTAAACAGGGAAGAAGTAATCTTCTGTACTGTTTGTCTACATTGATGATCCTGGGTACAAAGCACAGGATGTAGCTGCAATAATGAGCTACGCCAACCCTAAAGAAGCCTTTTGTGTTAGGGGGAGCGAAAATCTCCCCCTAGTAATTAAATCAATAGTACATCAGTTGGCAAACACCCGAGGTCTCATTCTTGTTCTAGCCTTCAACAATTCCTTACGTATGGGGGAGCAAAAATCTCCCCCTAAGCCATTATGTGTTAGGGGGAGCGAAAATCTCCCCCTAACAATTAAATCAGTTGAACACCAGTTGTCACGGTCTCATTCTTCTTCAGGAACCTAGTTAAATAGTTAAAAAAGAAGGTAAATAGTTACTAGGGGAAAAAAGTTATTTTAATGTGGATTCTCACCTTCAACGGAGTGTTGATTGACACCGTCAGTCGTCTGCGGTGCATCAATCGCCTCCCGGGGTGGAACGACGCGGTGATTCGTTCCCATGTGCCGCTCTAAGGCCTCCTGGTCTGCGAATGTGGCTCGACAAAGCCGACATGCAGCTTCTCCATCTGCAAACGCACAAAACGATTAGATTGAGAAATGATTAACACCTGTCTTAGTTTAGTGTACTTGATGGGGGGGAGGGGGGGTGTATCGATACACCCCCCTTCAAGTGCTCCAACCCAAAGCATTCACTGGTAGTTAACTTGTCCGCAGGCGCTGATGGGCTAGCTCTGTTGGTTGTAGCGTTACTCTGCTCAACTCTTGTATTAATTATCAAAAGTACGTCATGTGGGTACTCAAAATACTCGGCTTGAAGAGGGGATTCCGAAAATGCATTAAAAAAACTGGGTCAGGTTCAAGGTCATCATCAGGTTAGCCCAAAGTGGTCGATGTGGGTACTCAAAATACTCGGCTTGAAGAGGGGATTCCGAAAATGCATTAAAAAAACTGGGTCAGGTTCAAGGTCATCATCAGGTTTGCCCAAAGTGGTCGATGTGGGTACTCAAATGACTCGTCTTGACTAGACGAGCAAGAATCTGCAATCAGAATTCAGATCCGACCCATGGTAGCCCAGACCCATTACCCCCCCCCCCCCCCCCGAGGTCTCGTCTGTGACACTTTACCCCCCCCCACCGAGGTTAGGGTCATACTCGGGGGGGGGGTATGAAGTATGTCATATGGGTACTCTGATGACTTGACTTGATGGTTCGAACAATAGCATAAGTTATTAACATTATATTCGCACAGAATAACTAAAGCTGTTAAATAAAAAGAAGACTTTTATCACACTCCGGTTATACTGCATAACATATTCCTATATTACTAACATTTAAGTCTGATTAAAACAATAATGCAACACACAATGACGTACCTTGCTGGGGTGGGACGAATCCACCGTGGAATTCTGCGTAGTGCTTCATACTGTGTCTGCGCGGGAACGTGCTGCCGCAAATGACGCATTGGTGTGAGTCGTTCATCTTGAATATGGATTATAAAGTTTCGATAATCGCAAACAATACGGCACAACACAACCGTTTTAAATAGTTCAAAGATGCTGGACGAATATCACAAATGAAATCAGCAACTAACAAAAATCGCGTAGAACGGAGCAGGATCGGACTAACACGTCTACACGCACTGAACTCTCGAACTGAACTGACGGAGGGCTGGCGATGTGGGGTGACGCTCTCCACTAATGGATTTCGGAGAAGGCCGGGGCAATAAATCTCAACCGCTGTCAGGGGTAAAAGCAACCCTCCTCTAATTGAATTCGATACGGGGGGACTATAATGGGTTCCTAGAAGGGTCGGGTGCAGCTGCTTCCCAGACCGGTCTCGACTCACCGGTCTTTTGTGCGAACATCTGCTGCGTCGACGTTTGTCGCCTAGACAACAAATCACGACAGCTGTCAGGGGTAAAAGCAACCCTCCTCTAATGTAATTCGATACAGGCTGACTATAATGGGTTCCTGGAAGGGTCGGGCGCAGCTTCTTCCGAGGTTAGGTTAGGTTAGGTTAGGTTAGGTTACGTTAGGTTAGGTTAGGTTAGGTTTTGGGGGGGGGGGCAAAAGTGTCACAGACGAGACCTCGGGGGGGGGGTAAAGTGTCACAGACGAGACCTCGGGGGGGGGGACTCCTCCTGATTGATGTACCGCGGGGGGGGGGTAAAGTGTCACAGACGAGACCTCGGGGGGGGGCTCCTCCTGATTGATGTACCGCGGGGGGGGGCTCCTCCTGATTGATGTACTGCGGGGGGGGGCTCCTCCTGATTGATGTACCGGGGGGGGGGCTCCTCGGGGGGGGGCGCTCCTCCTGGCTCCTCCTGAGCCAGAACACTCCATTTATCCCTACTTCTAGTATTTATTTAAAATGTTACTCATATTTTATTTCTTCATCGGAAACTGGTATATGTATTACCTAGATTTAAAATGACTGGTGTAATTCCATAAAGCTATATGGTAATAAAATAAAATCTTTGTCAAACGTCACGTAGAACGTGGTCGCGGCTTCAGCTGTGGCTTTGAATCTATTAACAGAATTGTATTTGTCAAACTAGACTGTACCACCTTTATACTAATCAAAACCAACGAGTGTTTAGGTAATTGAATTGACGAAGGAATAGATGTGAGGATTTATTCCCTGGTTGTATTTATTTATTTACTATATCTTCATATATACAAATTAATGTTTCTTTATCCCGTTTGCATTCCTATGACATTAGTTGGATTGGGATGAATACTTGCATGGTAATTCAAATTAAATCTAGGAATTAAAGGTGTCAAGCCATTAACGCAGTCCAAAATCTTAAGCCTCTGCCCTACTGGACTTTGAAATTATTACTGTTTCTTATAGAGTATTTGTTTGATTTCTTTATGGTAAAAATAATTTTATTGTCTGGGAAATAAATGGTAATCACGAAAATCAAGAAAAATCACGCGATCAAAGTCAGCTAGTGTATTATAAATAAGCTAGTTTCATTAATTTAGTTAAAGGACTGATTAATAATTTATTTACTCATCAATAAAATAATATGTATTGTTTTTAACACAAACATAAAAGGAATAACCTCAATCAGAACTGGACACGGCCACTTCAGGAAACATCTCTGCACTCTTGGACTTATAAACGATATTTATTAGTGTAGTCTTTGGAATCAGCCTGAGGAGATTGCCAAGCACATCATACTGGATTGCGAGAGACTCGGGGCAAGGAGAAGGGCTGTGTTTGGTTGCAAGCAACCAGGTGATAAATGGGACATTAGTATAGGAGAAAACTCCTGGATCTCGTAAAGGGTACGGGTATTGGTGTACCCAACTGATGTTCTAGGGACACACGACACGAGCTTCGGTTGTCGTGTGAGGATCTCTGAATAACATAATATAAACATATAGTAGCAAACATTTTAAAAACTTCAGAGCATACTTAATAAATAATAAGAAACATTGAAATATTGATATTTTACAGTAAAACATTCACTTACTCTAATACCGTGACAAAAACGAGTTATGTATAGCGACACAGAATACTGACATTTGATAATAACTTGATAAACAACATAGAATGTTTATTCGCCCAGTTCAAAAGAGTTCGCACGCAGCACGCTGACAAGTACTGTAACAAAGGAATAACAGGCTTTCTAGAGTAAAACCCTATAAGACAACGTACTGTGCTTAGTCGAAACACATTTTCTTTAATAACTCCGTATATATTTATGTTAGAATGACTAGATACTTTCGCCCTACTAATTCCCATATTTTTACATCCATTAATTTTACACCTGGGGTTTTTCTGACCCTTTTTGGGCCCAAAAACTCGAAATTTTAAAGATTAATCCCCAAAAAAGGGTTTAGAGTTTTCCGATTGTTTTTCCCAACGAACGTGTCCAACTGATTACAGAAAGGAACGTCTCTACCAAATTTGAAGTAAATCGGACATAAATGCGACCGCTAGAGTATATATATATATATATATAAAACACATTTTGAGCGATCCCCCAAAAAGTGTTCAGGGGGTCACGTTAGGAACTTCTATGGTAGTCCCGGGCTTAAGTTTCACCATGCGGGTCATGCTAATTGTTCACTTTCCAAAGGAAATTCACTAATAACAAAACAACTGGGGAATGATGTGTAATCGTTATTTGTGTCTTAAGGTAGTAAAGTGAACAGTTTCTCCCTGAGGTAATCCGTTGAGAATTTTCCCGAGGGAGACAATTTACTTTACCCCTGAAATACACACTACATCTTTTCCCCACCTGCAGTTTTAATGAATACAAAGTATCCATAACTTAAGAATCTACTTTTTACGAATTGCGACCCAATATTTTTTCAAAACAAACACTATATGGTTAGCTACAATATTTGTCTTCGGGAAATCAGCCGACCGTTGTGAACCTTCCCATTGTTGACATTGTCAGACGTAATACCTGGAATCACTACCCTTTGACTAAATATTTCCCAAACGCGTGTAGTCCAGTTCAGCTTTTTGCTTCGCTGTGTTGTCACCTTGAAGTTAGCTGGACCAATCAAAATTCATTGGGTGGACGCTGTCAAAATTAAAAATCGCCGATAGGTTGTCAACTGTAGTGTTTATTGTCAAGAGTTTACATCGACATTGGATTTTAATTTAATATTGGAATCATCCATTATTTATTATGTTATTACGTTGATGTGTAAGTAAAATAAATAATTAAATTAACCACCCTAGTGCACGTTTTTCGATGTCATTCACCGACGACCGTAAACCTAGAAAAAATACTATTTACATGTTACCTAAATCACTTCTTAGCTCCAAGATGATTGGTTAATTTTTATTCAAACAAATTCCCAAGATTCCAAAATTCAGTTTAACAACAGGTTTCAACTTGAAATGCACTTTAAAACAATGATAATGGTTTTGAAAAATCACTAAATTTACAATGATTTAAATGGGGAATAAAATGACTATACGAGCAAACTGTCAAAAAATTCCCACAATGCATCAGTAAAACACATTGGCCAACATAACGACCAAAATCACAGTGGCACGCTTTTCTAATATAGAGTGGTGACTCCAGATATAACATAGAGCTCAGTGGACGTAATACGATATCAGCTGATTTCGAATACAACGCTGCAAGACGCAGCAAGCTAATAGACTGGTAAAACATGACTAATTCCCAAGTGTGTGAGGGAGACAAAGTAATTCCCTTTTCCCTCCCCGCTGGAGGGAAAAAGTGCTTGTTTACTCCTTTGTTATGAGGGAGTAAAGTTGTACTTTACACAGCAGGTGGATGAAAATGGTTTTACACCCACCGCAAAAATCTCAAACCAGTATGGAGTATAAAGGGGGTAGGCAGAACACGGGGTGTTAAACAGCTCCGACTAACGACCTGTGACGGCTGCCACTTCCAAAATGGACGCCTTCCTTTTTTCGGAGTGGATGCAAGGAATTCCACTTATTTCTTGACACAGCCTGTAAATTATACTATCCCTACTTCCCTACTGAATTGATTAATTAGTATTTCAACCTAATTATTATACAGGTATTAGTACTGTAGTTGTACCACCAGATTGTACATAAGTTGATAATTTACTTTAAAATTCCTTAAGCATGTGTTATTGTTATAGAGCAGTAATTTTACTAGCTAAACTTTTTTTATTGTTTGAGTTACCCTATTACGTTACCCTATAGTTAATTGTTACCCTAGATTAGGGATTTATGTCATCTCCATACTCCAGTAAGATTCATGAAGTAATACTTAATGACAAGAAAAACTTAACTTTTCAAAAAAGGTTATCAGGCCTTTCTTACTTTATTTAACTCTTAACAGTTAATTAAGAGGTTATAATATATTTCAAACAACTTGGTAGGTGAATGAAACACAAATAGAATGCCCTTCTAAAGCGAGTTATATTAATTGGGTCAGAATTTCAGTAAACTGTGCTAAGGTTTGATGTTTGTGTTAATATTTGTGTTGTGTGAATGTAAATGTCCGGTCTGTATAATGTGAGACTTTGGAGCCTGAGTTCACTACGTTTGCCTAACTCAAACAAATAATTAAAACAAACATTCTTACATTAAGAAAATGTTTTTAAAATATTTATTTTATTACATTGAGTAAATGCGAGTGATAAAAAATTACTTACCGAACAAAGTGAAAAGATTTTCGTTGTTTCTAAATGTTGTTTATTTAACCATTTAATGTTGTATTTAAATGTTGTTGATGCGGTATGGTTATCTAATGTAAAACATGTTACCAAATGTTTTCAATTTGTATAAGCCTAACATTGTACTACTACAGGATATCTAACAAAAATATTCTAAACGATTTTACCCAAATATAAATTTTATATATTCTATAAACTACCCAAAAAATCTGTCAATCGGATGTAACATAACTAAACAAAACCATGCAAGTGTTTTTTTTAATGTAATTAAAAAAGTCAAATCAAACTTTAAAATACATCCTTTTAATTTTGTGGGTACTAATGCTGTACTCACAAATCACGTGATATACCAACCTAGTAAGAGGTTGTTTTCATATTTTATTAATTTGTTTTATTTTATTTTAGCCTTTAAACATATTAATGACACGTTCCAGACATTGAGAGCGGTAGTGGATTGTTCTATTTAATCAAATATTCCCTGCCTAATTAGCCAATTTATAGATTATAGATACCAAATATTGTTTGCGGTTACATTAAGGTCAGAGTAATAATTTTATTCCTCCATGTTGTAGTTTCGAACAATTGTTAATAAATAAGGTTACAATTTATTTTTTTATGAAGAAAAACTGTATAACCATACTTATATGTTGTTTAAGTTATAAAAAACTCTACACTGTAATATGAACCCCCTCCATACTCATTGCTGATGACTAAACAAATTGCACATATCATCTTGACACCAGAATAACATATAGTGTATATTTCTAAAATATCATCGAAGTTGATAATCACTACTGTTATAAAATAAACGGTATCAGGAAACTGATACATACTTTCTCCCTTTTAGCCCAAATTTAATTAATAAATTACTTTTTATTTACTAAATATATTATACAAAGCATGGTCGAATGTACAGAAAATCTTGTAAACAAGCTGTTTTCAAAAACATCCTCCCAAATCTCTGTTTTTGAGGCACTACAGAATCCATTGCAACACATGTCGTTTTAAGAGGGAAAATGTCCCCTATTCCCCTCCTCCAGGGTGTTAAGGGGCAACATATTTCGAATTTCCTCTGTTGGTCAATGCTAACTTGACAAGCATATCAAGTTTTAACGAAATTGATAAGTAAATAAGAGAAAATATTAATTTATGTTTTCCCCATAAGAATAACATTGGCCGATGTACTGTGTTTACAGCAAAATTAAAATTAAAATTTTCTCCGAAACCAGTAATCGTAGAATAATAATCCAAAATACCAAATTGTTTAGTTTTTGAGCTTGTTTAATAGTGTTCTTTTTTAACATTTATATATTTTGTTATCAAAAAACTGGATTTTGCATGTTTTAAGTCTTGTGATTTCTGAACCCGAATTTTCCCAGGAATGCGGGTGATGACATTTTGTTGGAAACGGAAAGCTCTACGAACCATTAAGGTTTAATTAAAATCGTTAGAGCCGATTTTAAAAATTTGGATTTTTCATTTTTTTGCGGTTTTTGGGGAATAATTACGCTTAAAAATAAAAAATTCAAAAGAATAAAAAAAACCTGGAGACATCGTGGATTAGTACATAAATACCAAATTTCATAAAAATCGGTCCACTGGTGTCTTCCCTAGCTCACATACTACACATCCATACAGACAGACAGTCAGACAGACAGACAGACAGACAGACAGACAGACACACAAACATCACGTAAAACACTTTTTTGGATTCAGGGAGCACCAAAACGACTATTTCCACTAACAAATCAAATTCGAATATTTTGATGAAAACAATCCTTTCTCTATATACTTTGTATAAGGGGGAGAAAGTAAAATGAGGTGTTGTCTGTCTGTATGTCTACTTCCATCACGCCAAAACTACTGGACCAATTCTGCTAACATTTTGCTCAAATGTAGTCGATGAACCCAGGAGTGTCATAGGCCTATTGCCATTTAGAAATTTCCTCAGGACTCTGTCCCATGGAACATCCAAGTTCCCATTTTTTTCATATGGAGGAGAGTTTTATTTGGTTTAAGTCACACGTAAGTTTTCCTTATTGAATTCATTTAAATAAACAGCTGTTATAAGGAGTATATCTAACTAAAACTGTCATTGTTTTGTTTACAATTTTTGTACTCTAAATTTTCACCCCAATACAAATCACGGGCATAGCATCTAATATACAATAAATGTAAAAAAACAACTAAAAAGGTATAAGCCAGTTGGGTGAGAAATGTGTAGCTGCCTTTACATTTACAGTAACTGTTTAACATAGTTATAATGCTCTATAAGGATAAGATACCACGTATAAATAAACGAAGGTGTAATAAGGGTGCAATTACTCATAAGCACCTGGATGATCAAATGTATAATTTATGACTCAGTATACATCCTGTTAACTAACAATCTCGGGAGTTATCATAAGACCGACCTATTGTTATATAGATATATAAAGATATGTAAAACCTACCGGGAATTGTTATTTACGTAAAACATTAACTACTGTACATTTGTTTACATCAACTAAGATTCAATTGTTTGAATCTTTCTTGATAAGAATGTCCTAGGGTAAAGTGAAAACACCTACACTACAAAAACGTTAGTATAAATAGTTATATAAATTTACATAAGTTTACTTGGTCTATATTACAGAATTATCTCAAATAAAACAGTAGGATTAAAAAGGAACCCTAAACTAATAGAATCGTTTCAAAAATGCAAAACGTACAACATATTGATCGGACTCTACAATATGTGATACTCGTAGACGTATAATAGGATTATTTCAACAAATGCAAAACGTACAACATATTGATCGGACTCTACAATGTGTGATACTCGTAGACGTATAATATGATTGTTTCAACAAATGCAAAACGTACAACATATTGATCGAACTCTACAATATGTGATACTCGTAGACGTATAATAGGATTGTTTCAACAAATTCAAAACGTACAACATATTGATCGGACTCTACAATATGTGATACTCGTAGACGTATAATAGGATTGTTTCAACAAATGCAAAACGTACAACATATTGATAGGACTCTACAATATGTGATACTCGTAGACGTATAATAGGATTGTTTCAACAAATGCAAAACGTTCAACATATTGATCGGACTCTACTGTATGTGATACTCGTAGACGTATGATAGGATTGTTTCAGCAAATGCAAAACGTACAACATATTGATCGGACTCTACAATATGCAAAACTCGTAGACGTATAATAGGATTGTTTCAACAAATGTAAAACGTACAACATATTGATTGGACTCTACAATATGTGATACTCGTAGACGTATAATAGGATTGTTTCAACAAATGCAAAACGTACAACATATTGATCGGACTCTACAATATATGATACTTGTAGACGTATAATAGGATTGTTTCAACAAATGCAAAACGTACAAAATATTGATCGGACTCTACAATATGCGATACTCGAAGACGTATAATAACATTGCTTCAACAAATGCAAAACGTACAACATATTGATCGGACTCTACAATATAATATACCCGTAGACGTATAGTAGGATTGTTTCAACAAATGCAAAACGTACAACATATTGATCGGACTCTACAATATGTGATACTCGTAGACGTATAATAGGATTATTTCAACAAATGCAAAACGTACATCATATTGATAGGACTCTACAATATGTGATACTCGTAGACGTATAATAGGATTGTGTTCAACAAATGCAAAACGTACAACATATTGATCGAACTCTACAATATGTGATACTCGTAGACGTATAATAGGATTGTTTCAACAAATTCAAAACGTACAACATATTGATCGGACTCTACAATATGTGATACTCGTAGACGTATAATAGGATTGTTTCAACAAATGCAAAACGTACAACATATTGATAGGACTCTACAATATGTGATACTCGTAGACGTATAATAGGATTGTTTCAACAAATGCAAAACGTATAACATATTGATCGGACTCTACAATATATGATACTCGTAGACGTATAATAGGATTGTTTCAACAAATGCAAAACGTATAACATATTGATCGGCCTCTACAATATGTGATACTCGTAGACATATAATAGCATTGTAGCCAGGAGAGTTGACAAACTTGCTATCTCCAGTCGTAGTAATATATGGAATTATCCTTTTCATTTGGAAGTTCACATATTTTACCTTTAATAAGGAGGAAAGAATCGGGAATCAATGATAGTCAAGAACAACCACACGAACAAAATCACGCCGGGTAGTAGCAAATAAAACACAAAAAGCATGTGTAAATCTTAAAGAATACACTGTAGGAAAATGAATACTACTGGTGTTTTGGTAGGTATTACTACAAAGCAATGAATATTCAGTGAAGTAATGAGCTATATTACTTTGGACTAGTTTAAACCGTGTTTTACTTTAGGCTTAGTATTATTTATTATGATCACGTTGTTAAGAACACTAACTCCACCATATTAACTCCACACTCAAGATTGGTTTTGGTTGTGTATGGAGGTATTCACATTCAAACTGCCGCCGTTCAGCTCCTAATCCAATCATCTCACCGCAGTTGTAACTTCGAACTCTATGCTGAGATTACAGTTTACCTCAGGGAATTTTGTACGTAAAATATATTCACTTATGGTACACTGTTGGGTTTATAATTATTGTTTTCTTATTAGTTTTACAGCACTCAGAGTTTTATCGTGACGTAATGCCTCTACATATATGATTTAGCCTGTGTTTGGCTGTAGTGGTTACTGATTTTCCTGCAAAATTATAGCTCAATCTATATAGTAAATACTAATGGCAAGTAGACTAACAAATTCATCTGAAGGCCAAGGAGTAGAGCTACAAATGGGTCGGATTTGGTTCGTCTTTGAATTTAAGTATTATTTTGCCTGTAAAATGTATGCGTAATGTTGGTGTATGATTAATTAGAAAACACAAATATATTTCGCTGCATATTAATATTATATTTCGACTGTATGGAACTTAATTTTTACCAATCCATATTAAATACTTAGTTTTACTAGTTTTTTACTTCAACAGCTTTATTATATTAATATTTTGAAGTAATCATCTGTTACAACGAAAGTTGTATGTCCATAATTTAACATTGGAACAATAAAGGCCGATGGCTCGGATCCCTGAGTTTGTAAATCCCTTTCTTAACGAGTGCCTCGGACCACAGAAAAGCGAAATCGCAAAGTTTAAACTCTATAGGCCTTACAACAATGGAGATTTTGTGGTTAGTCAGTAAGTAGGAGTGTATACATTTAGATAATTACTTGCTATTTATATATTGTTTAATTAATCATACAGGCCATATTTAATCTTGGGATCCCGATTGGTAAAAATTCACGAAGTTCGTTCTTTTTGGTGAATGGCGTGTATCTCTATGGATACACAAAATGGATTTACAAAAATGTTTTTAGGTAAACTGCAACGGAGTACTAATTCAACGTCGGTTTATTAAATAACTAACAATCCGTTTTTCCAAACAAATTATTGATTTGAGTTGCTCTTAGAACACATATTACCAAAGATAGGTTTTATTATTTTGATGGCAAAACAAAGGTTCAGGGAGAGCCTGGAGTTACAACTTTATTTGATGAACACTATACAAAGTATTTTATGATACAACTATAAGTTTTGCTACTTAAAAGTAAATAGATTTTTAAAAGAGACACAAATCTTTACTATAGTGTAACATATGTTAGTAAAATGATTAGTACCTGAGCACGAGACATCTCAGGTTGACATAAGACTCGTTTACATAACAAATTGATCGGAAGGCCAGGCCCACTACGTTAATCGACTTAAGTAATTAAATGTGTTTGTTGGAAGACTCGTTTGGTTTAACTATGGACAGTTCATATTAAACTAGGAACTTTTCTTTTCTCAGCTAAAAAATTGAAATTGGATCTCACAAAGTTTACCAAGTTTTTCACAACTCGTTTTACAACAAAACAAAATATGAGAGTTCCTAATTATAAGAGAGCTTAATCGTCGCTATAATTACATGATGATCAGCGATCAGCAAGGTAAAAATGTATCTCTTAAGAGCTCTCTCATTACGAGGATGGTTCCAGTGAAATTAATTAACACGTCCCGTCTCCAATGTTTGAGTGCTATTGAAACACTTAGGCTCTAGTGGCTGTATCGCATGTGCTTAACAGCGTCTGTGAGATAATAGATTCTGGGTGATGTCGAGGGCTGTACTCTTCTTCATCACCTTTCCTCTAAAGATTAAAATATATTTTATTGTAACGGTTTGACGAATTTTCCTTTAATTATTTTTGGTAACTACTTATTACGGTTAAAACAACAGATAACTTCCTTTGTTTGTGATACCTAAATTGAATAAAAATATTTGTTATCATGATTTATATTGTGATAATTTCAGATTATGACTATTTATTCATGATTTTCAAGATTTTTAGTAAGTGTAATTTAATTTTGCACAGTCTCCACACCAGCTCAACGGGTACGAACACATTTCATGTAGTACAGGTATGAACATCACAACAACAAATAATGTATCTGGCCAACGCCTCATATAAGGTATCGTTACATATGTTCACCTCTCACAAAAAATGGGCCTCACTAAGGTCATTCTTCTATATAACACAAACAAACTTCGTTTTTAAGGTTGATAAATCTGAAATTGTGATTCAATTATTTAATTACATTGTTACAATAGATTGTTTTAGTATTGTTTATGTTAGAGTAAAAATAATATTTCACGTTTGCAAACAATCATAACTTAAAATTGTTGAACTTAAAATATACATTTTGGTTGAAAACATTTAAGTAATTTTACTATAATTTAATAAAATAAAACCCTACTTGTATTACCTAAGATATGTTTCTTATCTTCTAAAGTACTATTTTCGAAAGGCGGAAGAAACGCTGCATTTCGCCTCTAGAGAGGTTACCCAGCTGGATATTTATAATGATCGTCTTGAGAGAGGTGCTATCTGAGGACATTGAATCGATCCCGTTCCGGCGATAACCGATAAATACCCTTACAATAGTGGTTTACACAACCAACAAATAACACATGTAGAGATGTACTAAATTATAGCAGTTGTAGAATTTGTTTATGTAGTTTTCCCATAAGAAAAGACTAACTTTAATGTTAAAGGTTCCTTTGTAAATACTATAATCTAGATACAAATCTAAAATTTCTTCATTGATGTATTTATAGCATGAACTATACAATTGTTTTGAATAATATGGTGCAAGTACTGTAATACCGAGATTTAGGAAGTCATATTGAACAAATAACTTACTATTAAAATATATGCATATGGCTGACTGTAATACAATTCGTATTGCCATTTAGGAAAAATATAATTTAGGTAATATATTTGTAATTCTTCCAATCAATGAAAAATGTGTAAAACGAATATAATTTACAATACTTTCTGTGGTGGTCAACTCTAGACGGCAGTATGGAATAACGACGATGGTAACAACATTTAAAGTATGCAGAGTTTGTAGCAAAGATTCCAGATCTGATTAGTACTCAAGTTATAAACTGAAAACCATACACTCTCACGCACGGCAGCTATTTGAGAGTTATTTCATAGTTTTTAAGGCAGTATTATTTACATTATATGTAGGCCTAGTTTATAAGGCTTAATATTGTGATTGTGTATTTTTTAAATATATTAGTTATAGAAATAAATTTGTATTTGGTTTGGTATACAGGGTGAGCATGTATAACGGGAAAACGGTTTGGTCTTCAGTCTTCAAACAAAATTCTTTCCCACTAAAACGCATATGAGCAATCTATTAAAAATATTTTTATCAACATCCATGTACAGAATGTTCTAAGTCTGAAGGTCACGGGTTCGAATCTCAAAATGTTCATATGTAAACATAGGAACAATTATGCATCAATTTAAATATCTTGTTGAAAGAAACATTTTGGCGAAAACAGAATTCACTTATCATTATCCGTTCCAAAATGGCGGCCATTTTTTTGTGAAATATTGACATTTACGGAATATCCTGTACTGTCTAAACCACTACTCGTATCTTTTTCCCGACTCAAATTTCTTCCTCGTAATGAACCCAGCTTTACTTTGGTTTACAACATGAAAGGTTTTTTGAGAAAATCTAAATTTCAAAAAAGTATTTATTTTGACAATGCCTATTTGCCCAAAATTCAAAAAAGTCAAATAGTAGCGCATATCGAAAAGCATACCACTAAAAAGTTCTTGTAAATCCTAGCAACTTTCTAATTTACACGAACCTTGTATCTCTTTTCGTTTATCGGCCATGAGCAAAAACATTATTTTCCCATATGAAATGCATATTAATTGTACATAAAACTTAAAACTAATGTGACCACAGAATACATGCACGTGTTATGCAAATTAACATGCATTTTATATGGGAAAATAATGTTGGGAAAAGAGATACAAGTTTTGTGTAAATTAGAAAGTTGCTAGGATTTACAAGACCTTTTCAGTGGTATGCTTTTCGATATGCGCTACTATTTGACTATTTTGAATTTTGTGAAAGACGTGGTTTAGACAATACAGAATTATCTGTTAATGTAAATATTTTACACAAAAATGGCCGCCATTTTGAAATGGATGATGATAAGTAAATTCTGTTTTCGCCAAAATGTTCCTTTTAACAAGACCTTTAACATTATTTATAATTCTTCCTATGTTTACAAATTTAAATGTTGAGATTCAGATTTGGAATAACCTGTACATAGATTTTGATAAACATATTTTTAACAGATAGCCCATAAGTAGGATACGCCCCACTATAGCAAGCCAATCAGAAGCCAGCATTTTGTAGTGACGTCATTCCAAGATGGCGGCGCCCATGGCACTTTATTTCCCGCCAAATTTCCTAACCTCACTTTTTAAATTTTAACTCATTTTGCTCAGTTCTGGCAACCTATGCTCTATGATACATTATTTTACATATACACCATTATATATATATATATATATATATATATATATATTATATACTGTAAATTATATGTATATATGTTCCATGGTTCGACTATTATATACTCTATGCGATTGATACTATCATATGGCAATGTATATACAATATTATACATATACTTTACAGCTACACCATTATATAAATATAATCTAGGATATATTAAAAAGTGACGTCACACGTCACTTGACCGCATGGGCTGAGTGAATATATACGTCATCTGAGGCTGAGCCAGTGACGTAGGCGGTTTCGTGACGTAATGAGGGAAAGTTTAAAGGTCAAAGTCACGGGGAGGGTGTTTTTAAAAAATCTACGTCGCACTCGTAAAATTCGAATTGTGATTCGATAGTATAATCGATATAAAATATCAAATGAAAACAATCGAATGAAACAATCGAATGATACGAGTGCGAGGTATTACTATTACAAATATTACTTTATTTTATTTACAATAATTCATGTTTACAATAGTTCCCCGTTGTTCGTTGTCATCGATGTTGTTGTTTTTTCGACACCAATCTGTTCTGATAGGTGTTTCCATTTCATTACCGTCATGTAGAAATAATACCTGATGGCAATGAAATGGAAACATCTATCAGATCTTGAATGAAATGACATTGTTATTTTGTGAAGAGCGTTTCGGAGAGCTCGATGTTCACCGGTCGAGAGCCGGAGGTGTACTGACTATTCGCTAGCTAGCGTTCTGATATCAAATAAAATGGTGGGGGTAAAAGTGTAGGATACGAGGCAGATGGCGCGGGGCAGGTGGTGCGGGGCAGATGGCGCGAGGCAGATGGTGCGAGGCAGATGGTAATTCTTGAATTCATTTACCACCTTATTCCATTATTGTTTAATAAAACGTCCATCAAGGATAACATCATTGCTTCTGTATCAGATGGTGTTGTTGTAGAAACTTCATGTACTTGTATTTCACCAGATATATTTTTGATCAGTGTCATTGTGTTCAACATTATAAGAGGCAGATGTGGAAGAAACATTATTGTCTTGTATTTGTGAATCCATGTGTACCGCGCAAGAGCTGGACATATAGTGGTGTAGCGTTTGCGCGTAGGTTAGGTACTCGGCTCTTCCCCCACCACACCAGTCCCCCACCATACCAGTCCCCCCACCAAGTTTTACATCGCACAATAATAATAGTTTACATGTGTTAGTTAGGGTTTAGCTCTTAGACTGTCAAGACCTTAGCTCCGTAACTGAAAACTTCAATAATGTTTGCTCAACGTTGTATAATTATAACAGTTACTATGTTGCAGCGAGGCCAACTAGGGCTAACTTCAGCAAACAAGGTGGGACAGCGCCCTTTTACAGACTAGGATTTTCGTTATACAGGGTGTGCGAAACCCCTTGTTCCATTTGTTAGCAGTCTTTATTGTTCAAACACATAATAAAATACATCAGTTAACAGCTATTATTGTTGGAATAAACAAGAACAACGCACTGTTCCAGTATAGCAAAGAAAATAATTTGTCCGCTAAAGAGCTTATCAGACATCCATTCCATCATAGCTATCGCTTAGAAACCCGGTGTTCATAGCCGTTAACCCCGTATACTAAGTGTCTGTTTGCTTGGGTGGGGTTTGAGACCATCCCGTGCATATGCACCCAGGTTAAACATTATTCCATACGTAGGCCATCCAGATTACCTGGTTGATGCCCAGTACGAACTAATGTCCTCTCCCTTTTTAGCAAACAAAGGATAGAGTATTTTTAGAAAAAAAAGCCATAGCCCCTCCACCGCCATGACCCGTGGAGACCTTCCAAAAAAAAACAAGCTAATTGTCTCCTCCGTTCATTTTTTACTTTTACAAGTCCCACCGTATGGATTCAAGGAATAACTTGAGTACACCATTCACTCTAGGTCCTTCCAAGGAGTAGCCAAGGACTTACCTAGACGCCTCAACGTACAAGACCCTTCAATTTACATTCAGGTTTACGGGGCTTTTCGTCCCCCACGCCATTGACCTTCATTCACACACACACACAAACACAACCACACAGACATACATACAGTGGGAACTTTTACAATGTCCAAGACATGCTCAACTATATTTACAATTGAACTGTTCATGAAGTCAAGTGAGCCATTTTATTTTAAGTATTGTGCAGTAGTACAGATTAGAGCAATTTAGGGCAGGATCAGCGACCAAAGTGGCTGAGACAGAGCTGGAGGTTATATCATCCAAGTTAAAACCTGAAATCAGGCCACGTGACCATGTTTTTTTTTACAAAGGGGACGAATCGTTCCCAATACTACCAGTAGTGTTTACTCAAGTTTTTGGATTTTATAACCATAGGGTAGTGTGTCGTACTCACCCTCGAGCTTTCTTTTTGGTCCAGTAATTTTGAAAAGTTTGGATTCATTCACAGTTACAATATCGCGGTCTTTCGTCCTCCTGATTCTAGATTCCTTAATTTCTATGCTTTCAGCTGACTCACTAAGAACCATTTCTTTTAGTTTTTCAAAGTTAAGTGTTTTGGAGGTCTTAGAATTGAGGGTGAGGCCCTTGATTTTGCAAACAGATTTTAGTTTTTGTTTGTTGGTTGACCAGACAAGATATGCGTACGTTTTAGGCCCCCCAGAAACGAATTCAACGATGAAAGATCCAGGTCCGTATTTAACCAGCTCGTCGGTCATTTCCCCGAGGTAATCCCCCGTAGGAACCCTGTACAAACCTCCCTTATAAATATAGAGGGTTGAGTCTGTATCGTAGTACAAGACTTGTGAACCCAGGGCCTCCAGATATTCATACAGTTTCAGCCTAGCTTGAGCAGTAGTATAGGCCGCTATGACTACATTCACGTTTCTTAAGGGCTCACCGACTTCCTCCAGGTACTCCCAGCTCACTACCACTACCTCTTCGTTTACTATCTGTATTCTATTCACTATTATATAGGGTCTTGTCATCATCCCGAACAGTGTTTTGGGGTCTCTGACTATCGTGGCCTTTGTCTGGTTCTCCCGCTGTCCAAATTTACCCCAAAATGAATTTAGCATGAGTTTAGCCATTGATCTCAAACCTTCATTTTCAGCAATCTTGGCGGGGTCCAGCCTGATTCCTTCATGCGTGAAGTAGTTCCGCACGTGCCGGTCTTTATCATTCTGAGTCTTACACCATTCTGGGTAGCCGGACGCTTCTTGTTTCATTTTCAGGAATTTATTGATGAAATCTGTAAAGAGTCCCCTTTTCTCGTATGTGGCCATTTCATATTCCCATAATTCATACATATCGAGGATGACATAGCCTTTCTCTACCGCTTTCCGCACCTCATCCATTGTCCAAGTTCCTACCAGGGCTCTTTCTTCGCTTTCGTGTTCACAGTCTTCTTGGTTTTGGTTTTCACCACATGTTTTACAGAGGGCAAACATTAATTTATTATTCATCCTTGCTGGGAGTACTGGGTGGTAGAGATCCCTTGGTGGTAGGACTTTGCATTTCAATAAACCATATACTTGGAGACCTCTCTGTCTGCACTCTCTGTCTCCTACATGAATGGTGGGATGACCTAGGGGATACTTTCCGTACTTACACACATACGGGTAGAGCGAGCAAACGTCCACATATTGGATCGTTTCTCCTTCGACGCATTTATGGTAAGTCTTAGAGTTACCCGTTCTGCCCCCAAAGAAAGCCTGTCTTGGGTCTAGTGGGAGTGTGTTCAATATGGGGAGAGAGTCCAAGTGTTTGAGTTTTTTTCTTTTTTTAATTTCCTAAACTCACACTCCCACATCTCGACTACTTCGTAGTCACTAAACTTAGCGATTTTGGCCTTAGTTCTCTCGTATCTTAAGTGAAGTGAGTCTGAGGGATCCTCCTTCAGAGGAGCCTCTCGATTGAACGGGAAGCATTTGGGGCATCCATGCCAGTAGCATCCATGAAACTCGTAGATGTTTTCCCTGTCAAACCCATCTACTTTCAGTTTGTTAATCTTTACTTCTTTACCCCGCCCCGCATGCTCGATCCTCACTCCACGTTTCTCTTCTTCCCAGCTCAACCACTGAATGGCAATAGCTGACTGGTTATCCACTAAACGGTAGCCGTTCTTTGGGATGAGGCCGATCGTGTTTGGTTTCAAAAAGTTGCGGCGGAAGGCCAAGTTGCAAGCACTAGCGATCGTTACAGCCTCTAGGAAAGGATTAACATTACACTCTTGGAGGAATATCGATCTGAACTTAAGGCAAGCTTGGGCCAAGATCTCCACATCAGAGATGCAATACTCCAACATTTCCTTTTGAAAATCAAATACATAGTTTTCCGCTACTCTTTCATGGTACCAGATTTTAAAGGCCTTATTGGACTTTTTAAACATTGACTCTGGGCAATAGTACTGTTTATCGGGGATAGGGCCTACATAATTTTGGTTCGCCAGAGTGTTGAACAAGTGAGGAAAGTAACCCTTCTTTCTCTCCGGAGGCAGATCAAATGACTTAGGGAGCGCAGCGAGGGCCATGGGGAAATAGTTAAGTGAGTCCACAAATCTAACGTTGTCCATTTCCATGAGAATAATTTTGCAACCCTTCATGACCAGATCGGGTGTGAATTTAGTTTTGTCAAGAACATACTTAAACAAAAATTGGAAATCAAAGCCCTGACCGTTGTGGGCAATTACACAGACATCTTTAAAACCTTTTCGGACTTCCATGACGTATTCCATGAAATCTTTAACAGGGTCAGAGTTGAAGACTCTCGTACGGTTTTTACAAACCCTGCAAAATTCTGTTTCGATACACTGGTAGCAAAACTGCTGGGAAACACACAAGTTTACTTTATGTACTTTTTGTTCGGGATCAGAGGGGAGAGACTCGTCTTGGCGAGTCTCCAGATCAAAGAAAATGAAAATGTAGTCCTTTGGTTTAGGCTTACCATCGTTCCGCTGTATGAAACATTTGTGATTTGGATCTTGGAAAGATCCGCAAGGTTTACAATAGACTTCTCCACACTTGTGGGGCGTGGATCTGTCTCTAATCCAAACTAATTTACCGCAATCAAGACACTTTTTGACAACTTTACATTTATCGACTTGGTGAGCAGTGAAACACTGTTGATTTATCAAAGTCATATTACATTTTGAACAAACTATTCCTCCATGCTCCTCTTTGCAGGGAGGCGAGATGGTCTGACACTGAGAACAGATGTTTGAACATCTGTGCACACCTTTGTGATCATAGGGAACATGGCAAACTTCACAAAAATATTTACAAACGAAAGCAGCAGTCAAACTAGTTATTACGTTATAGTGCCCGTTGTAAAACAACAGGTTGATCTTGAATTTAGCATTTTCAACACTGCCCTCGAAATAAACGTCCCGGCCTTTATTATCATAATTGAACACGGTTATTTTGAAATCTTTCAACAAGTCTTGAAACTTCTCAAGTTCTGGGATTCCCGCACCATCCTCGGGCATCTCTACTCTAGCCCGTCGAATAAGTTCCTGAGCCCTCACGGTTTGCATTTTTTTATCATCTTGCCTAATTGACTTGTACTGAGGATCCTTTGTTGTATGAGCGATACCTACAACCAAGGCCTTGGGGAGACACAAGTTGTCTTTATTTTTAATAACTACGATACCCTTCCTTGCTTTGCATTCCTCGTCAAACGTGTTAAAGATACCAGGTCGTACCCTCCCAGAACCTACAGGGAGATTAACTCGAGTACATTCTACTTTAAAAGTGTCAGTGGACTTGACGGATTCAGAATTTGACTGTATGATCTCTCCAAAAATTTGCCAAAGGATGTCTTCATCAATTTCACCAGCGGGTCGAAATGCGACATACCCCGGATCTCTACTTTTTAGGTTAAGACTCTGCAAAGTGAACCCGAGCTGATCATTTTCGCGGGCTTGTCCTTTCATCTCATTTACAATCTTGGCAAAACCTTGTCTGAGCCAATCTATCTCACTAGTATCAGGAGGAGGGTTAGAAAATTTGAAAATAGTTTTCGTTCCGTACAATCTAAACTTTTTAACATAAACCTGCTCGTCACTAAGTACTTCAACGGGTTGAACAACTTTAGCCATTTTACTAGTTGAATCAAACTAAAAGTTAAATATAAATTAAAACAATAAAGTGAGGTTATGTTAAGCAAAAGTAAGGTTATGTGAACCCAAAGAGAAACTTGAGTAAATACGACGATAGGCCTGGTAAAATAATAATTAAAAATATTAAAGTGAGGTTATGTCTGACTAAAAGAGTGAGACTATGAAATAGAACTATATGTTTGACTCTCAAAAGTGAGGTTAAGATATAAAAGTAGGGTTATGTTATACAATAAAACTGAGTTTAGACCTGATACACCAAATATAATACGCGTTAAATACTAACGACAAATTATAGTAGCACTTACTGTAATAATTGCACAATACTATCACAACTCACTTACCACAATAGCAGAGAATGAAGCAGCGCAAGGACCTCTGACCAACACAAAAGTCTGGAACAGAATGAATGTGGAAGGCTGTCTGCACCGGTATATATAGGCACCAACAACCAATCAGCGATCAGAACGCCTAATACGACCAATGGGGAGCGAGCTTATTCCGACCAATCACAGAGCTGTATTTTAACCTGTTACAACTGGATTTTTTAGGTGACTTACAGTAATTCAGAAACGCTACAATAGAGCAAGAAGAAGAGGGTTTGGAGAAAAACCCTTATTATTGTAGCATATATAATAGTGTAGACCATATAACGGTGAGATAGGCCAAGTTCAGGGTCATCCTGAGGATGTTTTAAAAAACTCTCACAGGTTTTATTTGATAATTACATTCAATATAATGCGTATACTTACGCATATTACGAAATGAGCGCAGAAATCATACAGATTTATTATTAATCGCTAAAGATAGCAGCAGACCTCAAAACACCACTCAACTACAGATAGGCAATGAAGTGGAAACATCTATCAGATCTCGTGTGACATGATATTATTATTTTGTGAAGAGCGTCTCGGAGAGCTCGATGTTCACCGGTCGAGATCCGGAGGTGTACTGACTATTCGATAGCTAGCGTTCTGGTATCAAATACAATGGTGGGGGTAAAAGTGTAGGATGCGGGGCAGATGGAGCGTGGCAGATGGTTACAAAGCAGCTGGCGCGGGGCAGATGGCACGGGGCAGATGGCAGCTGGTGCGGGGGAATTCGAATAAAATATCCGTTAGTTAAAACCCACCAAGGATAACGTAATTGCTTCTGCATCAGAGGATGTTGTGGTAGACACTTCTTGTACTTGTATTTGATCAGTCGTTTCATTAGTGCCAGCTTGGTAAATATTAAAAGATGAAGATGTGTAAGAAACATTATTGTCTTGTATTTGTGAATCCATGTGTACCGCGCAAGAGCTGGGCGCATAGTGATATAGCGTCTGCGTGTAGGTTAGGTACTCGGCTCTTCCCCCACCACACCAGTCCCCCCACCATACCAGTCCCCCCACCAAGTTCTACATCGCACAATAACTAGTTTACATGTGTTAGTTAGGGTTTAGCTCTTAGACTGTCAAGACCTCAGCTCCGTAACTGAAAACTTCAATAATGTTTTCTCAACGCTATATAATTATAACAGTTACTATGATTTAAACCAGTGTATTCTGAGTACCCACTTGGCATATGTTAAACTAGAAATAAAGAAATTATTTAGATTTGACCTTCAAAAATCGTTGTTTTTGGCTATTACTGCTATACCCTTGGTCGGATCTGAATTCTGTTTGCACAGACTTGTTCGTCTGATCAATCCGCGTAATTTTAGTACCCACTTGACATATGTTAAACCAGAAATAAAGAAATTATTTAGATTTGACCTTCAAAATAATTTTCTTTTGGCTATTACTGCTATACCCTTGGTCAATCTGAATTCTGTTTGCGTCAACTTGTTCGTCTGATCAATCCGCGTAATTTGAGTACCCATCTGACATATGTTAAACCAGAAATAAAGAAATCATTTAGATTTGACCTTCAAAATAGTTGTTTTTGGCTATTACTGCTATACCCTTGGTCAGATCTGAATTCTGTTTGCACCAACTTGTTCGTCTGATTAATCCGCGTAATTTAAGTACCCACTTAACATAGTGAAAACCAGAAATAAAAATAATTTAGATTTGACCTTCAAAAATCGTTGTTCTTGGCTATTACTGCTATACCCTTGGTCGGATCTGAATTCTGTTTGTACCATCTTGTTCGTCTGATCAATCCACGTAATTTGAGTACCCACTTGACATATGTTAAACCAGAAATAAATAAATTATTTAGATTTAACCTTCAAAATAGTTGTTTTTGGCTATTACTGCTATACCCTTGGTCAGATCTGAATTCTGTTTGCACCAACTTGTTCGTCTGATCAATCCGTGTAATTTAAGTACCCACTTAACATAGTGTAAACCAGAAATAAAGAAATTATTTAGATTTGACCTTCAAAATCGTTGTTTTTGGCTATTACTGCTACACCCTTGGTCGTATCTGAATTATGTTTGCACCAAAAGTTTCTCGTGAGTGAGGGCTAAGATAGGTAGTCATCCGGTTTTCGTTCCGTAAAGACTTAAGGTCGGTTTTCGCGCCATACCTTTTTGTAAGGGGTTAGGAAAAGGATAAGAAACATACTGATCAGTTAAAGTTAATCAGTGTGGGACTTAGATCCAAACACCCGGCGTCAGGCTACTGCAAACCCAAGTTTTGACCAAGGTAGTTTACAAAGAGAGTTTATATTCCAAGATTAAGTAAATTTACAACGAACACCCAAGGTCGGTTTTACAAAGGTCAACAGTATCGCTGAAACCCGGTGGGACTTAGATCCAAACACTCGGCGCCAGGCTACTGCGAACCCAAGTTTTGACCAAGGTCAGTTTTAAAGCGTGAAAGAAAAACTTAACATAGTGAAAACCAGAAATAAAAAAATAATTTAGATTTGACCTTCAAAAATCGTTGTTCTTGGCTATTACTGCTATACCCTTGGTCGGATCTGAATTCTGTTTGTACCATCTTGTTCGTCTGATCAATCCACGTAATTTGAGTACCCACTTGACATATGTCAAACCAGAAATAAATAAATTATTTAGATTTAACCTTCAAAATAGTTGTTTTTGGCTATTACTGCTATACCCTTGGTCAGATCTGAATTCTGTTTGCACCAACATGTTCGTCTGATCAATCCGTGTAATTTAAGTACCCACTTAACATAGTGTAAACCAGAAATAAAGAAATTATTTAGATTTGACCTTCAAAATCGTTGTTTTTGGCTATTACTGCTACACCCTTGGTCGTATCTGAATTACGTTTGCACCAAAAGTTTCTCGTGAGTGAGGGCTAAGATAGGTAGTCATCCGGTTTTCGTGCCGTAAAGACTTAAGGTCGGTTTTCGCGCCATACCTTTTTGTAAGGGGTTAGGAAAAGGATAAGAAACATACTGATCAGTTAAAGTTAATCAGTGTGGGACTTAGATCCAAACACCCGGCGTCAGGCTACTGCAAACCCAAGTTTTGACCAAGGTAGTTTACAAAGAGAGTTTATATTCCAAGATTAAGTAAATTTACAACGAACACCCAAGGTCGGTTTTACAAAGGTCAACAGTATCGCTGAAACCCGGTGGGACTTAGATCCAAACACTCGGCGCCAGGCTACTGCGAACCCAAGTTTTGACCAAGGTCAGTTTTAAAGCGTGAAAGAAAAGTACATATTTCATTAGTAAATAAAACACTTCAAAAAAAACCAACATCAAACACCACAATCAGTTAAACTAACTACATTTACTAGCAGAAAACTACAAGCGTTACTCTAACATGTTTAATAATAAACATACATCCCTTAAGCTAAGGTAGCATCTCTAATATACAGTGGTACCAACTCTATACTAGAGATACTATTGCTGACAGCGCAGGCAAACAGCTAGCTAGGCTGTCGACCTGCGACTGCGAGCCCTGTGCGAGCCTCTCCTTGGTTTTATAGCCGCCAGCGTTGACGCTGCCAGACAGAGGAGAGCAGATGTCACGGCAGATGTCACGGTAGATGCCGGCGCGGCGGTGCCCCGTCTGTGTATTCAACTATGCTCAAAACGGTCTTCAATAAAGTCGAAACGTAGCACCTCTGGCGGGGACTTATCCAGGTTCCGGAGTCTTAACCGGTTCTTAAATCACAGCTATCCGGTTTTAAATATGCATATAAAAGGTGTTTATTATTCTTTTCAGAATTTGTAAGGTAAAACTTCACTATACATTGTGTAACATGTCATAGATTTGTTTTTTAAATGTCAATAACAATTTTAAAATGGACCATTATAAATTAAATCTATTATATATTCGTTGTAAATGTGTTATTCACTATAATACACTTATATCCTTTCATAAAAAGTGTATCACATATTTGATTTTTCATAAAATAAATTGTTATGTTGCATTTCTATTCATTTAGACTTATGAGGAATCATATAATTTGATATGTAAAGCAAATTAGGCAGTAAATAATAAGAGACTTATTTGTTACATTGATAAACATATCTGGTTAGTGATTATATTTTACTCGTGAAGCAAAAAGTTGAAAATAATTTTTCACCAAAAATACACGTAAAAAACATTTTTTTTTGTCTTGATTACTAGAAAAATAAATTCATGAAGCGGTTTGAGCAATAACGGTTGAATCTTTAGAGATTTTTGATTGCCTTTTTGTTTCATTTTGGAAATGTATTAATATGAACCAACAACATAATTGCAAAAGTGATTAGTGCTATTCAATACATGCAGAGTCAAACTGTATTCAAGAACTACGAGTAAAAAAAATTCAGCCAAAACCTTCAATTCAGATTTATTCAATTCAGTTATAGTTGATTACTTAAAATGGATTGGAGATAGATAGATTGGAGTCGTGTTGCGGGAATTTTACAGATTTCTCAGTTACTGTGCAATGATTCTTTTATATTGAGAAGAAACAGATGTGACAACGCAATTGGTTGGTTTAATTTCTATAATGACTGAATAAAATGAGAAATTTACATACAAAATATATTAAGGCTAAATTAACAAGTGTTTTACTACTAATCAAAACAACTTTTACTTCTACAAAGTGTTGTGTCGACCTTAGATTCATTCAACACGTGGACCACAAATCAAGGACAGACAGACATTCAGACAGTCGAACAGCTGTACCCACACCTGCTCGTACAGATTCGTACGAAATAGATACGAAAGTACGAGATACTAATGGCATTGACTATAGTCAACGCTAATAGCCTACAATATTGTAATTATAAGAAAATACAAGAAAAATTGTTTTATTCATGTTTTACGTTTGAATAAATAAAGTACTCTCTTTTTTAATATGATTTAATTAAATTTATCTAAGTTTTTTTTTTAAACTGTTTAATAAGAAACTAACACACGCTCATTTATTAACTTAGCCTGACAAAACTTGGTACGGTATATTACTTCATATCGTTGTGGTCTATTGCACAAAAAAAAACAGTTTATTGGTTTATTGTTTTTGTAGCAGCAAACTTGCGTACTCAGTCCCATGTTATTCTTATGCAGAATAAGTAAAACGTTATCTCCGTTAATTATGAAGATAAATTAATAAAACTTGGTATAAAACGCTGACTATTTTGATAAGTCGAACGACCTTCTTATGGCTTCTGGTATAATCATATTGCATTTTAAAAATTTCGTAACGTTCAGGACTTCGACAATTTTACTGTTGTGGTGACTGAATATTGGGTCAGATTGGCCACTTTATCTCTTACACCAATAATCCTGTTAACCTAATGTTAAATCTTTGCATGCAACAAAATTTAATTAAATTTATTATTAACCTTTTGATGTGTACGTATGCTGTTTTACCGTAATATTGCATATCACACCTAATATGATAAGCATAGTACTAAAATGTATACAATAACATACATAATTTTTTCAGCTAGGTCTTTGACGTTTTTTGGCAATCAATTTGGTGTCAAGACACGATGCAATTTTGTTATAATATATTGATCCTACTCAAAACGCTGAGTATTTTGATAGGTCGTTCGGCAGGTTTATGCCTTACATTATTTATTCAATTTAATTGTATATGTTTTTACACGTTTAGAACATAAGGTAAGTTATAAAAAGTTTTTCATTTTTAATCTGTGTACAAAAAATCATAATTATTTAATTATTATCACTATCTAATATGTACGTAAACCGTTTTTGTCGAAATACCGTATATCTTAAATAACATGATAGCAAACTTTCTGAAATTAAAATGAGAACATGCAAACACATCTTTTAGCAACAGGACTAGCTGAATATGTCAGTGTCTATAACATGTGAAATTTTAATATTATGTACTACTCAAAATGTTGAGTATTTTGATAGTTCGTTTGGCCTTTTTATGTCCTCCATTATTATTTATATTTAGATTTAAGTGTTTTTTTTTACGTTCAGGTCTTGGGACAATTTTACTGTGGCTGTGATGTGGTTCGACTTATTTTATTTTAGTGTTAGACCTTTTTTATACTGTAATGTGGTTTCTTATGTTAAATATATGTTCGAAATATATATATATATATTTTGTTTATTATTATCCTTCTGATATGGGCAAAATCCTTGTTTGCTGAAATCGTATATCACACCCAATGTAAACTGAACTTCAGACATTACCTTACAATTATATCAAATTTCAAACAGGCATTACAGTAATATTATTAATGAAGGTCTGCATACATATAAGGTGAGACAAAAACTGAATAATACTGTAATTTCTTTGGGTAAATGAACATTAACTAATGTCTTAAAACTATTTGGACTAAGTTATTTAATACCCTTGCTTGTCTTCTCTATTAGCGAGTGAAACTTCGAGGATATTACAAACCTATAAATAAGTGAATAAAACTTGTTATTACCCAAATTATTTTTCATTTACTAATCCTTAAATTAATACGATATAATTACTAATCCTACACACAGTTATAAATGAAAGTACTAATTGTTCTTTATTATTAAATTGCTTTAACTTCAACTTACAATACTTTTTACTACATATATAATAAACCTGTATGTATTTTTGTTAAACGTTACCACTGAGAATAGACCATTCTCAGTTAGATATATGTTACAAATAAATTATGCATACTGGATCGATCGAGCTAAAATTTGATTGGAAGATTGCGATTTTAACCAAAAGAACACTAAGACGCATTCGTTCATATGTTTATTTTACTGATCAGTCTTAGACAAAACAAGTTATTACACACTATATCACACGATATTGTACGTATTCAATATTATATACGTAATTTATTGTAAACGTAATTTTTGTATTGTATATGTGATAACGTCAGAAATTAAAACTGCAAAATCCCCGTGTGGAGAAAGAGACACCGACTGGTCTATAATGTAATTATGCTTTTGTTGAAAAATATAATATAAACTATAAATTAATAGCTTTCTTTGCTTAAGTCCAAGGTATTGGTGAGAAAATTGGAGAAAAATATTAGTTTTTGTATACAACCTCTCTTAAGGCCATACATTAGATAATAAAAGTGCCAAGTTAAACAAATCTTGTGTTGGTATTTCATCAGATGTGTAATTTGATTTGACTATTAATGTAAAATCACCTGAAAAAGCAATGATTTCGGGGAAAGCCAATAAAATTAATAATTTTCTTACGTTTCCCATTTATTCTAAACAGTTTCTATTAGTTAATTATATTAAGGACAACATTTAGTACTTCCATTGTTAGTAGCTAATCCCAAAACTACTAGTATAGTCTAATTAATCGACACGGGGTTAAAAAACAGTTAATTAAGCGGCGACCTTGCAATTAACCGTTTAGCTAACGAGACCTCGTTGCAGTAAGGAAGACAAGGGGAATCCCATTTCCCAGAAGTGGATTAGGTCGGTTCCCGAGTTACCTTGACCCCCGCTGCACCGCGACTGCGAGGTTCCCAAGGTTGAGGTTAGCAGCGGGGAAAGCCATCGATCAGTGATTACAATCATTTCCGATAGAGTGTACTTTCAAAATGCGCGTCCCCTGTAATGACAGTGTTTGGTCAACCCGATGTTGTCAAAACACACACAACGAGGATCGAACTTTCGTTTAGGGGAAAGGGCTCGCGGGTTGACCCCGTTTTCATTTTCGCCCTGCCAAACTTGCAGGATCGTTACCACCATTCACGTATTCCGCTTCCGGTCCGACTTAATTACCCCGTCCCCCGCCAGGTGCATGCCACTCAGCAGTTGCGATTCGTACTGCTTCTCACTCGCCGCTAGATGGGGCTGTCATTCGTAAATACATCTTCCGGCGCTGATCAGGATCGAAGGTGATCATGCAACTTTCTTCGAGAAAACATCAATTACAGACTTTTTACGGAGATAACTAACGTTCTTCCTTCATATTTCAAGTTATTGATGTAGAAGAACAATTTTTTAATAAGATCGGTATAAAATTTGTATCTAATTACTTATCAATTCGTTGATTCATTATAACTTGTAATTAAAACTATTTTGACGATCATAGATTCTTAATGGTCGCACAATATAAACCAAGTAAAATCACATATTATTCTCGTATTATTAGTTATTATAAATTGATACCCTTTCAGATGAATTGCAAAGCGTCAAATCATATTTTGTTATTTCCGCGACAAAGAAAATAGTAAAATTCATAATAAAAACTAGGTTGTAACTGCAAGCCAATACACGCAAGAGGGCACCGCTAAACTGTATCGACAATAATTAACCGTAATCAAAATACTTTAAGCGAAGCCTTAAACAGCTAGGGTCTTGGTGTAACTTGTTTGACCGTAATTACAGGAAAACTATATAATGCATTTATATTTATTAGTCAACCCTCTTGCAACAAAAAATATCCGACAATTAAGATGATATTGGTATCAAGGCCAGACGGGGCGATAAGTCAAAACACACACACACACACACACACACACACACACACACACACACACACACACACACACATGCCTGTGTTCTCACACGCGCAAACGCGACCACACCCTCGGGCGGTCCTAGACGCATAATTACACTTAAGTAGTAATCAGACAGCGCAATTTGCATTCTCCGGACTGGTTCCATTGGGCAGTTTAGCTGCTAATAAAGCAAACTACATCATAACAAGAGCGGATGCGATATTGAGACTTATTTATCGAAACTGGAGGACGCCGGCGGTTGAACAAGATAATTAGCTCTTCGCGACAAGACAAGTGCCGTAAAAAGTGCCTGTAACCTCTAGCCCCTAGCCCACGTGTTTTTTGTGTTCATGACTACAATGTAGGAGTAACTCAGGGTCCGATGCCGGGACCGATTATGTTCTTACGCTTTATTGACCGTTTATACGAAGAAGTGTCCCGAAATATAAAATGCTACAAATGATTTTACTTTTGGATATTTGTATATCAATATCACATATATGCCTGTCAATTTAAAAGTAAGGTTGATTGAACTGTTAAAGTATTCAGACGTTGCCATAGATCAATTGATAATATTTTGTCAACAATCTTGGAAAATGACGGCTGGAAATTGTTATACATCTTAACTGCTTGTTAATTGTTGAGTTTACAAAGAAGTGTTTAAAATGAATGTCGTTTATCTTGTGATTTCATCTTTAATTTTAGCGAATTTCCCCTATAGGGAAGAAGCTATTACCGTAGGTCTCATGGTAAGACTTAAGCCCGAGACCATGATAACTTTTCATTTTGAGGTCCCCAGATGCCAAAAACACCATTCGTTCAAATTTTTATATATGTATATATGTATATATATATATATATATAAATATATATATATATTTATATATATATATATTTATATATATATATATATGTGTCCGTAAGCACGAGAACTCTCGTAAAAAAAGGTCCGATCTTAATGAAATTTGGTACAAATGTGTAAAGTACCATTTATTTGAACGAGTTCGAAAACCAGATGAATCGCACCATCCGAAGGGGGGTTTTTGGGGGGTTTTGTACCCCAAAAATGTGTTTTTTGGGGTTTTCACATGTAATTATAATTTAAATCAAATTTTAATTTTCACCATTTAATTCAGCTTAAAAAAACAAACAATTTGGTATTTTGATCATTGCTCTACGTCAATTGATTACCGAGATATTGAAAGTGCTAAACACAGTACGTTGTCTAATGTTATTTTTATGGAGAAAAAGAAAAATTGTATATCTCGCTTATTTATGAACGTAAACTGGCAAAATTTGGTATATGGCTTTATTTGGTTGTGGTCTATTGATATTTGCACAAAAATCCATTTTTTGCCCGATAGTTCCCGTAGCAGCAAACCTGCATACTCAGCCCCATGTTATTCTTATGGAGAATAATTAACGTGTTATCTCCTTTAATTATGAACATAAATTAATAGAACTTGGTATGTGGCTTTACCTAGTTGAGTTATAATGATATTTGTATAAAAGCCCATTTTTTAGTGTTCCTTATTTCAGCAAACCTGCATACTCAGCCGCCATGTTATTCTTATGGAGAATAATTAAAATGTCATAAATCGTTTATTTATGAATGTATATTGATGAAACTTGGTATGTGGCTTTATGTGGTATTAAGATAAATTAATATGCATTTGAAATTCTCTGAGTATGCAGGTTTGCTGCTACGGGGGTATTTAGTATATCCTGGAGTTTTATTCAAAATTAAGTTCACTGACATATGTTTCTTCCACATGATGATATATTAATTAACACTGCATTTTATCAAATGAATACGGGGAAGCGAATATTTTTCTACTTACAGTTTTATTAAATGCTATATCTGGCTGTCTTGCTAGATTTGACTTAGACTCTTTCCGTTCCTTATGCATTTAAATATAGGTAATAAAAAGTTAACTCAAAAAAATGCGCTTTACATTGATTTTAAAGTGACAGTCTTTATTGAACGACCTATAAATTCAATAACAAATAAATTGGATGATTAAAAATAGACATGAAAAGAGTTTCCCTATATTACTACTGTGTCAATAATTAACTCCAGAGGCTGGGAAGAAAAGCATACTTCCGGGCTAGTTTTTTTATTTTATTTGAAATATATTTTTAAAGTAACTATGCCAGGCGCGGCACCGGCGCGGCGGCGCGGCGCGCCGTGGGACATAGCACCTTTGGCTATCCGAAGCCCAGTACACTGATTAAAAAATTGTATCGGAGGGTTGTGAGGTTTTTATATATTCATATTGTAATCAAAATTAGCTATCCGATACGCCGACTCGAAGGTAGATCAGACTAACATTGAGCTTTTTTTATGAAGTTATAACCGTGTTTTGGACGGTTGTTTGAGCATTGCAAAGTGTTATAAAACGTAGTTCAAATAAATATGTCACAAAATTTGTATTTAAACCCTAACAATAACCACTATATATTTAAACTTAATTATTCATGTAAATTTAACACCAGAAATATATTAATATATCATTTGTCACTATTCTCTCCTAAAGACTCTTCTTGACGTCATTTTCAAGCTTATATTCATTGGTGATAGAAAGTTATATTAAAAGCGTTTATATAAGTTCGGTATAACTTGGGAAATTACTGTGGGGTAAGGAAAATATTGAAATCAAAGTATTGTTAAGGTGTTGGAAAATTTATATATAGTGTTTCTGTCATTTAACGTGCCAACCGTTAATACTTATTAAGATCAAGGATTTTGTAAAATAACGCAAGATTTATACTTTATAATTTTTTATGCCATGTACATTTAATTTGAACACACAAACTTATACAGCAGTATTTGTGATGTACTTTTTCATTAATTTATTAATTTACCTGACCGAAATTCAAAACATTTTAAAGTTTGTTTTAATTTTTTATTTTTTATGAACAATTGTAACATATATACCAGACATAAAGTATAAGTTATTGTGTTTCTTTATTCTAGATCTTTTTTGCGACACCTAACGAAACCCATTCTAGTTATTATAAAAATACCAGGAAATCAAGTTGACAAGAAAGCTTGTCGTAAGTGCGTGTGTTTCAGCTATTGCATATCTAAGTGTAAAACATATCAAATGAACCGTCAAAATAAAAATACAAGAGTATTACGTCGACACCGTATTAAATTACTTTTGCGACGCGGCGAATGTAGTAGAGTGCATCTGCCCCACGGACATCTGCCTTTGCACCTGCTCCTCTGTCGGCTATAAAAGCGAGGGTCTGGCTGCAGTAGTCTCACAGTTTTAGGCTGGCAGCCTAGCTAGCTGTTCGCCTTAGCTGTCTGTAATAGCATCTTTAGTATAGAGGTGGTACCCCTGTATACTGAAGATTCTACTTTAGCATGTTAGTTTGTTATGCATGTTAGTTTATTTGTTAGATTATAGCTTGTAGTTTGCTGCTATAAGATGTAGTTAGTGTTGCTGTTTGTAATTATTTGTGGTGTTGGTCTTTGAAGTGTTTTATTGACTAATTAAATATGTACTTTTCTTTCACGCTTTAAAACTGGCCTTGGGTCAAAACTTGGGTTCGCAGCAGCCTGACGCCGGGTGTTTGGGTCTACGTCCCACCGGGTTTCAGTGATACTGCTGACCTTTGCAAAACCGTCCTTGGTTGGTCTTTGTAAAATTAACTTTAACTAATCAGTATGTTTCTCATCCTTTTCCTAGCCCCTTACAAAAAAAAAAGGTATGGCGCGAAAACCGACCTTATGTCAATACGGCGCGCAAACCGGTTGACATTGCCCATCTTAGCCCTTACTCACGAGAAACAGATTCAATCAGTTTGCTTATTTTTGGTTAAATTTAAGGGGATCTTGGTCAGGTAATTATTGTACTTCGGTTCGTAAAACTCTGACACCTACACAGTGATGAACGTCCTTGCGGTTTCAGAGTGCGCGACTGTTGTTAACTGACCATTTTGCTTTTATTTATTTATTTATTTTTTTGGGGGGAGGGGAGGGGATAACTTTTCGGGGGAGAGGATAGCGTTCCGTTATCAGGTTTATGCCTATAATTGCGAGCATTAAACTAGGCCTCTTCTCCTAATACAGAGCGGGGAATAGAGCAGTTTGTGGTCAAAGTGAGAATCACTTACTGCTCTATTCCCCGCTTTGGCAAAATGTTCAGATGACCTTAGGGACTTAGAAAATTCAGAAAATTCTCGTTTCTTAAAATAATGGAAGATATGTATTGATTTTTCGGGAGAGATTAATGTTTAGTTATTACAGAATTCAGATCCGACCAAGGGTATAGCAGTAATAGTTAAAAACAACTATTTTGAAGGTCAAATCTAAATAATTTCTTTATTTCTAGTTTAACATATGCCAATTGGGTACTCAAATTACGCAGATTGATCAGAGGAACAAGTTGGTGCAAACATAATTCAGATACGACCAAGGGTATAGCAGTAATAGCCAAAAATAACTATTTTGAAGGTCAAATCTAAATAATTTCTTTATTTCTAGTTTAACATATGCCAAGTGGGTACTCAAATTACGCAGATTGATCAGAGGAACAAGTTGGTGCAAACATAATTCAGATACAACCAAGGGTATAGCAGTAATAGCCAAAAATAACTATTTTTAAGGTCAAATCTAAATAATGTCTTTATTTCTAGTTTAACATATGCCATGTGGGTACTCAAATTACGCAGATTGATCAGAGGAACAAGTTGGTGCAAACAGAATTCAGATCCGACCAAGGGTATAGCAGTATTAGCCAAAAATAACTATTTTGAAGGTCAAATCTAAATAATTTCTTTATTTCTAGTTTAACATATGCCAAGTGGGTACTCAAATTACGCAGATTGATCAGAGGAACAAGTTGGTGCAAACAGAATTCAGATCCGACCAAGGGTATAGCAGCAACAGCGAAAAAACAACTATTTTCAAGGACAAACCTAAATATTTTCTTTGTTTTTGGTTCAAAGTATAACATGTGGGTACTTCAATTACACGGCTTGACAAAATGAACAAGAAGGTGCAATCTAAATTTAAATCTAACCAAAAGTATAGCATCCGTAGCGTAAAAACAATGGTTTGAAGGACAAGGTAACGTTGTGGTGGGGGGTAGGTGGCTATCATACACAATAACGCTACATCATTATTCTTCCATCTCTTAACGGATGAACATCTACCTAGAGGGTCTGAAAAATGTCGCAGTTTTACAGGAACATGAGGAAGGTGACCTTCAGTAGTCCCCTTGACACTACATTCTACTTCCCTGACAATGAAGACAGAAGGTCTACGCTTTTAATGGACAATGAGCGGTTTCGTCGAAGAAAAATCGAGGTTGAAACACTTTTAGCCAGTTGTTTGCTACGCAAAAAGCACCATATGAATACATGCACCGGTTTAGATCATAGTAGCTGTTATACTTATACAGCGTTGAGCAAACATTATTGAAGTTTTCAGTTACGGAGCTAAGGTCTTGACAGTCTAAGAGCTAAACCCTAACTAACACATGTAAACTAGTTATTGTGCGATGTAAAACTTGGTGGGGAGACTGGTGTAGTGGGGGACTGGTGTAGTGGGGGGACTTCCATCTGCCGCGCACTTGCCACCTGCCGCCTGCCATCTGCCGTCCGCCATCTGCTCCGCCCCACCTCACTTTTACCCCCACCGTTTTGTTTGATACCAAAACGCTAGCTAGCGAATAGTCAGTTCACCTCCGGCTCTCGACCGGTGAACATCGAGCTCTCCGAGACGCTCTTCACAAAATAATAATAATATTATGTCACTCAAGATCTGATAGATGTTTCTACTTCATTACCGTCAGGTAGTATTTCTACCTGACGGTAATGAAATGGAAACACCTATCAGAACAGATCGATGTCAAAAAAAAAACAACATGGAGTCTGCGCAGGGATCAAAGTATCTAACTTCTTTCAACAGGAAAAAACACGATGACCGCAACTCTCCGGGATCATCAACTTCGATTATAACCAACAACGGCGGAAGATTCGTATTGTAATTAAGAACAAACATTGTAAATAAAATAAAGTAATTTTTGAAATAGTACTACCTCGCACTCGTATCATTCGATTGTTTTCATTAAATTTTTTATATCGATTAACCTATCGAATCACAATCGAATTTTACGCGTGTGAGGTAGTACTTTTTTTTAAATAACCTCCCCGTGACCCTGAACTTTAAACTTTCCCTCATTACGTCACGAAACCGCCTACGTCACTGGCTCAGCCTCAGATGACGTATATATTCACTCAGCCCATGCGGTCAAGTGACGTGTGACGTCACTTTTTAATATATCCTAGATTATATTTATATAATGGTGTAGCTGTAAAGTATATGTATAATATTGTATATACATTGCCATATGATAGTATCAATCGCATAGAGTATATAATAGTCGAACCATGGAACATATATACATATAATTTACAGTATATAATATATATATATATATAATGGTGTATATGTAAAATAATGTATCATAGAGCATAGGTTGCCAGAACTGAGCAAAATGAGTTAAAATTTAAAAAGTGAGGTTAGGAAATTTGGCGGGAAATAAAGTGCCATGGGCGCCGCCATCTTGGAATGACGTCACTACAAAATGCTGGCTTCTGATTGGCTTGCTATAGTGGGGCGTATCCTACTCCCATATGCGTTTTCGTGGGGAAGAATTTTGTTTGATGAATTTAGACTAAACCGTTCTCCCGTTACACATGCTGGACAGGTGGTCTGACTCACCCTGTATACATTTGTAATATTAAGACTTGAATTACTTGTTTGTGTCTAATTGAATTGGTACATAATAACTATAAAATGTATAAACCATAAATACCCATATGAGAAAATAATAAATAATTAAATTATTTATTTCAGTCTGCTACTAAAATACCAAAATGTTCACAATAATTATTGGTAAATATATTTCTGACGCATAAAGAACCAATGTTTATGAAGACTGAAGTTTCCAACCCGTTGTTTATCCCAAGCAGAAGTTTCAAGAAGCATGAGGAACAAAAGATACATCACATTTTCTTGAACCACTTGTCTTTGTAAAAAAAGGAAATAATATGCTAGAATATTTGTTTCCAAAATCAAATCATTTCTAACACTCATCTCCGTAAACAAAACCTTGCAATTCCCAGAAATTCAATCGATGAACCTTACTTAAAAAGGTGACGAATAAAATATCATGCTTTCCAAAATATAACTCTCACAATGGCTTTATATCAATCAATTTTTGGCTCACTACAAGAACGGGGAATATAGGTAGTATTAATAGTTAATAACCAAAAGCTAATGGATAATAAAAAGAATAATATTGCTGTCATTCAATCATATTCGTATGAATGCTGTTTCATTATTCTTTTTATATAAGAGCAATAGAGTAGTGAATTTAAAATTTAAAATCAATTGAATACACCTTATTAGTAAACCTGTAGAAGTACGCTGAATTTTAAAAGAATCGATTTTGAATCAAATAAACTTCTTATTACGCTCCACCATATTCTTTTATCTTGTCATCCAAATCCTACACAATGCATTTTCTTTATCCATCAAGACGCATTAATCTAGATGCCTTAACTAGTCTGTACCTTTGATATTTCAGGTAACTTTTAATCATTATTAACACAACACTTAGGAAATGATTTTGCTGAAAGATTATATATTTGTTTACAATTTGTTTCTCCTTTGGAAGAGGCAAAGGTTTAAATCTAAGTAGTGGTGGCTTTTTCCGTAGACTACCGATTTAACCTTGACATTGAATAATTGTAAAAAATCCAAAAAATAAGTAGGAGCATACTAATTTTCTCAATTTTGTCGTGTTCTGATTCAACGATCATCAATGGTTTTGACGACACATGTACTGACGGACCAAATCATTTAATAAAAGCTTAAACATTAATTAGCATCACTGTTCTGCATTAATCAAAATATTTTTGATAATATGCAAGCCTGTTTTTAGTAAAGATAAATTTAAACAACGTAAAAGACAAAAATGATATTTGATTGTATACAATTAACCATAGAAGTTAAAATACTTTTAAACAGGGATATGAACCCTTATGACAAGAAACTCTTAACTGGATTGTGTGAAACATTCTTCGCTTGGACCAAGTCTGTGACTCACAAAAGGTGGATTGTTTTGACTGACATAGTTACAAATTAGGTCAGATTATGCATTAACAATTCTTTATAATATTGTTTAGTATATTTGCAGTTATTTTCTGCTTTTTTTACGATACACACAGTTGTGTATCCGAAAGTGATAAAATACATCATCCCAGACAGCACATAATATTCTAGGAACATTCTCAGAAAGTTCTGAATGTGCCCTCAATGTGCCGGAATAATGAGAATATTCTATGCACATTCCCAGAACAAACATTTACAACATTCATTTTAAATATCCCAGAGAATGTTCTCAGAATATCCTTTTTTACACATTATGGAATGTTCATAACTAATAAATTTCAAAAGTGCTGAGAATATTCTCAGAATATTCTGAAACGAATATTCTCCATATAGACAGACAGCACTTTCAGTAAACAGCGCTCGTCGCGCTCCCCACGGATCACGTGACAGCGGACTTTTATTAAACTATTGTTCAACTGTCAAACTCGCCGCCATTTATTTGCTAATATTTTCTACATTTGTTGTTTAGCTTATTTCGGCTGTTATGAAAGTACTCAAGAAATCTGAATTTTGGAAGTGTTCATAACGATGGATAAAGGTAAATAAGCAGTTTTATAATAGTTATAATTAGTTTTAATACTTCTTTTTATTGTCAATATTCAACTGGACCCTGCACCCTGCATTAGTTCAATTTTCTTTGGCTTCAATCATGGCTAGGTTATGGTTAGTTACAACTATTTTACAACTATTTTAAAGCTTTCTAACTTGTTCTTATTTCCTAACTTCACATGGCAGTCGCAAATTTAATTGAATCAAGATATTTGAAGCTAAACATGCCCATATTCATAATGAACAATTAAATAACTTGGCCTATTTACTACAAGCATTGACTATGTATCCTGAAGAGTCAATGCTACAAGTCAGATATATTTGTAAACATTTATAAGTTACTTTAAAACTCAAAGAACATGCAGGTAGCAATTAATTGTGGTTAATCCATAATTAGTCCATGCTTTGAAGTGCAATTCTTCAGGCTTCTTTCACAACCATAACAGTTAAATTACTAACTTACAACTTGGAATACTTACCAGTACCTAGTTAAAATAGTTTACTAGTTACATATCATTTTTGTGTGGTTACAACAGTTATGAATTAATACATCGGAGGGTTAATTATGGTAGGGTTATTAATTGGTATTAATTAAGTGGTTAAATTATTTTCAACCCATTTTCTTATAGGCCTACTGTATTAAAACTACATTAGAATGAGTTTCAAGTCGCTATTTTTTTCTATAACCCTACAAATTTCTTATGTATCGATGTTTTTTCCTAGGAGTAAAAGGTAAGTGTACAGCAAATGATTAAATATTATTGATTTGTGTGGGCTACCACTTGTTGTACAGGGCGCTGAGGCGTTTAGGTTAAAAATGTTATGTTACATGACTAACATAACTTGATTTTAACAGCGCAGCGTGATGTTTCATGTACTTGTCTAAAAGTATAGACCAATAGGCCCAACATCTTTTAACTGCTGAAAATTAATTACTGATAAAGGCTAACTAATGTAGCAATTGCCATTTTTAAACATTGTTTCGATAGTAACGTCACATTCGGTTAAAATATTCATGGTACCAAAAAATATGTGTTGAAAATAATCAAACCACTTATGAATCCATACCCGTTATTCAAATACCAATAATACCTAAGTTTAATACATATATAGAGTGTTATAATACGGGAACTTACTGCATATTTATATACCTAAAACACAACTATTTTGTGAAATAACTTTTAAAACTTCAAACTATTTTTTAAAGATAGTAAGCTTCTTTTTTGTTGAGGAATTCTTAAGTTACTCATAGTAGGTAGGGTACTAACATATGTATATATATATTTGTATGTGTACCTAATAACTATGTATAATGTAGGCTTAGACATATTTGAATCTACCAACAGAAACCTAAACATTTTAAACATCCGGATAAATGTACAGTTAATTACCACTTGTTATTTATTTCAGATGAAACTTATATCGGAACACTTTCACTCGTCACAACTAAGCCTGACAGACCCAGGAGCTTACCGTTGGATAATGACTGCCCAGCATCGATCAGTTTGAAAGGTACCGTATTTTGATAGGGGGATTAAATTTAAGTCATGGCAGCGCCCCCCCAGTCATGATTATAAAAGTAGTCTGTTTATTTTGAGTAGATCTTAACACTACCTAATAACTGGTATTGGATCTTACCACTACCTAATAACTGGTATTGGTATTAATTAAATTTGGTCATATTGCACACAGACTTTTCTAAATAGGTACCTACCGTAACTTAGTATATGCATGGGATTACAATATTTTTTGTTCTGGGGTGGAATACCCAGCTACGCTCGATATTAAATTAGGCCCTATTACTTTGGTTTTAAAATTCTGTACATGGAGGGTTAAATTTACTTTGCTCTTCACCATCCTTATAGGCCTACATGGTTCACACTTTCTAAAAAGTCAGGGGGATTTGAAAATGCTCAGGGAAAATGCTGGATATTTTATACTAGCCAGGGAAAGTTTTCAATTTAATAATAAATGCAAAGCAATAGGCCCACCTTGCAAAAATAAGAATTTATTAGATTTTTGTTAACACGTTCGGTGTGACGCAAAACTTCCGGTGGTTTCTTGGTAAGAAAACAAATGTAATTATCTTGATTAAACCAGCTTAACACATTGAATGGGTTAAAACACTTTTTTATAGTGCAATGAAGACTAAGTGAACCTTAAATAAAGGTAGGGCCTAATGAATGTAAGACAATAAATTTTTTGGACTACAGCCAACTGTAGCCTAAACATTGAAATAAAAATAAATAAACACGAGAATGTTGTACAGTTATAGGAAAGGTGGAGGCCAATACAAAAATAATTTATGTAATTGATAATATGGTGTAAATGAATTGTCCATTCTGAGTTGAGAGTTGAGAAAATTTACTAGCCTATTTTGGTTAGGCAAAGTTGGGGAAAATTTATTGTTTTGGTCAGGGAAGGCACTAAAGTCATTAACCAAATAAAATAATGAACCATGTTTTGCGAATTCTCTTTAATTTTGGAACCTTTGTATGTGCTGCATTCTGTCTTCATACTAATAAAGTAACTCCAATAATAAAACATTAAATAAGCTTAAGATCAAATTTAAATATCTTTTCACCATACCATTAATGGTAATTGTATGTATTTACATTGGGTACCTAGGCCTCACCTTTATTTACAGAGCCTGCAGGGTTAATCCATTTCAAATCACCCAGGCCATGTTGCTCAAAATTGTTTATTTTCCTGAATTTTTTATCATGAGTTCCCTATAGGGACGACTGATATATAAACGAAAAATACGTTAGAAAATAAAACTAGAAATTAAAAAAAACATCCAAATAACATGAATTTAGATTACGGACACGGATTAAATCAAACTTAATTACCCATTTTAAATACATGGCCTAAATGCATAAAAATAAATCCAATACCAGACCCAACAATCCTGCGAAAGTTCTCGATTAAAACACCAAATGGAGATACCGCCCGTCTGTCTCCTCCCAGCAATTCCAGGAATATCTGCATTGGAAACAGTAGAGTAGGTGCCACCCCTACTGGCATTCCTGAGGTTTCTAGAATGGCCGTGAACCAGGTCAGGTCTGTTTACAACCTATGGCCGCTCCTACGCGACACCTATATAAGCGGGATAGTCAGACGAGCGCACCAGTCAATGAGTGAGCTTTTAATACGTTTTCGCTACTAATTCACGTCGCCCTGAAGTTGTATATCGTAATAGGCCTATATCCGAAACGTCGGCCAAAAACTTCTTCGACATCTACACGGACTAACCAGGAAATGAACTTCATGAGTGTATCTTCGGACCGTGGAAGCCTACACTATAAAAAATACTCCTTAGTAGCTTATCCAACGGTTGCTAAAGACTATACTATAAAGAGCTACTATATTTTATACATAAGCACCATATTTCAGCCGTCACCATATTTAATGGAATTTTAAGTGTTCCTATCGTCTTGTTTTGTCTGATTTTGGGCATGTAATGGAGAAATTTCTCATTCAAAAACTCTTCCATATGCTTCTGTTGTGGTTGTGCCCAGGTTGAAGGTATAATTACCGAGAATAAGAAGAAATATCCAAAAAGCCTTGTAGCTGGTAATTTCTACAGCTTGTAAAGCCTATAAGTTTTTAACCGTTAATCCTATGGCAAAATAGTAAATTTAATTATCTCCAATTATATATCTAAGACGGTTGGCTAAAACTAATAAATAAGGAAATGTGAACAAAAATCATGGAATTTCCAAATTTCACCATGAAATTTCCCCTTAAGAGGCTTCCCCACCGCCCGCTCACCATCCTCGCTCGGGGACTTTAAGTATGATGTGCAGAAGGGGGTAACAAACAATCCTACCATTTTCAAAACTCTGGGATAATACATGATAGCTACGGCTCAGGGGCTAAATCAGTGGATGATTATGATATTATTCCATTACTGGATATACAATGCCCCCTAAAGGGATATATTATTGGATATACCCCCCCTCCTTCCCTTCACCAGTAATGGATATTATTCATAAAAAGTTAAGGATCCAACAGCCATCACCATTTTTAGTATCTGGGTGAATGTGTTTCAACTTAACATTTGTTTATACTCTGATTAGTAGCTTTTCGATGAAAGAAAGTCAAAACGGGACATCGCAAACGATAATTGATGATGCGGCAAGCAGTAAGAAGTTCAAAGTTCATATGCCGCTGTATTTTCTGTCACTAGTTTTTCCAAAGATGTTAATACGTAGAATGTAAAGGCTTAAAGTTAAAAATTAAAGTACAACCATGGTTATTCTTTGGTTATGGGTTTTCATTAGTTCATGGGTCATTGATGGTAAGCATTGAATTACAGATAGTTTTGATGCTTGGTTGAGATGTGCGGACAAAACCATTGTTAAAAACTGTGATTGTCTTTATATTTTAGATTTATTTACTATAACACACATTTTTTTGCAGAACAATCCATGCTGAACATATCAGTGGCGAGGAAGAAATCTAATTAGTGGAAGATAATTTTGAAAGAGGATTAAGACTGATATTATAGATTTCATAATTGTTACAATTTATATTTTTAAATAAAACGTTTCAACTTTTAATTGGATTTATTTTTTATCCAAAATTCTTATTGTATTAATATTTTACATACAAATTTTAATTACTTAACATATATAAAAAATACAGTTTTTATGATTTTGACCATTTTAAAGTTTGTAAACTAATTTTAAACAATTTTTAAAAGTCAGCTTGTTATTTTTGCACAGATAATTTAAAAATAAATCATCGGTTATGTGTTAAGTATGAAGTTTAGAACATAATCAACAAAAATGTTTGGTCAAGGTTTTTATTTCAAAAGTGTATCCTGGCACATAATGAAATGTTACATAAAATTATTTATTCTAAATGTTAAGATACATAGTTCACGAAAGTATGAGTACTTTGTCTACGGTATATGGGATATTTGAAACAAAGTGACTACATACACGTCCAATGTAAGGTCAAATTCACTTCTCTACCGCTTAGGTTAGGTTAGGTAACGTTACGTTAGGTTATGTTACGTTGGGTTATGTTACGTTAGGTTAGGTTAGGAGGTTTTCTGGCTCTCAATTTGTTTTAAAAATCACAGGAAAAGTAACGTACAGTGCATAATTTGGAACGGACGTGAACAGTAGCAGCTCACGTCGGACGTATACGTAGCCTCTGCCTATTTGAAATAAGTTGGTTATTAAAATGGTAAGCACTATAGGCCTATTTTATTCGACAGCTGTTTATTAATTCTGTGCTACAATTTAATTTAAGAGAAATTCTCACCTTTATACACCCCTAAAAGGTGTTAAACCAGTCATAGAACATTACTCAACCATATTTGTTCTATGTTTATTCCAGGTTTGTGCCTATAATGTAATAGTTAATACTGATCGAACATTCTCAGATTATTCCTAAATGTTCACAGACTATTCTCAGAATATCCCTTTAGAACATTCTGTGACCGTTCTCTGCAATATTAAACTGAATATTCTACAAACATTCTGGATTGTCCCAAGAATATTCTTGGAATATCCATTTAGATAATTCTATGAACATTCTCTGTACTATTTGGCTGAATATTCCTCAAATATTCTAGATGGTTCAAGGAATATTCTCAGAATATCCATTTAGAATATTCTGGGAACATTTTATGTAGAATCAAACGGAATATTCTATGGATGTTCTGGAATGTCCCACGAATATACTGAGAACGTTCTTTTGAATATTCTCAGAATATTTACGAGGTGGGACATAGAATATTCTAAGGTTGTCTTAAGAATCACTATAGAACTTTCCAGAATATTCCTTGTTTATACCGAATATTCCACAAGAACATTCTGAGAATATTCATGGGATAATGCTGTGCTGTCTGGGATGGAACAGGGATTCCAAAGAAACTTGACGGTTGAAATATTTCCTAATGACTACTTTTACTTTTTTTACACACGGGACGTAAAGGAACAAAAGCGTTACTCGGTGAGCTTAGCGTTACTTTCTATAAGTAAAGATGTTTTTTACTTACTAATATAACTTATTTACACTACCGCTACGGAAATACATTGCCATATTGTTTATTGTACAGGCCATTCAGCCAAGTTGTTGCCCAATGAGATCAATCCAGTTACATTTATCAGTCGGTTGTAAAGTTGGACGACAGATTGATCATTTATGGTCCACTGAGCAGCATCTCCACTGGACCGTGTGATGATTATGCAATATATGCCTGCAATGTAACGCAGTAGGCGCCGAGAAATGAGACACTCATTTAGAATGATTTACAAACAAAACATACAAACTTCATAGTAACTTTTCCTTGTTGTATTGTAACAGATGTTATCCCCAACGATTTTACTTCTTTCCATTTACCGGATAATGTTTGGTAAATATTGGAAGATATTTTCGCTCCGACGACACAAGTTGCCTTTGAAGGGAAAAACAAACCAGCTACATGAAAGTGGTGGTTTTTAAAAGTCCATTACTCCAAAAAGTTCAAAATTAAATCCAAAATAATGCCAGGAAAGGTTTTGAAATCCCTGCAATTGTATAAATGTAGGTTTAGTAAGAAACTAAATGCGCCTATTTTAACGTAATATTTAAGTTTGCTAACTCTTTCAACTCTTTAATGTTTGTTTTTGCCCTACATCCAGATACTTACAAAAACTTACAAATGTTTTGTTGCAAGAAACACAAATTGGTCTTACTGCCAATACTCAAACACCTTCTGTAATAACTATACTTTATATAGTTTCATGAAAAAATACAATCAAACAAAGCTAGGTGCATGAGTTGGCACTATCGATAATTTAGAATTGAAAAGATAATTTAAATATGAAATGGATGTGTATTTTAAATTACAATTGATATTTTATTTGAAAACATAATTTACTGGTGGTTATGAGTGTGATTTAAAGCAGCAATATAAATTGCAATATAAATTGACTGTGTATGGATCAGTAAAGATGGGGAGTGGGCGCATTTTAATAGTCACTAACGACCGTCACACGTCGTAGAGATAAGCTTCACATCGCTGAACCTGGCAAAATACTTTCACCTGAAATCTGAGTTAAAAACTTCAATCTTGAATCTGTATTGAAACAAATATTCATAAATCATATTTATACACTGTTTATAATAGTTTTACTTTTTATAATGTATTCAAATTGTAAACATGAAGGCGTGGATGAATATCTAAAGATAAATACCAAAAATATCATAACCGGAAACCTAGTCTGAGCGTTTCGTCCATAGGAGTTTGACCGAACTAAAATCGACATTAAAAATACAGATAATAGTACAGTTATAGAACATTGTACATAATTAGGTTTTAATAGCTGAGTTTTATATGAATATCAATGTTAGTCTTCTACCACAGATTTAAAATGTAAAAAATACAATATAGAAACGATAACCTAAATTCTTATTAATTACGTGAGCATTGGAAATTATGAAGTGGGTTTTTGAAACCTCTGGTTTTCTCGATACGACAAATATAAGTTCTATTACATTTACATTTAATTGATAGATCAGTAATAATCCTATATGAAATATCTTTAACGCAGCTGAACAGTTATATCATTTTATAGATTACTGTAAATATAGGATGGGCCGTTAACAAATTCAATCAATTTCATAATAATTTTAGATAAAATTTGTGTTTATTTCTTAAATAAAATTCCCGCAGAATCCATTTTTAACTCATAAATTGTCGTTGAAATCGCATTCAAAGATTCATAATTTTGTTTGCCAGCATCTGTTTATCAGTTCCATTGTTTTAATTGAGAATGAAGCGAGAATATCAATTGGATTTGTTATTAAATCGGATATACGGTTGATATAGTATAAAAGCGATTATAGTGGATAATTTTAAAACTGTGTGAAAACGGTATAAAAATATTTAAGAACTATCTGCTAGACAAAATCCAGTCTAAATATGTTTATAGATAAATATCTATAAACATATTTAGACTGGATCATTTATAATAATGTTGTTATAATGTTATATAAATATAGCATTATAACATTTATTTAAAGCCAATAAAACACATTATTTTTATATAGTCCGCCATTTTACGTATGGGAGGTGTGATTAAACTATACATTTAAAGGAAAAATTATATTAAAATAATTGATTTTATGGTTTTGAACGAGGACGCGTTGAAACATGCATGAGGGAGAAGTACTGTACTGATCGTGAGTTGTTATAAAACATGTCAACAAGGGACGCTTAAGGTCATTTCACACCGGCATCCATGGACGTCCACGGACGGGAATGGAAATAAAGTTGCTTAACATATATTTTAATGGAGCCATTCATACAGGCGTACATGGATGTCCGCGAATGTCCGAGGATGTCTTGCACGCGTCCACGGAGATCGCTCGCGGAGCGATCTGCTTGGAACATCCGAGTGGACGCGCATGCTAGGCATACCAATGATTTATTATATACATGGATTATAATTTATGGAACATAAAATATAATGTAATCATAATCTCAGGTAATTTAGTCTTTCAAAGTAGACATCATAAAACATTTATATATTTACTGGTATCAGGTCTTGATGCAGTTATGCTCTATACAAAATTTAAATTAAAAAACAACCCATTCTCCAAATTACAATGTTTATAGGGGGGGAATGGCAGCTGTAAAGGGTAAAGGTTTGAAAATGTTAAATATTATGATTTTATTTGTCTTTGATTCAGGCATAATACCTAAAAATATAATTTTAGAGTTGAGGAACACTCTGTATTCCGTTGAAATTATGGTAAATTGCTATTAGAAATTACGGGTATTATTACTTTCAGGGGTGAAACTAACGACCCACCACCTGATTACAACAATAGCAAATTCTACATTGTTGATGTCAACAATGTAGAAGTCAACAGTGACAAGGAGTTGATAGATGCAGGAGGAAATAGGCGGGAAAATGACACATCCATTACAAATCCGTAAACATGCAGTGTGAATTGGCACGTCCTTTGGACGACCATGGACGCCGCAGATTGCGGTGTGAAAAGGCCTTTATGTGAACGTTTTTTGTTTTTGATCCGAATATAAGATCAGTCATTATTTAAAATAATTGTCATTGTTCCTAAAGAATGCTTGGCTTAGAGGAGTGTCATTTCAATAAATATTTCTAATATCATATTTGTCGCCACGCTGAGACGTAATAAATGGCATGTAGTTATAAAAGTTCAAATAAGTTATTGCTGATGGATTTTTTGGTTAAAATGAACACACATCATTTCTTTGTTAAAATTAAAACACACCATTTCTTTGTTATTTTAACAGCAATATAAGAATAATGACAATACAATTAGCATTAAAATACCTATTGTAACTATAAAATGCAATTAATATTGTTTGTAGAATTTAGTTATTCCTAATAAGAGCAATAATTTTTATGCTAAACTCAATAGTAATCGCATATCACAAAGTTCAGTTCAAATTTTACAAACTACGATATTTTACAATCACCCAATGTTTTCTGAATGCGAACGCCACATCGCCTCCATTAATCACTGCATTATCGGCCCTCGGACATGTTTGTTTTGTTCATATTTTACTTTGTGGTTTTTGGCCAGAATATCCCATATATTTCATCGACGTAAAAAATACGGCTTGCAATCAATACAACTGCATTCAAGAGAAAAGAGGTTTTAAGAGGTTAATTTTATTTTACTGTGCATTGTATATTCCAAACGCATTTCACTGCATTCATGTGAAAAGTGGTGATAAAGGGATAAGTTTATTTGAACTTGATATTCCATACACTTTATCCTGTTTGTCCTGTTTGAAAACTCGTGATCCAGATAATGGACTTGCATTAAATGTTTATTTTTTTATTGTTAGCCACCAGATTACCAAAAAATACTAATAGTGGTTTAAATACCTGCTTTATCAGAAATGTAAATCGGTGCAATGGCAATTAGTATCGACTTCCTACGAAGTCATCATCAGGCCAAGGATGTTGTTATCTTCTTTAGAAGAACGTCAAAGTTATAAAAAAGTATATTTAAAACTCAAAACGTGTACACGAACAATACACACATAAACATAATTTATGGCCGAGTCTAGGGCGATGCAATCGCGGCACAGTCCAAACTGAGCATCAAAACCAGAACTACAAATATTTTTTAATGTTTTAACGTCACAATCAATCACAATGCTTTAAAATTACCTATACTCAAAATAAGTAGAAAGGAGGTAAATATAGCTAACATCGCTAAATATAATCTAAATATAGCTTTATTTTAGATCTAATTGAAAAGGAGAGTAAATATTAGATAAATTGTTTTACAATTTACGAAGATTTCAATTGGGGAAAGAACCATTACCATCACATTTACAAATAATAAAGAGTATAGGGGCCTAACTCAATAAAAGGTTTTATTGGTCATCAGCTCTGGTTTTCTTCGTGTAGGATATATTTTCCGAACCAGTCTGTCATCCACTCCGGCACTCCAATACAAAGGAAAGATGAGAAGAACGGACACCCAATGTCAATATTTTATAGTTTATGACCAAACTAACGTAGGAAACAGCATTATTTTTTTCAAATCAGCGCAGTTTTAGAAAACAAACGTCAATATTATTGTTTTAGGCGTCATTTTATGTCAGATTCTTCATTTTACTTAACGTGAATGTTATATTTTTAAAGATTAGTTTGTGAAAATTTATATTTTAGAGCAGATTTTAAACATATGAGTAAAGATAAATATATTTTAGAACCTTACATTTATTTAAGAATTTTCTTTAACCTCCTTAATAATATTTCAAATTAAATTAATAAACATTTTATGTCTGTATAGACTCATCAGTCAAAATTAATTTAGTATAATTTATTCTCTGTCAGCAGGGTTTGACCGTGCGAGCATTGTCTAGCAATGTTAGAATTTCATCAGTAACATGAGCCTACCTACTCCACATTCAGAGTGACTCACAGCCAGGAGATAACTATCAACAGCTTAACTAACTACAGTTAACTAAGCTGATTACTAACCAAGCAAAAACTTGAGCACGTAATCAAAATAGTTTTTGGAGGAACTAAATTGCGCAGTTACAGTACTACAAATTAGTGGTATTTTTTAAAACATTAATCTCACTTCTGGGTCTGAAGACCCAAATTTTACTGGATAATTTATTTTTCCTGGAGTTATGTTTTATACGGTCAGGAATACCGATATACATACTACATATTCTATAACTAGTCTATTATGTTGAGAACATCCTCATCTCTATATGTTAGAATGCGTTTTATAAATAATCACAATCGTGTAAAGTAGTTAAACTCTATGACAGATTTTGAGGCCAATTAAATCGAAATTTTAGGAATTTTTTTAATTTTTATTATACAATAATAGAAAGTCATAATGTTCTTTTTTCAATACATTTTATTATTATAATTTTTTTATTCTAAATTTGATTTACATAGATTACAGTTATTTTCCACGAGAATCCCAAGTACTCAAAACTATATATTTTAAAATAACTGTCTTAACATTAAAATCAATTGTAATTTTATTTTAAATTAGCTAAAAAGTCAGGAATAAAACTTACTCAGTTCTCAATTCATCAGCTTATTTGAAAGATTATTGTATTTAACGGCTAACGTTTTATGGTAAAGATTCAATATTCTTATAAATACTTAATGATACACTTACTGACACATTGTATTGTTGATTTATATAAACTTTAAAAATATTTGTCCTTATATATAACGCATAGAAATAAAACCTTTTAAAACTAAATACTTAAAATTACCATGGTTCCTTCACTTTGTCTTCTAAATGTGCACTAAGAAGAACATTTCCTTTGAGACCTTAAAGCTCCGTATTACAGGCCTTTAAAGATCCCATGTTTATATTGTGGAGGTACTATTTTAGTTTAATTTGAGTCAGCAGCCAAATAAATCAGATGATGTCGATTATCAGCTTTTATTTTAGATAGTTTTACAGGTCCATATATAGTTTACAGAAGCACATAAAAGTATCTTTACATTTCAGTCTCTTTAATCAAAACCCACTCTGGTGAAGCCGTGACGTCACTTATTCATAAAGTTGCACAAATTGAAAATCAAAATTTTATTACGTAATAATATTTTTTCATATGCATAATACCGCTGCCTTCTACTAGTGATATGTTTCTTTGAACACATGGAAAATGTTAGGCTTGCTATGGTTCAACAATATGTCTCGAGACATAAGCATGGTAGCACTGAGCCGCATCAGATAGCTCCGTGTAGCAGCCATGAATACAAATGGTAGACAATGAGGAGGGACCAGACGTTAGACAAACGTCATCAGCACGATACGAGGCTTACTAAGCAAATATAAAATATAATTTTTAATTGTTTCGTATTCGGAATTAATTACAGGATGTAACGTAATTTTACAATATAGTGTGGAATATAATAAGATCCAGTAAAATAATAATGCATGATATAACTAACTGCAAAGATTCTGGTTGTATATGATATAAAATTTCATTATACTACAATAAAATTTGGGTCAAATTAATAACCCTTGCATAAACGTCATCCTTTCCACACTTACCCCTTTATTTACTCGTATTATTTGTTAATTATTTATAGCACGGAAATGTTACACACATTTTTAACAGAACTTTGGAAACAAACGTTTTTGGGATGGTTATATTGATTGTTTTTAACACTTGAGATGTAAAATTAACATGACTGTAATCAATTATTAGGATGATTATAACATCATTAATTGCTTAACACATTTCGTTTCAAAATACAAAAAAATCCTTTAAATAACTAAATAATCAAAAATCTACAATTGACATGTAAGAATTTTCCTTTAGAAGAATCGATCTATAACAGTTGTTTTTTTGTCGATAGTCGATATAAAATTTATTTATAAATTACCCGTAGACTGATTTACATACAAAATCTCTAAAATATATTTTGGAAAGCCGATATAAAGAGAAAACTAGCATTTTTGCGTTAATAGACTACAATCGACTCGAGTATTCAACATTATTATTGTAAAATTATTAAATCTGTCATTAAGGATGCGTAAAAGTATCACAGTGTAGGTTTTCACTATTTCCAAATAAAAAAAGTAAAACCTTTTAGGAAAGTGTAAATTTCAATAATGAACAAAAATATTTCACGTAGTGATCTGTTTGAAAGCAACAACCCCTACAACAAATTTACTTCTAGATCTCTACCTTACACTCGTTTGAGCTATAGCATTTTGTGTGACTCTTCATTTGATGTGTTTCGCAATAACATGTAATATTGTTTAATGAAAATCGTAATATTCTGTAGGAATCTTTGTTTCTATTTTACAAAAATACATTAAGGGTAACATATCTTTAAAAATTGTTTAACCGGATAATTCTTTCCCATTTAATAGTAGTGTAATACTGATTCATGGACTGATTGTGTGCAGTACCGATTGCCAATATATTTCATGATCATCGATGCACAACCTCATTTGGGACCATCGATCAGTAACAGAGCATTCAGTCAACCCTACTCGAGTCCCGACTGCTAAGGTTTATTGTTTCCGGCTGCGGCTGGCATTTTTAAACACGAAAGTTGCATACGTTTCCGTGTTTAGCGGCGACAAAAGCACTCGAGTTAGTGGGCCTTTATCATTGTAAAATTATGTCGAATCTATAAATTTATCTGTCAAAACTTGTATGTTCCTACATACTATAAATTGACCTAATAATCTATACACGGTTTAGTTTAGGATCAGTAAATTAAACCTATAGGAATCTATATCCTCTTTAAAAATATGGGTAACGTATTTATTTTCTTTGCGTTACAGAAAGCATAGTATGCAATATTCAAGTAGAAGTAATAGTTGAAGATTTTTTTTTTCAGAAATTAAGTCAAAGTTAGTATCACTTTTATGAATATTAGTTGGTTTAGGTGTTGGGGTGTTTAAAAAATGTACAAGAATGAAACACGTTTTTCTTTTGTAAAATAAATACCAATCGTCTAGTTCCTTGTGGAATTGCTATCGTAACTCAATGATTGTACGCTAAACTAACATGCAATATATTCCCTACCTCTCGGTTTTACAGTGGGTGTTTTTTAACAATTCACATAGTCTGCAACATACATTTTAACTGCTTAGTTTAATTATTGTTTAACCAATTTAATGGTTCTTCTATAAAATAAACGACTGTCTTAACCAAGTGTTTCAAGTCCTATAGTTTTAATCTTAGCAATCACGTATTTAGTAAGAATTATAAGAGCTTGTAATAAAAAGAGCTTAGTCAATGGAAAAAAAGAGTTGAAACGGTATTCAATTATCAATTGTCGTGGTTTAACAAAACCCTATTCATGGCAATAAACCATTCAGTTCTGTCTAATTAGTCCGCCGGCTTTGTCACGTCTGATCCATTAATTTTGTGTTGTTCTGGCATCGGTCGCTCATAATTGAAATCGACAAAGATAAACAATATACAAAAGACTGATATTGTTACAATAAATTTGAAAATTTCAACTTAAAATTTAAAACTGAAGGACACATTGGAATCATTATAGTTTGAAAAGTCACATTCTCGTATTAGTTTTATAGTTCACAGATTACTATAAACATACATATTATGTAAACTGTATATGTCTGTATCAAAAATATACATTTTCTTCACACAAACATCAGTTGGTGCTCTAAAACAGCTATGGTTCCAACCGAGCCTCTATCAAGCTCATTCTAGCAACGGAGCAGTAAATTATCATCCTCCCTTAACATAAATTAAACCATCATTGAATGTCTAAACAATATTTCTTAAAACATATTTTTCTAATAAATATTTGTTTGGATTACAGAACATATCAGTTAATCATGTAAAATATAATTAGAGTGCTTTAATAAAAACTCTGTTACTTCCTCCGCCATACGTAGAACGTGGATAAACCTTTTTTTTATTTTCGGTTTTAAGTGTTGGGTTTTGGTAATTTATCAACTGGAAAACATAATTTTTAGTTTAATATAATTAATAATTTATTCATTTCCAATTATTTTGTTTAATTGTAATGTATAATTACATATTTCCTAACTGTCTTATAAAGCACATAACCTGAGACTTTTTTGTTGTAACTATAGTACCAGATCAAAAATAAATTATCCATTATACAACTGTTTGTTTCTGATGTAATTAAATATTGTAGATATGACAAATGATATACTATAAAATATAAATGTTTTGTTTCTTTATACATTTAAATGTTATAATCGTTATGTAAAAAAATCATATTAGTCTATCATTTAACTCTCGTAGTTATAATTTCCTTATATCTTATTTTTAGTCCATGTTCAATATTTGAAATTAATGTATTATAAATAATTTAGTAAAACAGTGTATTAACTTTTATGTGAAATATGAAACACCACATTTTTAGGAAAATGTAGTAGTCAATGAAGTGATTGGTTTTATCGGGTTTCTGAACATAATTTGGAGTATTTTCCTGGATTAATCCGATAAATTCCCAGCTGTTTCAGAAAACTATACTCAACGTATTTTGTATTACCTTTAAAAGAATGTGTATGTACATGTTTTTTTAGGTTTAAATAGTTTACGTAGATTCTCTTCACAGTCAAAACTTCAGTATGTTCTGGGAATATAAATATACAAATTTCCACATAAATAATGTTGTATACCCATAGTATTCTTTTTTTACAACTTTGGTCTTATTTTATGGACTGATATTCAGTAAGCAAGGGGACACTAGAAAATAGAACACCCCTTACAGATTACAAACGTTTAATATTTTAGTTTTTAAACAGAGCTCAGTTCGGAAGTTTACAGTCTAGTTGTAATAGGGTTGCACTTGAATTCCCTCCACTAGAACATCTCATACTTTGCACATAAAATTATATCGGGGATACGAATCTATTCTAACTGCAGAATAAACTGCTATCAATACTCTTTAAGAGCAACATAAAATGTTAGAAGCAGAATAAACATATAAAAGTAATAAAACGGCAACACAACGTTAAATTAATAGTTAATAGGGTGAGTAGACCACCTTCACTACAGAACGAGTGTAGTCCTAGAGACGAGAGTCGGGCAAAAACAATTACGTAATACAACAAAACCGGCAACGTCAAGCAGAAGAGGTAAGCGTTAAATAACGCTTTAAACAACCTTTATATAACCTATATATAACGCTTTAAATAACGCGTTAAATAACCTTAAATAACGTCAAATAACAGGAAAGCGTTTAAAAGTGAAGGTCTTCCAGAAGAAAAAAGAAAGGGCTGAACTTTGTGATATAATGGTATTACAAAGAATTTTTTGGAAGAAGAGCTTATTGAACTGGGTCGAATATTGGTTGTAGAAAAGCTAAACGGAAAGCGATGACTGACAAAATAAGCACTAATATGAAAAAGTTCATGAAGGAAAAGTGGTTTCCTAGAAGAATAACATTAAAAGACTTGCCTTAGTCAGAAGACCGAGGGCGAGACTAAAGCATTCAGCCTCACTACTTACCTCATTACCTCATTACTTTTATTTTCTATTAAAATTTAATCTGACTCTATAGTTAAACAAAATACTAAGAATTTTCCTTAAAAATACAGTTGTATTTAATGGTGTTAACCTCTAAACAAATCATACTACCCAGGTAATATAATTAAGAGAACATTACATGCGGTAGTTAATTATAAGTTGTTAACATTTAAACCCCAACTCTTAGTTACTGTCCAAGAATATTAGTTTTACCTATTTATTGATACTTTACCGATCAAAATATTTAGTGTAGTAGTACCATGGAGTGCCATACGAAAGGTGAAACTTTAATTTGATTTGTATTCAAACGAAATGCGTTTCACAATACTATTTCAAAATATAATCATTCACCACTTATCACATTTTGTTCACTTAGTTGTTTAATAATTTATTAAAGAGGTTTATGTCTTACCACAGCATTTTTTATTTCCTTTGGTTCAGTACCTGAACAAATCTAGTTAATATTTTAATTTATTAACAGCTAGTGGCTTGAAGGACCCATATCAGTTCGTAAACAACGTAGAAGCTTAATCACATGTTTCAATGCAAACAAAGCAGATGTGTTTAAATCACCATGCTTTGATAATGGGGGATGTTTTAAGTTATTTCTCGTTTGCTGGTTACATTTTAGAAATATTGTTATTTTTTCCGGGTCCCTGGGATCAAGTCCTTTATTCGGAGCCTCCTCCCATCATCCTGCGATTTGCCAAACTCCCACAATTTTGACTTAAAAATGTTGCTTACAGAATTATATATAAAGACTGGTGGCTCCAAGGGACCATAGCCCCTAACCTTTCTCCAGTACTCTACCTCATCTGATTTTCTTTTACTATTTACATGCCGAGGAAAATAAAACAGTGTAAGTAGGAACACAAGTCAGTTCATAAACAAAGTAGACACGCAATCACATGTTTTAATGTAAACAAACCAGACGTTTTTAAATCCCCATGCCTTTCTTATGGGGGATGCTTTACGCTACTTCTCGTTTGCTGGTAACTTTTTAAAAATACTATTATTTTTCCCGAGTCTCTGAGATCAATACCTTTAATTCGAGCCGTCTCCCACTATCCTGTGATTTGCCAAACTCCCACAATTTTGACTTGAAAATTTCGCTTACAGAATTATATATAAAATTAAATTTACTGCCTAAAAAATTCATTCTAATTGCCATGGACGACGATTTTATTAAACTTTACATTGATGAAAAAATTTGCTATTTTATTCTTAGCGTAAGAAGGTTAAAAGCTCGAAGTGTCGAAATGATAAAGTGATAAAACCAAGGGATTTGCGTTAAAAGTGAGTATTGGGGAATTTATTAAGTGCGAACTTATAAATTGTGCTTGTTTCAATGGGGACTTATATATTTTAAGCGTATGTATTTACTGCCTTTTAGTGTTTAATTATACTCCTAATTAAAAAAGTTCAAATTGACTCTTTAATATGCCTCATTATGTAATAAGATGTAGTCTACTTGTAGTTTACATTTTAAGTGTTGTTTTCTGTACACTGATTTCATATAGAAATGTTGTACCTAGTATAAAAATACAAAATTAACAAGCCCAGATGTATCCAGTTTTTTTTTAAATGATTTAATACATATTTAACTTATAAACGTTAGTAAAATAAATAATAAACCGTCATTATTTACATGTTTTTAATTGCTTGACTTCCTCATACCAGCATACATTAAATTTGGATAGAATAACCCTAAACCTTCGTAGGTGAAAGAGTTTTTGAAGATAAATGTCTAATGATTTTCACTTTTTATCACCTCATATAGGATAAAACAAAACTCACAAACTGGAAACCCGTGCCAATATTATAAATAATTACTTACAACATTTTAAGTCATAACAACTAAAGCCCGGTTTTGATAATAATTTTACAAACAAAAAAGCACTAATTTGTTTCGATTGTGAATGTAGAAATGTTGATTACATTTGTTACCGGTTTTTATTAAAAAAGGTCAATTAAACTATTAATTTAATTAGGTGAACATTTTAAATATAATATATTTATTAAACTATTAAATAAAACTATTATATAAATTAAACTATTAATTTAATTAGGTGAACATTTTAAATATAATATATTTATTTAATTCTCCATAACTACATACATTGCGTTACTAGGTACGTTAAAAATATTATTATCCATGTTTTTTAATGTGTGTTCATTTTAACTTAACACACTACACTGGAAAACATATATTTGTATATCAATCCTTCATAAACCTTTTAAAGTAATGGCAGTTCTCTCTTGCGTCCATTACATTGAACTATCGTGTTACATCTCAGTCTGGCTGTTTTCATGACTGAAGCTGTTCGGAATAACAGTAAACATTTTACTACATTACAGCGACCTAGTAAGCCACTCATGGAAAGTGAACCACATACGAGGTTTTAAAGAATGTTTGCTGTGAACTCAAACTGTTTACGACCTCAGAGATATCCGTGGTGCGGCAAACATGATCTTCTCTCTGATAAAAATAACCTACAAGCGTGACTCCTAGCAAAGATTTTTTCGTGTAATGTTGTGCTGAACTGAGTTTTCTATGTGATTTTGTTTTGTGTTTGTTGTACTTTTCTTACCTATTTAATATTCACATTTTTCTGTTCAAGTTATCTGTCATGACTCTCGCTCAAAAATAATGTCACTTTTGCTAATTAATTGTTGCCCCACCTGAACATCAGGTCAGATTCAAGATCCCAAAACGTCATTAAACATGATTTATTTTTCACCATCGCTAATTACTTCCTACTTACTAAAAGGAAGATTAAGTGGAGTTATTGTAATAAATACCGAAAGTACGTGTTTTACCGGTCAAGTAATTCGAATACAAATAACATATCTTGATCAATCTTAGTTAACCTACTTATTGAAAATTTGACATATTTAACAGTGGAGAAAACTACATAAAATAAATTATTAAAGAAAAGGTTGGCAGCATATACCCTCTTTTAATGAGAAGACCAGTACATTAAAAATTTTGTAAGAATAATGCCATGAAATTTAACTATTTCCCAGCAAATGTAAGTAAAAATAAAGCTAGTTCTATTACATTATTAAGATTTCTAATAATAGCAGCGTGTATGCCGTACAGTTTTACAGAACGTCTTCTGAACTGAATGTCATGAAGCTCAGTAATGATTTGACGGGTTTTGCAAGAGTTGGCGCCAAATCGGATTTGAGCCGGGAAGCTCAACCAATTCACTCGGGGCAGCCTTTCCTCTAAACGGAAAATGAGTTCTTTACTGCTCTCAGTTTCCTTACAATTTATATATGTTATTTAAATATGTTCAAGAGTTAGTTTGATTTATTGAAACTGGTGGGATACAGAAATGCAAATAAAAAGTTATGGGTTATATAATTATATATAATCCCAGTATGTAATTGCGTTGGGGAAAATTGGTGAATCGGTGTGTTTTTGTCGAGTTCAGAAGCTATCGTACGAACTAGAAAGCTGAAATTTGGACCGTCCATAGAAAACCCCAATGGAGACAAATTTGTTTTAATATAACGAAATCGGCAAAACTTAAAAATTAACCAACGATTAGCTGAAGGCCTAGTTCATAATAATGTGACTTAGAGTTATTTTTGTTTACGTACTAACATTCATTTGTTCATACTTTCAAACTGATTGATTTTCTTTAGCATGTGAACAGTAAATAGAATATTCACTCAAACAAAAACCCGGTTATAATCAACTATTTTTACCACAAATACACGGGAAAAAACTATCTTCCGTTTTCGTAAATTATAGTTTGCACAAAGAGGAAATATATCAAATAAAATCCATGAGATTTACCTAATCAAACGACATAGTTTTGCTTAATTACACAAATATATGTACATTACTCAAATGATTCTAAGAACCTCAGAGCATGGTATACACCAAAGTTAAATTTGTCATCAATCATTTTAATTTTCAAATTATACTTATCAATATTATATTTAGTAGTTACACAGCCTTTTCAAGTAAGTTGCACATAAGTCAAGAGTAACTAGAGATGAATGGTTAGACAAACATTGATGATAAGACATTTGTTATCAAAGTTTCATTTAGTTAATTACTCTAGTAATTGAGTCACAAGTAATTGAAGTATTAGGCAGTGATCTGTGATGCAAATCGTACTACGGTTAACACAAAATATATCAAATATAAACCTAAGATTTATGGTATTCCCAAACATGATTTCTTTGGATAGATACCTCGAGGTATATCGTTTACATTATTTTATTACCTAATCTAAAGCATTTATTTTTCATCATTTAATAAATAATTACGCAAATACATTTCCAGGAGATAAATATAAGAAATAGGCAATATTTAGCAACTTGAATAAATAAATAAGAAATAAATTGGTTGAGATCGGGCCTAAGGGATTTGCATTTAAATGGAATATTGAACAGACCATTAAAGATATCCCCTCGAGGTAATTTCTTTCAAGTGTTGTTGAAACAAAATAATTATACAATATGGTGTGTTATTTTTTTGCATTGATTAAAGATCAAATGCAAAGTCACATTAATTACATCTTTTAGAAAAATACATCGTACAGGAAAAACTGTAATTTGAACCAATGACTTCAAAAATTTGAATGATTTATATTTCCAACTTTAAAAATACAGAACTTTCAGGATACTAATTCATAAGCTTGTTACAGAATATAAATTCATATTCATAGCTTCTTACTTATTGTTGCCTTGGTTTATATAAATATTTTCTATTTTTAAATATAATTTATAAACATTATTCCTTCAGTAAATATAAAATGACTCCTTCCATAAAAAAATTAATACAATGTATTTTAGTAAGCATTTTTCTATCTGAAAACAAAAAATTTTGAACGTAATAACCAAATTTATCGCAACCTGACCAACCCTCATAGACAATACTGGAGGAAATTAATTACATTCCCTTTTATTGATCCTCACAGCTGCTCACTCACTCCTTTTTTACAAATGCTCATAAAAACTTTTAATTATGTTCAAAATATATTTTTTTTATAATATAGAGTCCAATGTGACATGGTCACAGCAAGGTTACGTGATTCTCTTGATATAATTTGACTACATTTAGTCTTAAAACCTGTAATTAAGGTGTGTTTTTATTCTATAAAACATAATATCCTAACAAAAATAGATGATTAAATTCTACGATGTCATTTAAACTGTCTGGACTAATAATTCTAAAATTCTTGAGGCTATTAGAATGATTAGTACCCTGGGAAATTGGCTAATACACCCAAAGAACTGTGAACATATTGATGCCAAAAAGTGTCTTTCTAGATAGAGAGCTTGATAATGGTGAAGACAGTAAAATTAATAATCTTTAATTATCTAAGAACTGAGCTGAAACAATTCTGGTAGTATAACCACTTGTTTATTGTAAAAAAATCGTCCATACTTTTTTCATAAATACATTAATCTTTTTTGACAGTTGTTTTTCTTATTGTCCATAGTTCGATTTATGAAACGCAAGTTTAATAAATATAAAAAATAAATATTTAATAACATAATTTCCCCTTTAGGGGAGAAGCCCAATTATTAGAAAGTTCATTTTTCAAAGAAAATTCTTTGATCTGTAGTGAACATTAGTAAGTTTAATTATTACACAGGATGAAAACGTGAATTGTGTGTATTACACAATTGGAACAACAAAAACACACCTTCAAACATAATAATCCTGGTTCACTTGCAAGCTAGTGTGGCTTATTGATTATTGTTTAAAACATATAATCTAAAATACCAATTGTTTAAACGCATTGTTTAACTGTATTAGTTTGTGAGAGTTTATTGTGTTTATTAGTTTATATAATTACATTAAGATGGGGTGCCAATCCTATGTCAGTCCTCTGCTTCTCCCATAAGACCAACTTAACTTTCAAAGTTAACTTTCAAAGTCCGTCTCTCATCAACGTATTATCCGATAAATACAGATGACAAAAATAACTCAACTAATAAATAGTCATTATAATCGTCAATGTTAAATATATGGGATTTTTCATCGACTATTATATGTGATCTCGAAACTTTGATCTCTGAAATCGCTTTTTATTTTCCCCCTCTTTAAAACGAGCCATACATCGATGATATCGGATAATCCATTGATGAGGAACAGACTTTGAATGTTAGTTGCCTTAAAGAAGAAGCAAGTTGAAAAGTGAAAAATGTCGTGACTGGTGCGCCCCCTTAATTATTTTGTCATTATTAAATTGTTATGGCCAATTGATCTCAACCGGAAAATATTGCATACCTATTAATTAGTTCAAATAGGCCTCTGCTTGGACTTGAATGGAGGTGTGGATTGGCACTGAGCCATTCTAGGATTTATGCTGCCAACAACCAGATTATGAGGATTACAGGACCCAGCTAAGTCCTGTCCGCTTAATTAGGGGCAGCTGATAACAGTTCTGTGAACATCAACTAAGGGATCGAAATTGCGTCATCAATGTTCTTAAGGGGAAAAGGGTTGTTAAGTGTACGCTGCGAATTATTCATTATATTAATCCACTTTGAGACTATTATTTTGCCTTGAAATTAAGCGTTCTAAATGTTGAGTAAATTTTAAAATAAAGTTTTGGCACAACGAAACAATGTTGTACTTATAGTATCACTATAAACGTTTATTGCACTTAGTAAATGTTGTGAGAGGTTATTGTATTAAGTAAATAATGATTCAATGAGGATTGGATTTTTGAAAAAGATAAGGTACATTAGTACGTTTTACGTACTATCAATTACTAACCGTGTTACAAACTAAAAATGTTAATAGTGGAAATTTTGCGTGATTACATTACTTTAGATGAAAACAATTATAAAGTATAAATAAATAAGTAAAAAAGTAAAATATATTATTTGGATAATGAATGTAGTTGTTTAAAGTATATAATTGGACATTTTAATATAAACCAAACATCAAAAGAGGAAAATAAATATTTAAAGAGGAAAGAAAGGAACAATTTAAAAATTTGAATAGAAGTCGGCCTTGGATGGTTACAGAAACAGCAATTCACTGATAACAAGGTTCAGTTTAAACTAGTTCAATCGTATTCTATTTCGTAATTTAAATTTTGTTGTTGATTTAATCCTTTTGTTAGATTTATTTGAGGAAATAAAGCCAATTATAGCAATCAGTTGGTAATACCACGAATAGTTCTGAAATGTAACCCCGCTTGTGAATTTAGTTCTATAGACTGAGATAGTTAATTATTTTGGTTTCCGAACATAAATTAAAGGATTCTCCTTGTCAAATCGATAAATACTAAACTCTGTCAGTTTACTTTATTGACTTCTAAGAACGTTTCCGAAGTCGCGTTGGTAATATAAGGTCTCATCATGTTTTAAATTTTGTAGAACATGCATTTAATCATGCACAGTTGTAAGAACAATTATTTAAAAATATGCAAATTGTTTAATTTCAGTTCTAATTCTTATTTGTGTATCACATCCCAAACACTTCACTCTGGGGCATGTTCTTCTGTATGTGATGTTAGTTACTATTCCCAAACCGTCCAGATTATTATTTTTTTCTATTATTTACAAAAGAAAAAACGTAGAAAGAAAAAGACAAACACAAGAGACATAAGTAGAAGTACATACCCTAGCACTCCGGCTCACAAGAGTGATGGAAGACGTGCCTAGCAGCAATGCTGGTGTTTTCTAATCCAACAACGAGTTTGCACGCAGCGCGCTGACGTGAGGGAAGTGAATTTCCGCATAAAAACTTTTAGAACTCAAAATCGGTGTAAAAACATACATTTGTCCAATTTTTATTAAAATCTGAAAACACAGATTTTTTGGCTGTTCAGATACTCCTGGTTTCATTTACTTGCAAAGCTGGGAATACAATTTTGCGCATTATAAGGTTAGGAGAAGGTCCAGACAGGCTTGAAAGTAGGCGAGAGGTTGCTGGGGATAATAAAAGTACTCTAACAAAGGAATAACAGGCTTTTCTAGTGTAAAACCCCCATAAGACAACGTACTGTGTTTAGCCGATACACATTTTCTTTAATAAATCGGTAAATATTTATGCTAGAATGACGAAAGAGAGCTTAAAACTTTCGCCTCTCTAATTCCCATCTTTTTACATGAATTGATTTTACATCTGGGGCTTTTCTGACCCTTTTTGGGCCCAAAAACTCGAAATTTGAAAGATTAATCCCCAAAAAATGGGTTTAGAGTTTTTCGATTGTTTTGCCCAACGAACTTGTCCAACAGATTATAGAAAGGAACGTCCCTACCAAATTTGAAGTAAATCGGACAAAACATGCGACCGCTAGAGTGCATATACATATATATATATATATATATATATATATATATATATATATATATATCGTAAAATTTTGAACGACCCCCCCAAAACGTGTTCAGGGGGTCACGTTAGGAACTTCTATGGTGGTCCCGGGCTTAAGTTTCACCGTGCGGGTCATGCTAATAGTTCACTTTCCAAAGGAAATTCACTAACAATTATAAGGTGATGGATTAACTCATGGGTCAACACCATTGTGGCACTGAAACTCCTTAATATGGTATAGCTCTCCTTTAAATAAAGGGCAGTTGTATTACTAAACATTAAGGTATTACTATTTCATTCCCCTGATTAAACCATTTGATTAAAGTAAATTCTACGATTATTAGAGTTAATTGGTGTCTTAGAAATTGCTTGTAGATGTCGTATCACTATTATTCCTTAGTAACGTGCGTGTTTCAGACTCTTACCGTTTATTGTCAACATATTCTTCAGGAAGTTAAAACACTGACTATATTTCAATGTTGGTCATAATGGTGCAATAAATCACTGTTAAAGTCAGACAATTACACCAGTAATTAATTGTAATAATCTCAAAAGGTGTCAAGGCTGATGAAAAATAAACGAGTTCTCATAAGTACATATGCCATCTATATTTACCGATCGTTATTTATTAATTCATGTGGATGTAAATGTTTGGATTTACCATTGGACCTAATATTGTGTACATCGCTTGTCATGTTTTAGCGAATTTCCCCTATAGGGAAGAAGCTATTACCGTAGGTCTCATGATAAGACTTAAGCCCGAGACCATGATAACTTTTTGTTTTGAGGTCCCCAGAATACAAAAACACTATTCGTTCAAATTTATATATATATATATATATATATATATATATATATATATGTGTGTGTGTGTGTGTGTGTGTGTGTGTGTGTGTGTGTGTGTGTGTGTGTGTGTGTCCGTGAATGCGATAACTTGAGTAAAAAACGTCCGATTTCGATTAAATTTGGCTAAAATGTGTAAAGTGACATTTATGACTTTAAGTTCGAAAACCAGAAAAATCTGACTCTGGGAAGGGGGGTTTATGGGGGTTTTAAATTTTCAAAAAAAAATTGTTTGCATTGTTTTCACCCTAACATTTTTAAAACACTTAAGTTTGGTTCATACCATATTATAGAGCTTAAAAAATCAAATAATATAGTATTTTGAATATTATTAACCTAGGTTAAGTAGTTGCGGAGAAAATCCAAAAAAACTGCTCAAAAAATCTGCCATATTAATCATATGTTTTTTTTAATGTTTTTATGTGATAAAGATTTTTGGCATTTCCTCAATTAATTTTTATGTAAACTTCACATTTTTGCTTTTACCAAAAAACTCAGCTCCACAATCATTTTGGTGTTTAAATTGTGGTTCTACGTCCAACCGTTGCAGAGATATTCAAAATGCTAAACACAGTACGTAGGCCAATGTTAACCTTATGGAGAATAAATACAATTTCATATCTCCATCATTTATGAATATATATTGATGAAACTTAGTATGTGGCTTCACGTAGTATTGATATATCGATATTTGTACAAATATTTTTTTTAGTATCCCCGTAGCACCAAACCTGCATACTCAGCCCTAATGTTATTCTTGTGGAGAATAAGTAAAGTAATATATCTAATTTAAATATGAACATAAATTAATACAGATTAGTATGTAGCTTCACCTGGCTGAGTTGTATTTATAAACGCACAAAAATATATTTTTCATTTTTTGTTTGCAGAAAACCTGCGTACTCAGCCCTAATGTCATTCTTATGGAGAATAAAAAAAATGCTATAGATCACTTATTTATTGATGTATTTTTATGAAACTTGGTTAGTGGCTTTATGTGGTAGTGAGAAACATGTGCATACATTGGAAATTCGCTGAGTACGCAGGTTTGCTGCGACGGGGGTATTTCATGTTTTTAGGTTAAGATTTACTTTTACTTTGATAAGGTAAAGAAAATACTACCAAGTACCTAGGGACAGCGGGTCTCCAGGCACGGAGCCAACCACTCACTGTCGTTTGAAGGCGTTATTTATCTCAATTATTTATCCAGACACTTCTTTATTTCCCATTGAGAGTATTACAATCTAGTATTGATAATAAATACGCTTACATGGTAACTCACTCTGAATAATTTAATAACGTAAACAGTTATAAGCTCGCTAAATTAAATATAGACCATTCAATTGTTAATGGAAACTAATGCTAAAAAACTTATAAGTTAAATGACGATTGTTATAAAATTACAATTTCCTCTTAGTAGGTTTATTTGTGAGCAGCTGGTATAAACGATCTTCTTTTAGATACAAATCTTTTTTCACATGTGCTGGCTTAAAACTTCAGACCAAACTACATTCTGCGTAAAAATTTCACCACTTTCTAATATTCCCTGTTCTTTACAATATTCACTAAATATGTGAACGCCTCTAAATGATCTTGCCTTACTTAAGAGGGTTCCCTACCCCTGCCGAAATCTGCCCAAAAACCGCTTTGCGCCAAGTCATACAGCATCCCCGGTTCTTAACTTAAAATTATGTTCAATATGCCATTTTGAAGGTGAAGAGTTGTATTACTAGGTTTCCTTATTATTAAGGTTCTATGTTTACGCAGTCAGACGCTACGTGTTGCCAAAGTTAACCAACTTTGTAGTTAAATCCTAAGTTTATTAACACGTTGGATGCGGAGGACGATAATTCCCGCCCTCTAATTAACATTGAAACTTATGTGATTTTCATATTTAAACATGTTTGTCAGCATTGACGTGTCAATACAAAAATCTATTTTTTGAAAAGCAATATTAGTTTGTAGTTTTTCAGCAAAATCATGTCACTTTTACTCTTGCAAAAAGTTACTTTCTTTAGACACTAAATGCTGTCGCGTAAAACATTGCACGGCGGAAAGTGCTGTGATTTTGACGAACCTAACGGGCTTTACAGAAACTTCAGCCTTGCGGAGGGGTACTAATTTGACACAATCTTCATTCATAATTTTTCAAAAGATGTGTCATTAAAAAGCATTTTCATCCATGTTATCTTTTTACATCGTCAGTTCTTATACACTAACCTTGTTCTAAATCAAAATCCTATTTTTCTCTTTTGGCTTAAATTTAAAATAATATTACGCAAAACAAAATTATTGGTTAATTTGAAAATAAATAAATATGCCACATTTTTATTCAACGTGTTAAGGAATAATGATTTAATACATTGTGTTCGTTAACTTTGCTTACCGTAAAGACGGCCCTAGGGCTCGGCTGGTGGCCGGCGGGGAGCGGCGCGGCAAGTAAAGTGATTACCCCGACAAAGAGTGAGTGAAGGGTTGTAAAATTTTGGCTGTGGGAAGGTCGCATCTTATTCAATATACGTTTCCCTCGCCCAAAGTAAATATTTTTGAATCAGTTGTTTGGACAGAGGCTATGAGATATAGAACTATCAAACGAATTATAAACATCTTGGGTAAAAAGAACCAAAGAATAACGAGTAGGCCCTACACATTATAACAAATTGTTGACAATCAGATAATTTTAAATCCTTCTTGTGTACGATAAGAATTTAAATAAGATTACCATTTAATTTATTCCACAACGATTATTAATTATTGTTTTTTTAGAAATTGCCATAATAAAAATTAATTGATTTTCTATTTTCAAAATAGTAACTTCTCGGATTTATAGATTGAATAATATTGTAACATAATGAGTGCAATAAACATACTCCATCCTTCATGTATAACACTACCAAAATCATGGAATTTCCTTTGAGCAGCTTGCACATCCCCTTTTTAGAACTGAGAATAGTAATTAAGGTTAAATGGTAAACAAACCTTATAGCAGCTGTTTATTTGACTTAATTTAATTAATAATAAGCACATGTGTCATAAACCAAATAAAACTCTCCTCCATATGAATTACATGGGGACTTGGAAGTCCCATGGGGCAGAGCCCTGATGCCTAAATCGGAAATCTAAACCCAGTTTTCACAATGTGCGGTTTATGAAACTTGGTGAGTGGCTTTATCTGGTATTCCCGCCTGTGAGTTGACCAGTTTTCACATCTGCACACCTAGGCGCTCGTTTTAGTATATAATATGTGGGGGTGAATCTTAAAACAAAAAAGCCTTAATGGTTACAAAGTTTGCATGTAGCTTAATTCAAATAGTTCGTGTTTTCTAGTTTTCAGACTAAAGATTTGAATAAAAAGAAGATTATAAAGAATTTTAAAACATGTAACAGCTGAATATTAGGTCACATAATTCTTTACTAATTTTATTACTTAATAATTAACTTATTTTGTAAAAAATACTAGCTATACCTGACTCAAAAATACTAATGGATTATATATCTGTGTTTTAATTAGATATACAAATTTCCGTATACAATTTTGGTAGGTGGTGGAAATGATACGATGGAGGATGCAAATCTTATAGGATTAATGCATTTTGGTTTATACAGGACGTTAAACATGGAAAAAAGGTTAGTAGTGGGCATTTGGGGCTTCTGGGCCAAGTGATTGACAGCTTCCGGTCACGTGACCGGAAGCGCTGAGTCATTAAATACGTCATCTGAGGCTGAGCCAGTGACGTAGGCGGTTTTGTGACGTAATGAGTGAAAGTTTAAAGGTCAAGGTCACGGGGAGGGTATTGTAAAAAAGTACTACCTCGCACTCGTATCATTCGATTGCTTCATTCGATTGTTTTCATTCGATATTTTATATCGATTAAACTATCGAATCACAATCGAATTTTACGCGTGCGAGGTGGTACTTTTTAAAATACCCTCCCCGTGACCTTGACCTTTAAACTTTCACTCATTACTTCACAAAACCGCCTACGTCACTGGCTCAGCCTCAGATGACGTATTTAATGACTCAGCGCTTCTGGTCACGTGACCGGAAGCTGTCAATCACTTGGCCCAGATGCCCCAAATGCCCACTACTAAGGTTAGATAGACTTGATTAAATGTCACACTGATATTGAGCACTCGGGTGATTTGCCTGCCAACACAAGCACATCGATAAATCCAAACTTGATTATTCCACTACCCAATACAATTATAAATCATCAAACTAATTCTCACAACGACTATATATCTGTGCGGGGAAATAGTTCACTCAGTATATTCACTGCTTGTCTTATCGCTTACCGATAATATAAACAAAATTTAATTTAAAACACATTTATGTAAATTTAATATTACTTAGAAGAATACGCATAAAGTGAAGTATAAACTAGAAGTATATTATAGAATAAGTAATTAAAATGGCGAAACAGGTTTAATGTTTGAATGAAAAAATAGTGAATACATGTTTTAAACATCGTTATTTAATATATCATTGAATGGTCTGAAATTACTTGCAATAAGGAAGGAGTAGCAGTATTATAAACCACTACTATCAATATGTATATACAAATGTATAACTATAATCTCTTATAAATACTTTTCTATATACTTAGAATTTAGCAAGTCGTAATAAATAAATATGTAAAAAAGTTTGTAATAATGCTTCATACAGTGATAATTATTAGACTGTGCCTATGTCTTAATGTCATTAGTTATTTCTAGTTCTACCACGAAGAGCTGAGATCCAAGCACTTCTCAGTGAATACATCTGCATATTGAGTTCACGTTCGTCTCCTAACTCAATCACCAGGTGCTCCTCACATTTGGCTCTTCAACTGATTCCGCTTCACCTTATCCTTGAGGTTAGGCATGTTAAACGTCAGTTAAAATAATTCAAATTAAACTATTTATTTAGGTAATTTCAATAGCTATTCTTTGTTTAAAACTCATTGTTGGGGATGATTAGTTTATGTTATTTAAGTATTAAGAATCTTTCCCGGTACTGATTGAGAATGCATTTTTACGACGTGCTTACAACCAGAATTACGACGATAAAATACTGCTTTGAAACTATCCATATAACAGGTTTACGAAAGACAAATTTTCATTGTTGTTTTAGACAATTACAGTCATATGGAAAACAAAGCTAAGTTGTCTTATCAAATATGTCTGTTTAAAACTAAGATTAAGATTATTATATAGACTATATTTGTTTGTGTAACAGCAATGAATAGATACAGTTATTTGACTGAACTTCAGGTGTCAAAAATAAATTGTTTTCGAGGAAAACGATATTTAAATATCTTACAACGTACGGCAACCATGTAAATTTGTATTAGAATATAAAACTTTCAAGCCTACAACATTATTTTAAATTTCATTATAACAAATTTTGTGGAGTCAAATCCTTTCTCTGAATTTATTCAAGAAAATCGTTTTTAATAGGTTTGATTTTACTCGCAATACTAGTGGTATTGTATATGTTGTTCGGTAGTTAATGTCTTAATTTCAAACGTCATTAATTTTTAACAAAATTACTTTGGGATATTTCTATAAATTAAGTCGTATTTCCGAGCACACGGAAAAGATGAAACAATACAATAGCCAAGATTTCATACGGCACCTATTTCCCGCATGGCTACTTTGTCTATGTCGCAATGATGAATGAACAGGAATAGGTTATACTTGGCATTAAATATGGCAAAGGTCTTTTGTGATCTAATTTGAATGATGTAACTATTCGATTTTACACTATACTTTAATTGCAAATTTTCATCATAGAAACCATATTTATAAAATATGTCAGTTTAATTTACTTGATGCGTTTGGAAATTAGTATTACACAGGCAATACCCATGACTTAAAGGTAGGATAATAACTGTATAATCTTTTATTGGGCTTTAGTATTTGTTATGGTACTGTCAATAAATTTATTGTCATAGATAATGTTTGAAGCTTGATTTAAATAGTTAATTTGAATAACTAATATATAAAGTTATATAGCTATTCAACCTTAAACATCATATTTACCCTTACAACGTTGTATACTAACTAGCTGATAACCCGTGCTTCGCAAAAAGAATTCAATAAAGATCAGTTGATTAAAATTCCTGCTGCATATTCATCTGTTTCTGATCCATTAAACCTATTGCCCATAAGAATAGCAATGTAACTTTAAGGGCCACTGGGTGGAGCCCAAAGGGATTGCCAAGCTGGGAATAGGCCTATATGTAGCCCTGATAAATGATCTGCCTACATGCAAATTTTCAGCTCGATTAGTCCAGTAGTTTTTAAGTTGAAACGGAACATACAAGTTGATAGACAGACAGACACCACATTTATTTTATAAATGTGTAGGATAAAGTAGATATCTCTGATTGACGTAATTTTAGTGAACAATTAAAACATTTGTATTGTTCAGGTGAGAAGAAAATCTAGAACATGAGAGACTAGTGGCACAACCTGGGAAAATCTAAAAGAAAACTCAAAAAAAGCTAAAACAGATAATTGTAAAAGCAGTCAAAGGTTTAAACTACGTAGATTGTACTTTTACGTAAATGTAATGATGCTCTCAGTTGGATGTCGTTGTGCACAGTAATATTTCGACGAGTTTTGTAAGAGTTGGCGCCAAATCAGGTTTGAGCCGGGAAGCTCAATTAATTAATTAATTAATTTAAATTGTAGCCTATATATTGCTAATTGGCGAATATATTTTTATGAAACTTGGTATGCAGCTTTATGTAGTAAAAAGATATATTTTTCATTGGAAAGTCGCTCAGTACGCAGGTTTGCTGTGACGGGGGTATTTTATTGCTATACTATACTCTAATATGAGTAAGGTTTTTTTGCTTCCTTGCAACTCTGATCTCAAAAATGGCTTCAACGATTTCCTTAAAATTTTGGAAATAACTAATTTCTGGGATTAAAATAAGTTCTAGCCAGATCTCATTCCAAACAAAAAACGAAAAATAAAAAAAAATCTAATATTCAAAAATATAAAATTGACATTGTTCTAATGGAGTTTAAGATCAAAACTAAAGAATCATAACAGCTGTTTATAATCAATCAGAGAACTTTCATAGTAATACTCATATTGTTTATTATTCTTAACATGTGGTTTCCTGAAGGCAATGACCAAAGATTTAGAGTGAAGATTACACATATAGAGTGGTAAACAAAAACCCAATAACATATGAGCTATAAGTAACAACTGGAGTGACCTTAAAAATACAGAAGAGAGACAAATGAGCTATACAAATCTGCTAATCAATAGAGGGAAGTGGTGAAATATTACTTAAAGTCATCTAAACAAACTGACTGACCTTCCCTGAGCAAAACTCGACCCCCAGGATCTAAATTGAAAAATCCACTTAGGCATAATTAACATGTCAATCAAACGTTTTCAACAAGTCGTTAACTACTGGCTTTGGTATATCTGATGATTGCTGACTGTGTGCGGTAAACACACCGGTGTCTGTGATTACAGCATCACACTAGAGATGTTTGGTCTGTTCCAGTTGAACGCGAAATGCAGTATTTAGTTACATTTAGCACAATTACCAAAGATAAATGCTTACATAAATTATGGTTATTCTATCCTATGAGGCCAACTCATGAAAATTGTGGGTTACTTTTGGTCCATTTGTTGACAAAACGAATAAAACTTTTTAAATGGCTCAAATTAACCATAAATAAATTGTTAAAATTATTTTAAAATTCACTAATCCATATAACGATTATAACTAAGGTTTTTTGAATCGCATAAACCATCGTTAACACATCACCCTGTTGTACCCTGTTGTGTTTACTGTTGCATCAGGAACAAAACAGGAGTGTTCATTTCGTTTTCGCCTATTAATAAATAACTTTAAGAAATACTATTCCATACAAGGAACATACCTCTGAGAGCCAAGGTAAGTCGTAAGCATACAACATTGTTTGAGTTTTCCGTGTTCAAATAAAATATATCTAAACATACAACAGTTTCTACGACCCTTCCATTAACTTCAACATTTAATACAAAATAATAGGAAATTCACATAAACTTTCTCTTTTTAGGCTCGTAAATAGTCTGAGTAAGTGGCCCAACAAACAGCTTAGAAATTATAATTAAATACTGAATAACTGATTTGCAAGCCATCAATAAACCTTCATATTTTATTATGACAACCAATAAAATGTGTACCAACAAAACCGAGATAATATTTTCTGTAGAATAATAGGTCACGATACTATTCATTCTTGTTTTTTAAACTCTTTATAAAGGTGGTTGGTAAAAGGCGAATGGCAAATATAACTCCCATATTTTAATAGAAATTGTATGGGTGGGTTATGAGATATTTTGATAAGTATCTGGTTATTCTGCGTTTTTCATTTAAGGGCCCTTAAAATTAAAACTTAAAAATCGTCGACTGAAGTTGTATTTGCGTAGCATTTATTTTTTTCTTAATTGGACAAGTGGGATCGTCTCTGGATCTTTATCTATATATACAAATACAAATATATACAAATATATACAAATAGACGTAGATAGACACCTTGAAAATAATTTTTTAGGATCAAGAGCATGAAAACAAAGAGAAACTCAATTCAAAAAATATTTACGATAACAGGAATTTCTGCATATGCTAAGTACAGAGATAGAATTTCAAATTTTTGTAAACAGTCTTACGCAGGAACAGATGACGCCCTTGCATAGGCGCTGAGGTTTGTGAACTGACGATCTAAAAAAATACGATCATATATCTAGTTACCGAAAGATAGCAAGGACGATATCCATTTACAACAGCTTTGACAAACAAGTCACACAATACTTAAAAGAAAAACTGAGGTTAAGGGTGCGTGTCCTACCTGCTTCCGCTCGCTAAAGTAAGGGTTTTGCATCACCCACATTGTAGGCTCAATTGCTAACCAATAAAAATAATTTGTTGTTATTTCATTTACTAAATGTTCATCTATGATTCTGACGTTTTGAAAATCGTGATTTTAATTCAAAATAAGTGATAGGCTATTGGTAAAGTTTTCAATAAAGCACTTTTCTAAAGCTTCCTAACTTAAGGAAAAACATTATTTTTGAAAAAAAAGAACGCTAAGAATCCTAGATTTGAATCTGAAAATTTTAAAACTGCAAATTGTTTAGTAAAATTCTGTAAAATAAAAGTGCAACCGAGGAGAAGAAAAAGGTCTACAAGCGTAAATATTGAGAGCCCAGCTTGGTGGCGTAGCCAAGGGGATACCGCGGAAACCTGTCGGCAGCTCTTCCTCCAGCTGAAAACATCCCCTCTTCCGCTTTGTTTTGATTTTACTGCATTAGGAACGGCTGTTTTTTGCAAACACAAAATATTCTAACTCGACAGATATTTAATTCGACATATTTGGAAGTATAAAAATGTTTAAGGTTTAAGTTCATATAAATACCATTATCGTAAGTAGGCTGGTTCTCACAATTTAAGGATGGTTTATTGACTAAAATTATCCCTTATGAGTAACATGGGAAAATTGTTGGACTTTATACTTTGAATAATTTAACAACCTTTAAAGGCATAAATTGATAATTATTATTTTTATTGGCGTTTCAGAATGGATGAGCTTAAAATGGGTACGATTGTCAGACTACATGTTGGCTTGTTTTTACAAACTAATGGATAGTACTTCATATAGGTTCTCCAATTTAAATAGCATTGATAACTTTTTTAAACATTGATATTTTAACAATTAAAGCGATATTTTGAAATTTTACATTTTTCTGAAAATCTGCTGAGTAAATCGTTTAAAATTATACATCTTTTGCCCGAATTGGTTGAGAAATAACGACGTAATGGGCCGAAAACGGAATTCCTAAGCGAATTAACTCATTCCTGTGAGTGCGCGTGCGAGTGAGGCGATGCTGCAGATGGTGCATGATCACTAGCCACTACTGTCACCGCCGCCATCTTGCTACTTCCCCTCTCGCGCCATTACTTGACAGGGCTCCTACCGGGGCCGGCGCGGCCCCAACATCGTGCGGATCATTCGGTTTGGAGTAGGGCGCACCCTTAAGATCAGCCGTGAGAGAGCGATGAATTCAACAGGACTCATTGTTGGATATGCCAAAGCTTAGACTTGAAGCAGGTACAAAAGGGGTTTTCCTATTTTGGACCGGCTCAGTACAATCCCGGACAAAGATTCCTTTATATGTGGTACAATACAATTTCTAGCCAGCTGGAAGCACTGACTAACAAAAATGTAAAAGCCTCGAAAACAAAAAAATTAAAAGTCTGGGTAAACAATAGTTTTTAATGTTCGCGCTTGTGTTGTATTTTCGTATTAGATGATTATGTTTTGGTTTAATGTTTGACCTGAGTCAATTTGTAAAACAGTTTTTGTAACTGAAATTTGCTCGGAAATAACGACCTTATTTATATATTTTTATTCATCGTCATAAATAAGATGGGGAGTATTATGCGGAGAGTCGCGTATGACTATAACTAATTGTTTGCGCCAGTTTATGTAAGACACTTGATCGATTGGCGACAAGCGATTAATCTAGTTCAGCGGAAGACATCTCCAAGGACCATCTGTTATAATAAAAAACTTCTCCTAAATATACAGGGTTATTAAAATATTAACAGACATTTTTCTAAATGACTAAAATTTAAACTACATCATTTAAACAGGTCTCGTTGGCATTAGTGGGTAGCTAATAAACTTGAAGTTTTACTTTAAAAGCTGATCGTTGGAACATTGTTGCTACATAACCCTTGTTTTTGTTTAAAAATGGGTAATAATAGCACTGAAGAAGCATGTTGTGTGATTTAACTAGAGAAAACATAATCAGTTAATTTAGTAACGCCGTTTTAAGACGCTTTAAAAGAAAACACCAGGTAGGCAGTCTATTTATCATTGGCATATGAAATTATATAACTACAGGTTTGTTGTGCAAATCAATAAGTCGTGAGTGTAGACGTCAATTCCCTTAACAGAGTCTGGTCAGAACTTGACTATCAAATTTATGTCTGCCATACAACCCGTGGGGATCGTATAGAACATCTACAACATGGTTAAAAAAAGTAAAAAAATTCCTATTTGTAATGCAACTATTTCTTTTCTATTGATTAAACCCGTTTTTCCTATGTTTATTTAAAATTGTATCTTTCTATTTGTATAGCACTTTCCTGTATTTTGGCACTACTTCATAGAGCTTTTGAGTAAATATTACTATTGGAAAGTATTTAGAAGCTTTAAATGAAATAGGTAACCAGACATAACTGTATTCTGATTAGAGCGTTGTGGACAAATATTGTTACAGTAACTAATAAACGTGGCAAATAAACTTACTTACATTTATTTTTACTCTTTAAAATAATTACAAATAAAATAATAAATATACAATAATGTTCCAAATACACGTTCATGATCTATAAAACATATTTAATTTATTTAAAGGGTTTTAATCTGGCTTATTGTAACTGAAGATGAACTAATAGCAAAGTTATTGATGCCACACTGGCAACTATAATAAAAATAAAGATCCTGAAAGATATAGCTGATCTTGATTTATTGGCTTCAAACTTGATTTCGATTAAATAATGCTGTTTGGGTATGTAAGTTAAACTTAGCTTGCATTTTAACGATGCACAGAGTAAGCCAGTCTAGGACTTATGCTGCCAACAATCAGATTATAGGATGACAGGGTCTAGCCTGGGCCTGCCTGCTTAATAAAGTATCTTTCGACAACAAGAATGCAGCCATCTATCATGCAGTCATGCAGTCAGTATATTTTTTTATATTTTTAGTGAATTTCCTTTTGAAAGTGAATTATTAGCATGACCCGCACGGTGAAACTTAAACCCGGGACCACCATAGAAGTTCCTAACGTGACCCCCTGAACACGTTTTGGGGGGTCGTTCATAATTATATTTATATAATTATTTATATATATACCTAATTATTTATATATATATATATATAAATGTATATATATATACATATATATATATATATATATATATATATATATATATATATGTGTGTGTGTGTGTGTGTTTGCACTCTTGCGGTCGCATTTTAAGTCCGATTTACTTCAAATTTGTTAGGATCGTTCCTTTCTGTAATCGGTTAGACACGTTCGTTGGGAAAACAATCGGAAAACTCTAAATCCCTTTTTAGGGAATTAATCTTTTAGATTTCGAGTTTTTGGCCCCAAAAAGGGTCAGAAAAGCCCCGTTTGTAAAATTAATGCACGTAAAAAGATGGGAATTAGTGGGGCAAAATTTTTAAGCCCTCTCTCGTCATTTTAGCATATACATTTACCGAGTTATTAAAGAAAATGTGTTTCGACTAAACACAGTCCGTTGTCTTATGGGGTTTTACACTAGAAAAGCATGTTATTCCTTTGTTAAGAGTACTTTTATCATCCCCAGCAACCTCACGCCTACTTTCAAGCCTGTCTGGACCTTCTCCTAACATTATAATGCGCAAAATTGTATTCCCAGCTTTGCAAGTAAATGAAACCAGTAAGGAGCATCAGAACAGCCAAAAAATCACTGTTTTCAGATTTTAATAAAAATTTGAATAAGTGTATGTTTTTACACTGATTTTGAGTTTTAAAAGTTTTTAAGTGGAAATTCACTTCCCTTACGTCAGCGTGCTGCGTGCGAACTCGTTTTATTTCGATACCGTATATAAGTGGGTTTAATATAAGTTGGCTTTGGTACAAAAGCATGGTATTGAAAATTGTTCAGCCTATTACTATTAGCCCATATACAAATTGTAGCATTTTAAAAATAAGTCAACCAATTACTATAATCCCATTAGCTACGAAGAGAGAACACTCAAGGTATCGTTGTTATGCTATGATAAACATAAAAAAATATTTCTCGTAATGCATTTGTAATTTATCTTATACAATTCAAGTATTTATTTTCAAACCTAAATTACCTTTTAAAAGCCAACCCTCACACAAACCTCTACGGTGTGCGGTGATTCACTGTTACTTTGCGAGTAAATTTCTCTTGTATAGTTGTAAGAATTTAAAAAATGTTTAACCAATATTTCGGAATTTACTTTTATTACATGATTATAATTTAGTATTTCAATATAAACCGTTTAATTCTAATACAAATCCTTCAATTTTTGAAAATTGAACTTAATATTGCTGCATTGTCTGAAATGCTTTTCGAATCATCTTGTATTGATAAAGCAGTCCATCTTCCCGCCAAATATCGTCTCTGGCGCCAACTCTACATCGCCTGACGACCATTAAGGCGTCAGCCAATAAAAGTACTTCCTTCCGGGACGAAATGTGTTCAGATCTCAGTGGTGATAATTTATATTCCTTTCATTTTCCCTTTGAAAAATTCACCAAAATGTATTCTTAACAATGTAATAGTTGTGTTTATTCTTGTGCGTTTTTTAATCATTTAGTGATTATTTTATAATTTTATTTGTAAAGTTGACAATATAGTTTTAGTACTGTATACTGCATATTTGTAGGCCTAATTTGTATACCAATTACCGGTCCCTGTGTAAAACTATTAATAATAAATTAAATCGTTTAGCTACGAATCTTAAGAACTGAAATTAATGAATAAAACATAAATAATAGCAATAGTAATATTCTGTATTAGCGAGATGTGTTGTACAGTTTACTTATATTTCCCGGCCAAATAACAGTGTTACAATTTTATAGTTTGAAACCAAATGAAATAACAAAAAATATAGTGTGTTTTAGAAGACTTAGTGCTACAATAACGATACCAAATATCTTTTGCTATTTTTTTATATGGAAAACCTTTACCTTCTAAATCGGCAAACAATAGATAATATTGATTTGGTTATCAAATAAACTTCACCTCTAGTTAAAGTTAAACGTAAGTTTGTTATTTTCAACTTATAATATTTCTAAAAAAAAACACCAAATAAATTCAGCTATGAATTCCTGAAATCTTAGTATCTATATTAATAAAAAAGGATGTTGGTTTGTTTGTTTGTATATGGTATTTCAACTTGATGGACTCGGGCACCGTTGGACCATTTGCCATGAAACTTGGTATATATATGTACAATTTCACGGAGAAGGTTTTTAAGCCATCCATTTCGTCCTAACTCAATTTGGTTCCTCCCAAGAGGCCCAAAAGGGTTCCCATATAAACATTATGGAAAGATATTGTTGTTTACAAAAAAGCTAATGACATGTTTACTTGAACAGGTGATCTTGGTGATATTGGTTTTAGTTGGTAATAGTCAAAGGCATGAAAATGTCTGCCAGGTAACAGATAGTTTTTTATATATATATATATATATATATATATAAAACTATCTGATGTATGAATATATGAATATATGAATATATGAATATATGAATATATGAATATATATATATCATTCATAGTACTTTAAAGTTCCGTTTAATGGAATAAATTGGTGACGGTTATAAAAAAGGTTCTTTGGTAACTTATTCTTCATGAACATTGCCAAAGCCTAGTCCAAGTCTAAAGGAACGTCCCGATGATTGTTTAGAGGTACCACGAGAAGGAATCACACTGTAGACAGCTCAATACGACATGCACCATATGCAAATCTTCCCAGATTGCGTGTACATCATCCGTTGTTTGACATCAGGGTGACACATCATAGATTAACAAAGGCAGGTCTGCACAGGTGGCCTTTTCCCGAGGCTTTTATTTGTTACTTAGTGCAACATGCTTCTAACGTTAAATATCATTTATGTCGGACAGTCAAAATATGTGTTACCACTTTTCTTATAATTGGTATTTTTTGTCGAATAATCTTTTTGGAGTAAAGGGATTTTTCATTCAATTTAATTTCAATGGTCTAAGAAAACTATCATGAGTGAATGAAATAAATTTAATTTTAATAATATACTTAACGTTTTAGTACGCCTTATTTGACCTTTAAACATAGCTTGGATGGTAAATATATTATTTGTTTTAATGCATATTAATGACAATTGGTTTGTCATACTGGAGTGGTCTATTGACATTTGCATAGTCCTTTTAATGCCCCTTGTTGCAGAAAACCTGCTTATTTGATCGTATGGTTTGTTTTAGAGAGTAAATACAAAGATATATCTTATTAAACATGGTATGTGGCTATTTCAGGAAGGTACAACTCAATTAGAAACTTGCTGAGGACGTAGATTAGCTGCAACAAGGGTATTTGTTATTGTAATGCAGTTATCCTTACAATTTAGTTACTTGGGCACCATATAACAAATAATAAATGTAAGTAGTCGATAGGGAAATTAAAAAAAAAAACAGACAGACTAAAAACGTAGCAATTTAGAAGAAAAATACGTGAAACAATTTTTACATTTAGTAAGCCCTAACAAATTACGATTTAATGCTATATTCTCCTAGGACACTTTGCATTAAAAGGTTTCAAACTATGATATAAATAGCTTTTTTATTAAAAGTAATAAAATTAAACTACAAAATTTTTTTATTTTAATTTTAGTTTTAGTAGTACAACAACTGTGGATAATCTGGTTTCCTCATTTATGAGTTACTTAAGAATGATTGCCTTACCTACAATATTATAAAATGTAAAAATCCTACAAACCTATTATAAATATGACTATGGTTTGACGATTAGAATAACTTGTACAATTTAGTCGTGGTTTAAGCAACTAACTGAGAAATGTTATTCTTTTATATGCTTGATAAATTGAGACATCTTGGTGCAATGGAAATCCATAATTTTACAAACACCACACATACAAAATTTTTACCTTTTCAGGAAAAAAATATAAACAAATAATTGTGACATAGTAATTTTATTAAATATTTTGAGTGATACTGTAAGCAGCAATTCTACTAAAATTTGTATTTTATTTATTTTTATGTTACGACATTAACGTAAAGCCCTTACCTAACGAAAGTGTCACTGTTGATGTTAAGCTTATAACACCTCTCTAATTTGGATATTCAATTTCATTAAGATTATATTTTGTTTTATGGACTCTCCGTTAAACTCATCGACGTATATTTAGTATTTTCACACTGATTCTCGATTAAATTTGGTTTTTAAAATCATAAAAAACAGTCAATGACACGTAAAATGTTACTTGGTAACGATTTTTTCGAATTGTTTTTTACTATCGTATTTTTGGCTTATTAAATTAGTAATTGATAAAAGGTTTTCGATGCAGTATCTAACTAATAAACAAAAAATAAATAAGTAACCAGGGTTTACTTATACATACAGGGATACATACATACTTACAGGGATTACTAGTAAGGGTGTGAACAAAGAGACTTCCTTATAGGAGTACTATGAGAGACAACGGTATTGCGCCTTGCAATAAGCTTATAGTGAAGTTACTGATTGTATCAAGTGGGAAACCACCAGTTACCTAAACTTGGGATTGAAATAAAAATGAAAACTAGTTTTGTTCAAGTTGATTCATTGAAGCTCAAACAGTCTTTTGAATTGATCCAGGTTTGATAAATTCTAATTACGACCAGAAGCAAGCTGAAGTGTTATAATTTAGGTTCAGTTGTTTATACTTTTTAGTAAATCGAAAATATGAAAAAACTCCTTTACACACACTTTATATTTGGTATTTTTCAAAGTTGTCCTTGATGCAGGACTATTTTTAGGAACGATAACGTTTGTACAAAAAGGAAACTTCGCAATATCAAGACATGTAAAGTGCTTTACAGACTACTTTTTCCATCACGTGTGCCGAGAGCTTGAGATGTTTGCGCTTTCTGACTTTTCCTATTTTTGACAAACATGATCTTCTCTCGGTGATGGAAACCCATGTTTACAGTGATCTCAGTCGTTGGTTGCATTAGCTACGGGTTTGTGCGTTTGACCTCTATGCTGTTAAACAATATGAAACAACATATTTTAACTAGCCATGTCCAATGGCATAAAACTTTTAACTAGCCAACCTGGTAATCTTTCTAAAAAAACTCCTGTCTAAAAATATAAAACCTTAACCGTCTTTACGTAAAACATATTAAAATATAAATGTGATCTAGCTAAATATGCATGGACTAGTCAATTCAATTAACAATTACTTTTAGTGATAGAACCTATATGAAGACTGCAAGCTGTAACAGAGAATTTAATCCATAATAATCACGTTTTTCACACAAATGATTTAAAACCGATATAGGTTTTTACTTGAAAGACAAAGAACCATTATTACGTGAGGTTTGATTTCATAAAATGCTTCTGGAAAGTGAGCCTTGATACGTAATAAGCCCAGCATGTGCACCCTTTCCAACCCTGGCTAGTATATCAAAATAATTCAAACATTGCCATTAACTTAAAGTGGTTCTACTTCTATGTAAGTACGTTTAATAAAACGAGAGAAGACTTTATTTCTTAGCTTCATCCGCAAGACCCATTTTTTTGTATTCTTATTCCAGCCCAAAATATCTAACAACACAATGTTTTATGTACAAATGTTTAAATGTTTTTGAATTTATTTACCCCCTCACTTCGATATACATTATTGGGTTGAAATGTATAACAAAGCTCTTCTGCTCTCCCGCTCTTTTTTTACAGTTATTTTTTAGAATACTTTACCTTGCTCAGCCTTTACACTTTCTGAAATCCATGACATTAAGTGTAATCACCAGCTAAATATTCTGCATCTTACTCTTTTTCAAGCTGCCAGTTACGTAATAGACACTTGACAGAGACCTGTAAACATGGTTTTCCCAGATTTTAAGTTTGATCTTTCATTTTGTCATTTAGGCTCTATTTTCACTATTTATCCGTCTAATGTTTTAGCCATCAATACTTTCGGAGGTAATCAAGATTCATAAGAACGGATGCAAAGTCTATATAAATAAAATTAGAGTTTTTCTGCACATTGCTTGGAATTATGAAATTTTTGCATATTTTCACATTTTACACCATAGGGAAGCCGAAACAAGTCTTATCTCAATTTCTGTCCGTCTGTCTATCTGTCTGTAGGTATCGCTCAAGGACGGGTTTTTGTTTGCTTTTCACGCAAAAACGGGTGCACTTTGTTTCTTTGTTCTAGACATGCGTGAGAAGGTTTTAGGCTACTTTAAACTGGCATACACCTTTTGGAAAAAGAAAGGCGGCCGATAAAAAACGTGATTTCGTGTGGTTTTGGTCGTGTTTTGTTCACTTTTCACAGGGGAACTTTCGATGAAACTTGATTTCTATGTTCTATATGTGCGTTAGAATGTTTTAGGCTAATCGGATTTTTTAAATCACCTTCGGACTCTTCCCCACGGGGTTTAAAAAATCTTATGTTATTCTTATGGTCAAAGTATTTATTTATATTTAACTAGATGATGACTTAAGAATATTTATTCTATATTCAGATGTTGCAGTTTATATTTAAAACTTTGAGTGAGGATTGGTAATAAATAACATAAGTATAGAGAGTGGATATGACTTCAGAATATTTATTCTATATTCAGATGTTGCAGTTTATATTTAAAACTTTGAGTGAGGATTGGTAATAAATAACATAAGTATAGAGAGTGGATATGACTTCAGAATATTTATTCTATAGACAGATGTTGCAGTTTTTATCTAAAACGTTGAGTGAAGATCGGTAATAAATAACATAAGTATACAGAATGGATATGTGATCTAAATCTATATTTGTCAGATTCATGCACTCACTGACATACTGATCACTTTATCTAAAAAACGACAATGTCTATGAAGATTAAATTATGCATGGTGCATTTGTACAGTATGAATACGTTAAAATATATCATATAGCCTACATTAGTCTATATTAGCCTCTGCCCTAATTTACTTTTATGGCAAACTTATGAGTAATAGTATTTACTGGACCTTGTAAATATAAAGTCGGTAAGAACATAACTTCAGAACAAAACGCAATACTATTATCGATATGAAATTGTTAAGGGCTTCGGCACGGAAATTTCAAAATACAATCTTTTAAAATTCCTGCACCTACAAATGGACTTATGAAGCTGAAATTCATTAGGAATATAGATGATAGCTCAATGCAGTCATATACCTACTCCAGGTGCAAATATACTCAAGGGCCTTGTCCCACTGGCTTTTAATATAAGCGTATTATCATCACACACCAACTACTAAACCAATGGAGCTGAAATTTGGTACCTTAAAAGACTAAATAAACAACATCAAGACTATAATGGGGAGTCACAATTTTGTTCTCTGGAGATTTCACACAGACCCTTTGTCGAGCGTGAGACATGGGTAGATGAGATCTACGCCTCTCTATAAATATCGTTTATGTAGCCTACCACTGAGCGCCTGAACTTAACAGTAAATATGAAAATGTATGTTGGAGAAGATTAAGGGGTTAAGGACTTGTCTTACGCCCTTTTAAAAATTGAGAATAGGACATTGAAAAATAAACGTAGTCTCATAACCATCTCTCCTTTACTCGGCACACTCGTTGAATACCGAGGTTCATAAACAGTTTAATTTGGAAAGTGCCTGGCTCTGTGATTGTGCCATCCTCACGTCCACCAATGAACAAGCAACGGAGATCAACACAAAGCTAGGTCTCTTCCAAAGCGAGGAACGAATACATACACCGTTTTAGACCGTTCTTCCATGACCATGTTGTTCACTACCCGACAGAGTACATCGACTTAGAATCTGGACCCGAACTATCTGCCAGTATATTAAATTTACTAATGAAATGGGTGTTATTTTTAAATTAATTTATGATTTATACATAAAACCCGTACGAAGGACTGATACACTGCTAGTATTAACTAACTTATGTATAGACCTACATTATAGGGAGTAAAGACGAGTGCAACAGAACAACAACCGTTCATGTATGCAATCGTACAAAAAACTGAACACATTTTATTTTGGATAACAATTTAGGTATCCTTATATTTTAATAATACTTTATGCGTTATTTAGGTTCAGGCAGTATCCATAAATGTTGTACAGTGATTTACCCTTTAATAATTAATTTCGATTTATTCCTAATCGGTCATTTTAGTGATAGTCCATTCTAATTGTAAACTTTCAAGTAATCGTTCAATTTCGTAATTTGATACATCTAATATAAGGTTAAAATATTTGTAATTATGACAAAAATAAAATTATTTAACTATGCATGTTGGCAGACCAAGATTTGTTATGAACTACAAAATTCCTAAACATACATGTATACTTGTTAACTTGAGATATTGGGTGGGGAAGAGAAACTGCTATGAGTCAGAATGTGTGGAGGACACGTTATGACTGGCCTGAGACTGAGAGGTGTTTGAGCTAACTGTCCTTGTTTATTGTCTATCAACCCTCCACCTCCCCACTACGAGCAGCAAAGGAGCAGATGTTTGACTATTCGTTCCTATCACATTCTGTTAAACGAGCAATATCTTCATATGGCAGTAGACAAAATGGGGATAGGATCCCTTCGAAAGGATTTTGCTGATACTTTTTTAAATATGGGGTTTTGGACCTCAGGAATCGATTGGCAAAATGCCTAACCCCAAAAAACTTTCATATGAAAATTTAAAGTTACATTGGGCTTAGTGAGTTTCAGGTTATAAACACTCGCGTGGTAAAGAATCGGTTTCCATTTTTCTCTGAACAGAGCTCGGCCCCCAGTTTCTATAAGTTTAGGTAGGTCTAGGACCGGGCAGCTATCCAGTTGACAAGCTTCCGAAATCCACTGGATGGAACTCAAGTTTTTTTTATTGGTTTGATTGGTTATTAGTTATTATTTGTATTCCAACAATCGAGTAACGGTATATCTGTGTATCGTTTATAAAATGCGAAAATAATTATTTCCGTCAGCAACCAGATACAAACCTTTCTCTCAAGCATTTTTTTGTGACATTGGTAAAAACTTATTTGGATAAGTATTAACCTAATATCATAAAATATCTTCCATTAAAGAGCTAAATCCAGCCCTTCAGCACAATAATAACGGCCTTTTAGGATCCAATGATAAATGTCGGCTACTTGAGTTTACCAATTGCTTGTCTAAAAGGTATTTTCTGTTCCTAAAAAAAATCGATTATATCGTAAATATGTACCGTTTTCGATGACTTATAAAATTCAATTTTGTATATAAATAAATTAAATTTATTTCCCTCAAATATTTCATTACATTCACATGAAAATGGCGAGAAATAGTGCTGGCTACTTCCAGTAGCCGGTTTTACAAAACAATAATTACACCAATATAAACAACAGGTTGTTGGGTCTAGCATATTTAAAAACCAGTAGGTACTTCGCCAAACTGTAACATCTAAGGGTTTTAATACAAAATTAATTGAACGAGATTAAGAAAAATAAGGGAAACAAAAAATTCTACTAACGTATTACTAACATAAACTACATCCTGCTGAGAAGAAATCCAAGTGATCGTTTATTTACAAAACTTTCTAATATTTAAACTACTTTTCACTTTAAGTGGCAAAATATTGAAATATTTTGAGCCCAGATATTGAAAATACATGAATATTGCTATTGCATTATTTTATAATCAAGATAGAGGATCTAAATCAATATAATCCATACGGTATTTTAGGTGATCGATTACCGCATTACGAGATCGCATATAATTAACTGTGCGGATCGGTTGACTGATGGCCTCTAATTGACATATTATCTGCCACCGCTAATATTATTAGGGATTTTATGATAAACTGCTAATGAACTTTTCTCATTTGCTCACTTCATCGTATTCCCCTTTTTAAACTGACCTAATATGAATTATGTTTACGAGTTAGGTTAAATTGGTCATATATTATCATAAACCATCAATACGTAATCATTGAGCTTAAAAATCTATACTGTATATCTAATTACGTAAGCCAAAATTCGACAATGCCATTGCGAGCGAACGGTAGGTCACAGAGAGCCGGGAGGGGTCTCATTTTAAAGGTCTGGTTAAATACTTTTGTGGAAAACTATTGTTTGGTATTTTAGTGATATTGATTGTAATAATGTAAAAATATTTAAATTTGAAATATTACCGCCCTCATCCAGCTGACAGGTATGACGCCTTCCCCTATTGGAGGACACTTTACCACGTGACAGTGTTTCCCTCTCCTCTCGGAAAAGCGTTATTTTTTATAAAAAGATTGGTGTCTCTTGTAAGCCGCCTTGGACATCGAACATTGCGTCCTTGTTCTGTAGATTCTCTTAATTACTCTCAAAGTTGTATTTATCTATACATTTTTCCCACCTAGTTGGGTTGTTTCTCTCATTAGTTTTTGTTAATTGTAAACACCTTTTTTATTTACTGTTTTGTGATGGTGGTAATAGTCAGTATTTGTGCCTCAAGATTCCGGGCAACAAACCGGGCAACCGCGGCTACCGCGTACCTCATCAAAAGCTTATAAACTGTGAACTGTGAACAGAATTTTGAACTGTGAAGTTCGAAACTTTGCGATCGCTAATCGGACTTCCGCGCAAAGAATCGTCTTCCGCGGCTCTGGACACCCCTGGGAAAACGCCGATGCCGCCGCGCCACCTTCCTCGAGTAACACCTTCCAAGGTGTTAAGTGGACTAAGGAGATTTGGTGAGTGAACAATGCACAGCCTTTTATTCACTTGTGTGATAATTAGTGAACTCTAATACTCTATAAACTTTCAATTTTAGACGGTAGACCCAATATTTCCGGCAGCTAATTAATCACTCAATTTTATCAATCCCTCAATTATTTTATTTCAATTAATCCCCAAACAATTAACAAATATTAATTTGTCTTAATTATGTACCAAGAATTTGCTATTGAATAAAATAATTCCCATTTAAATAGCATTGGGATTTAAACACGTTCACTTTGTTTGCATTAAAACATGTGATTAAGTGTCTCTTTTAGCGAATTTCCCCTATAGGGAAGAAGCTATTACCGTAGGTCTCATGGTAAGACTTAAGCCCGAGTCCATGATAACTTTTTGTTTTGAGGTCCCCAGATGCCAAAAACACTATTCGTTCAAATTTATATATATATATATATATATATATGTCCGTTAACACGATAACTTGAGTAAAAAACGTCCATAAAAATACGTAAAATGACATTCATGATTTTAAGTTCGAAAACCAGAAAAATCGGACCATGGGAAGGGGGGTTTATGGGGGTTTTAAATTTTCAAAAAATCAGTTTTTTGCATTTTTCCCCTAAAATTTTTAAAAAACTTAATTTTGGTTTTGACCATGTTATAGAGCTTACAAAACAAATAATTTATTATTTTGAATTATTAACCTAAGTTAAGTGATTGCGGATAAAATCCAAAAAAAAACTTGCTCATTAAATATCTCATGTTAATCTTATGGGAAAAAGGTTTTTGGCTTTTCCTCAGTTTATTTTAATGTAAACTTCACATTTGCTTTTACCAATCTGTTCAGTTCCACAAAAAAATTATTTTGGTGTTTAAATTGTGATTCTACGCCCAACTGTTGCAGAGATATTCGAAGTGCTAAACACAGTACGTTGTCCAATGTTATCCTTATGGAGAATAAATAAAATTTGATATCTCGATTATTTATTAATGTATGTTGATGAAACTTGGTATGTGGCTTCAAGTAGTACTGGTATATTGATATTTGCACAAAAAAATTTATTTTTTGTTGATTATTCCCGTAGCAGCAAACCTCCGTACTCAGCCCCCATGTTATTCTTATGGAGAATAAGTCAAATGTACTGACTCCCTTAATTATGAACATAAATTAATAAAACTTGGTATGTAGCTTCACTTGGTTGAGTTATATTGATAATTATATAAAAACCCATTTTTCTGTTCCTTGTTGCAGCAAACCTGCTTTCTCAGCCCCCATGTTATTCTTATGGAGAATAACTAGAATGTCATATATCGCTTATTTATGATTGAATATCGATGAAACTTAGTATGTGGCTTCGCCGAGTTAAATTCTATTTATATTTGCAAAAAAAACAATTTTTTCTGTTCCTTGTTTCAGCAAACCCACATACTCATTACCACATACTTATGGAGAATAATTAAAATCGCTTATATGTGAATATATTTTTATGAAACTTGGTTTGCGGCTTTATGTGGAATTCAGAAAAATATTATGTATTGGAAATTCGCTGAGTCCGCAGGTTTGCTGCGACTGGGGTATTTAAACTGCCATGTGTTCTTACTTAGATTGTTTTAATTTCCTCAGCATGTAAAGAGCAACATAAACAAATGAGACACAGTATTGGAGTAAGGTTAGGTGCTATAGTTTCTTCAGCCACCAATTATAAATGTTGCCATAGTTTTAATAGAAATACTGTTTGAATGATGATTGTTTCGGGCAATGAATTTTGCTTGGTTTGGTTTTGAGGTAAATTATGGAGACTTTAAGAATAACATGCACTATAGACGCTGATTTAAAGGACCAGGTCTAAATTAGTTAAAGAAAGTTAAAATATTGGCAACAATACTTATTGTAAATGTATCAATTGTGTAAAATATGTATTTTGTAAGATGTAAACAAATATTAGTATATAGTCATATCGTTTACTTCTTACAAATGTATGATATAAAAACTATTAAAAAAATATAATATAATAAAATCTTATTTTGTAAAATAAAAACAAGTCTATTATAGATCTAGTCCAGCACCCACAGCCAATCAAGAACCGTTCCACAGCCAATCAAGTGATCCAGTGGAGACCAAGCAAATATCCCGAAAAAGCAAGCAAAGGGTTAACTATGGACTATTGCTATGAAATTGGTAGATGGACTACCACTAACTATGATCTTATAGCTTAGGCAGCTACCAAAATTTCAAAATAAAATCACTGTTTTTTATTTTTCAAGTAAATGCCTTGTTTGGTTGGAAGTTTTCAGATGTAGAAAAGTTTTTGTTCATCCTAAGGTCTTTTAATAATTAGTCCCAGAGTATCTATTGCAAGGCCAAGTTAGATGAAGATTGTAAGGCGCAATAACGTTTAAGGTAAAATAATTAAATCAAATACTTATAAAAACTATTTTACAAACTTTAAACATCTACTTTGTAGCTGTAGAGCATCTACAAATTCATTTTATTTTACAAACTTTGTTTACTAAGTGTTCATAGTATTAAAACTATCTAAAGTATGTGTAAACTAATGTAATTCATAGTCCAAATATAACATCGGTTACTAGAGTTCAATATGACAATCAGAAGTTCTATTTGCCTCTTGATTGTCAAACATAACAACCACACCAGGCGGACTCGTCCTGCATATTGAAAAGGCCGACGTTTGCTCTAACATTTACATGTTTGCAGTTAATGTAAATTTCTGCAACTATAAACTATAACTATAAACTATAAACTAAAAACCCCGTTAATATTTCATTTTCTTACAAGCTGGTTAGTTTATTTAATACAAAAATGCATAAGTTGATTAATACAATACCATCAATACAAGAACACCTCTAAGAATAAACATAACCTAAAAACGAAGTAGGTGGTGAGTTTGGCGAAGTAGGCCTACTGTTTGTTAAATATTATGATAAATAGTTTCCCTCTGTTTTTCATTGTTTAGGTAGTTTATAATGACACCATTATATTTGGTCTGCTATAATGATTTCGAATGTTTTATTTTTTTATGTGATATTGTTTATGTAGTTGATAGTATGTCACCATGAAGATTTTGTTCAATCCCTCAAATACAGGGTGATGTAAGTTGTTTTACTGTTATATTTAATCTTAAATAACATAAAAGCAAACATCTGTTTAGTAACCTAAATATTATAACAAATATTGATATTAAAATAATTAACGAAAGTAGTATTTTATCAATGAGTTTTTTAACCACTATTTGAAAAGGTTTCATGAAAAAAGGGGTTGACCTTTTTACCAGGAGGTCCAGTGTGTCATAGAGCACGTGACAAATTTAACATGTTTAATAATGGTTACCATTTATTGCTTCAATATTATTTCTGTATTATTAGTACAGTACCTGGGGGACGGAGCTTTGCTCGGGGGAAGGCCAGTCAGTTTGTTTAGATTACTTGGAGTAATATTTCACCACTTCCTCCTACTGATAATCAGATTTGTATAACTCATTTGCCTCTTTTCTACATTTTAAGGCTACTCCAGTTGTTATTTATAGCTCAATGTCCCTTTGATTGATTTTAATACTCTATATATGTAATCTTCACTCAAGTTTTTTTAATCCCTGCTCTCAGGAAATCACATTTTAATAATCATAAACAACATGAGTATTACTTTGACAGTTCCCTGGTTCATTATGAACAGCTGTTGCAATTCTTTAGTATTAATTTGAAACTTCATAAGCCAAATGTTAATTTTTTTAACTTTTTATTTTAGTTTTTTTACGTTATTTGATTTTTCCTGGGGATGAGGCCTCTCTAGAACTTATTTTCATCCCACAAATTAGTTATTTTGAACATTTGAAGGAAATCGTTGTAGCCGTTTTTGAGATCAGTGTCGCAAGCAAGCAAGCAAACCCGACTTATATTAGAGTATAGGATAGGATATTATTTTCTTGAATTTGGTTTAGTTTTAAATTAGTCTCAAAAACAAGCCATTCGGTAAATAGTACAAATAGTTACTACGGACCATCTGACTCAGTGGGTGAAAGATAATTTTTCATACGAGAGGTAAATATATATTTTGCAAGAGTTATCTGTCTTAGTGTTCCCCATTTGTCCTCTCATTGAACAATCCCCGAGTCCCAGATTCAGTCAGCTGTAAGCAATACCAGGTAACAAGTAAAGCCCTGGTTTGATCATTTATGTCGTCAAAGAGAGATAGAGACCAAGCGTCTCGTACGTGAGACGGTGAACAATAGAAACAACTGCGATAGTTTCAAGCGACCAAAATAGACTAATATCTCCCAATCTCCCTTTGAGGATTGCTGTGTCACCGTCCCCAATATAAGACATTTTAATATATTCTATTATAGTTAGTTAGTTATTATACTATATTGTAATACAGAAGTCCGTTTCGTCTATTTTGATATAACTAACCGATTTTCATCTGAATCACTGGTATAACACAACTACGGGATAGCTCCCCTATCTTTAAATAAATAGAAATATATTTTAATTGTACGAGTAGTATTGATCATGTTAAGATAACGTGTTATTTTTACCTTATTGTAATTTTCACTGGACTAGTATACAAAGTGTAACGTGAGAACAGTTTTAGTTATATTTTATTTTACTTTTATTTGATTATATCTAGTCAATATTATTTTGTAGGGGTTTTTAAGTGGTAACATGCCTACTTTAAAAACTAGTCTTTACCAGTTACTATGAATAAACAAATGTGGTAACATAGTCTGTTCTCTTACATTTAGTGACTGTTTATTGTATTTAGACCAATAAATTTTGAAAAACAAGATTATTTTATTAAAAGAAAAAACATTGCCTGACGGTTAGCTTCTTGGACTTCTGTTCAATGGGTTCGAATCCCGGAGTGTCCACAAACATTTTAGGGCTTTGGACCGCTTTCCCTAAAAGCGTTTGTGTGCTATATTAACAAAAATGGCGTCGGTGTCAAAAAAAGAAAGATAAATTGAAAACAGTAATATATAGGAACGATACAACAGAATATCATTTTGTTACGTAATTCTAAAAACATCTGATTAAATTAAACAAATGAGTAAAATAAAGACTCGGGTAGAACACAGTCAATTCTAAATGTGTTAAAAAAATAAACTACGAAGGAAAATGTTGTGTCAATAGATAGAGTTTTTACTGAAAAAATACATACATATCACGTTTGTCCTCACCGTATGTTTTAGAGTTTCTGATAAGGTTGATCAATGTAAACCAAGGGCCATTCGTTACCACTGGCATTGGCTGATATTGATATTTCCCAGTTTGGAAAACATAAGCTCAGTGCAAACGATTGGTTGAATCAGTTAATGTTAATCTGAGATTTCCCTCTGTTTTTCGTTGTTTAGGTAGTTTATAATGACACCATTGTATTTGGTCTGCTATAACGATTTCGAATGTTTTATTTTTTTATTTCTGAAAAACGATAAGACCGTATTTTAAATAACTTGTGGGTGTATATTTTATCCTAAAATTACCATCTTTAATGTATATGTATCGTCATGTGTACGATTATAGTATAAGTATAAATATATTTATTAGTGTTGTAGGACTTTTAGCGAATTTCCCCTATGGAGAAGAAGCTATTACCGTAGTCGGCATGGTGAGACCAAGGCCCGGGACCATAATAACTGTTCGTTTTGAAGCCCTTAGATGCATAAAACACCTTTCGTTCAAATTCATATATATACATTCATATTCATACATGCATGTATGTGTCTCCGTAAGAACGATAACTTTCGTAAAAATGGTCCGATCTTTATGAAATTCAGTATAAATGTGTAAGGCAGCATCTATGTTCATGAGTTCGAGGACCAGACAGATCGCTCTATTTTAAATGGAGTTTTGGGAGGTTTCGTACCCCAACAATATTTTTTTTAAAGTGTTACATCTAGTAATTTTGGTTAACACCATTAAATTCAGCTTAAAACACAATTTGGTATTTTTATCATCGCTCTACGTCAATAGGTTACCGAGATATTGAAAGTGGTAAACACATTACGTTGTCCAATGATAATCTTATGGAGAATAAGTCAAAATTTATATTTCGCTTATTAATGAATGTATATTAATGAAAAATCGTATGTGGCTTTATATGGTTGGGGATTACTAATATTTGAATACAAACCCCATTTTTTGTGGTCCCCATTGCAGCAAACCTGCGTACTCAGCAGTTATAACGTTATTCTTATGGAGAATAAGAAACATTGTTTATGAATATAAATTGGTAAAACTCGGAGTGTTGCTTCACCTAGGGGTGATCCATTGGTATTTAAATAAAAACCTGATTTTTGTGACAGCAAACCAACATACTCAGTCATAATGTTTTTCTTATGGAGAGTATATACATTGTCATATCTCCCTTATTTATATATATGCTATGATGAAAGTTGGTAAGTGGCTTCATGGCGTAGTGAAGTACCATTTGAAATTCACTAAGTATGCAGGTTTGCTGCAATGGGGGTATATATTTACATCCCGTAGTAAAAACTGCACTTATTTTAGTATATTTGTGTTTTTAATCTCTTAGAATATACTTTAATCTTATTTAAAAGTGAAATTGCTTCATAATTTGACAAAATAAACCACCACTTCAGTTGTATTGTTTATGTAACAAATTTGTTTGATACTTATAATTCTAAGAAGCCGTAAGTTTTCTTCGTGATATAAGAGACTTAAATCGTTCTTTATATCATTATATAATCCATTTTCACTTTCTTTCACCTTTTAGGAGTTATTTTATAAGGACCAAAATATAAAAAATTACAATAATTCGGCATGACAAATTGCAAATTGAATATTCTAATTAATTTTTACTAACTGTGGGTGCTTACCTTCCCACAAATAAATCCTTTTAGTGTATAGTACAGTTTACTTAAATGGTTTTAATTCGTACCGAAAATAAAAATAAAACTTATAAATGGCTATATAACCCCGAAAATTAATGTTCATTACATTGATAGGCTACTGAGGTAAAAAAACGGTTTCTTGCATTAATTTAAATAGGGTTATTTGTTTATCAATTTGACCAACCACTAAAAAAACAACATTTAACAACAAAAGAAACATGTTGATAGATATTTTTGTCCATAGCTTTAATTTGACAGTCTTTATGAAACTTGACACTTGATTATAATGGAGATGGGAGACTAAATAATTCACTAGATATAAAATTCCTTTGATGATGATATGCGATTGTTTAGATTATCTTTTAATGTGATTAAAGTTATTGGCTACTTCATTGAGATTGTAGACAGGTAAATCGACCACAAACAATGATATATTGTTTTGCTGCTGTCAGTACCAGAACTGTGGCATTTGTATTCTTTGTCAATATCAGGTATTTTGTTCTTTTAACCTCGGTTGCAGCGATTATTTTGTCAGAGTTTTAGTAATAGAATCATTGAAAGCTGTACTATTTAAAATTGTCTCAACTTTTTCAAATTGAAAATATTAGAAAAATTATCTCAACAATGATCTGCATAATGTAGTTTTTTTTCAACATGCGAGTGCTATATATACATATCTTTTTGATTCGAATGTTAGTGTAAGAGAGAGGGGATGTCTATATTACGAGCTTCTCTATCTTCGGTACAAATTTTGAAATCGATTTTAAACTAACTTCCCGATGAGCCAGAGACTTGAAATTGAAACATAATTCAGAAATGGATGACAATGCAATATTATAAAAAATTCTTGCATTAAAAATAATTTTATTTAAGTTTAACTCAAAATAAGCGAAATGTAAACACAAACAAACAAACATCTCAATGTCAACATAGAACATCTGATTAAAGATAAAAAAATATTTACTTTGGTTATGGATTAGCATAAGTCATTTGAGACATGATTATATGAAAAGAAACTCAAATAAATCTTAAATTTCCCACACATAAAAGACTAAAAAGTAGAAAATAATTTATTATATAAAATACTTTTTAAGATACCACGTTTTTAAAACGAACTAAAAAGTATAAAATCATTTATCCTATCCCCATATTAATTGATTTGAACATTCGTGATTGTAGCAATGAAAGTACTTGTAAGATTTAAAACGAAAAACGTTAGGCGCATTGGACGTGAGCGAGTAGCTGTCGGTAGGATAGCAACGGCTTCACAACAGTACATCAGGTCATATAATTTATAGCCAATTGAGATTAAAAAAAGCTCATAATTCAATACCGGTAGGTGAAGATAACCGCCAGATAGCTGCTAATTGCGCCCCATGTTTTTTGATTTGAATCTTACAAGTATTTTCATAGCTACTAAATATTCACAATCACAAATGTTCAAATCAACCAATATGGGGATAGGATAAATGATTTTCTACTTTTTAGTTAGTTTTAAAAACGTGGTATCTTAAAAATATTTGTTATTTAATAAGATTTCTTTGCCTATCTCCTTGGGCGAAACCCCGAGTGCTTGGGTAATCAAAACGCTTCGGGATTCGGGTGTCAAGCCCTACCAATTTCCGATTCACTTGAGAGCGTGGCTCGTTCAGTGAACTCAACTTTGATGTGACATGTAGTTAAGTAGTATTTGCTAAGTAGTAGTATGTAGTTGCTGTGTAGTTGCTAGTTAGCAACTACATATCACATTAAAGCTGAGTACACTGCACTAGCCACTCTCCCAAGTCAAATCGTAAATCCATTCTGGAATCGGATCCAGTTGGATCCAAACACATATGGACAGTTTGCACAGCTTGAGTGTTAATGGTTCTCCACCAGGGGTTGGGTGCCCCGAGTGCTAGTCACTCGTCTTCCTGTATTGACTGTCGTCGTACTGTCCATTTGGAAACGTCCGGTGATGACGTGCTCTGGTATAAAGTCGCATAACGTCCTGACGTTTCTGGTTAAGCCCGGGGCAACCCGTGTTGTGATGGCAGAATGTTTCGGCAGCTGCGATGGCCAATGACCCTAGTACTTCCATTCAGGTTGACAGCACAGCCTGATGTCTGGAGCCTAATTGTTGTAAAGATATATCACGGGTACGCGAGCCTAACCACATGGTCCTGGTTAGGAACATGATTGCTGAAGGAATGCCCCCATTTATGTTAAAAAGACTAATTTATATTTTTTAACACATTATTTAATTGAATCATTGAAAATTCTCTTTTCAAGTTTATCAAGATAATTTCCATAAGCAAATGTACATTTTATCCCAAGAAATACACGGCATTATATTGCCGATAGCTTTTTTATTTCAATGGATATACTTTGTATTCGTAAATATGATTTCTTCTGCATTGAACATCGTAATGTTTTATCCTTAATACTTTTATTCTAACCTACATTTACAAATAATGCATTATAATGTTAAATACTTTATAAACAATACATTATAAAGTATAGTTAACAATTGTGATTGAATATTAAAAAAAATATTATCTGCTGGCCAAGAACAGATAGAAAATAACCAACAATCTTTCGAGCATTGTTATTTTAACATATTTAAGTAATTTGTGATGATTAACAATGTCAGATCAAAGGTGCTATCTTTGACTTGGAATACATTTTGATATCATATAATTTTAGGACTTGGCAACCCGTCAACACTTTGTGTTTTTGGGTATGATAAACAATACATTGGATAATTAATCAAAATCAAATAAAAGAAGAACCTTCGAGATGAATATATTTGCATATAAACCGCTCCAGTTTAGTTCTAATCCAGTTACCAAAACCTAGTTTCTTGTTCTCGTGAGCGGAGGTTAAAGCTTAGCAGCTCTTCATAGTTCAATGCGACTTGAAATGTCTTACATACTATTTAAAATCTAATTCATTGTTACAATACTTTGTTTGATTCATCTATTCATCAATGATTAATTCACGTTATATTATTACAACAGTATTTTTCTTTTTCACCCGGAGGAAGAAATCCATTTATAAGAAGAATCATTGTACAAGGCTATTTCTTATTTCTAAGTGCACTTGTAGATGTACATGATGTAAGTTCACATGTGTTAAACACTGATACAAAACTAACAAAATAATCATAATTTACAATGTAAAACCAGTTATTGAAGAAAAAAACACATATGTATGTATTTCACATTTTAATAGTATAGCTTGCTTTCCGAATAGGTTTTAAGAAGATGTAGGGCCTCTGAGGCTTTACTTGCTGTTAGAGGCTCCTTCTATCGTTAAAAATCATCTACATCCAGCGCACCAACACAATTTAAAATAAAAAAAATATTGCTACGGATTTATCAAATAAGTAACTAAGACGATTATACCGTTCTAATTTTACAGTTAAAAAAATATTACAAACAATATATATTACACTGCATATATTCAAAATTTTGTATTCATATATTTCATTTATTTTTTCAAAGTTCTTATTTAGTACATGCTGGCGCTAGTACTTATGCTCAATTGGCACGTCGATAAAAGAATCTATATAAATTTGAGAAAACAGCCTTTATCTTAATCGTAACAAATAAATTATGACATTTCATGAGGTTTTAAGATAACCAAATATATATATGAATATTTGAATTATGTGAATATTAGTTCGAATGATTCTATACAATCTAGGTGCTAAAATGTGAAACATTTGTTAAAAAATGTGTTGTGTTCTCTCAACAATTATCTATTTCTGATAACAAATCAATACATTTCACAAACGAATCTACTTTAAGTCATAGATTGTACCACTTGTCTATAAGTGTTTTGCAATAAGAAACTAAATAACCTGCAAATATATATACCACAGACGGAATGTCATGCATTTACATCCCATGACCTTGGGGACTAACATCATAGATTAAACATAAACATTCACATTTAAGTTGAGCACAATGATGTCCTTGTTGTTTATTTTATAGACTATTTTTATTATATCAAAAACTGCCACACGTATTCGTGAAATCTTCCTCATTTGGACTGAAATGGAGCAAGTTACTGAACTGGACACTATGAAACTTTTAGTTTTGACACTACTTTTTGTATAAGACCTTGCATTTCAATTGTTTTTACTCATATTATTATTACGTGATTATCCTTTAGATTTTTAAACAAAATAAATATATTAAAGGGATCATACAAATCGAACATTTAAAGTATTATGATTTTACCTATTTAAAATTATTATTATGAGATATACCATGTGCATTTTTAAGCAAAGAAATTTATAACCAGAATTTCTCTTTTAAAGTATAATGATTTTATCTATTTACATATTTTCTGAGAAAATAAATCAATTGCGTTTTTTATTTGTGTCTCTTTCATGTTTCCAACACATTAATTGGGGATAAATGAAATAATAACTCTCTTAACAGTAAAAGATGATCTTCATATTTCAATGAAATACTTTTGTTTTTAATTCGAAATAATATTTGAGAGTTCTTATGACGAGTACTTTATGAGAACATTTCTTTTCAGATCCACATTAATTAACGCCTCAGCCCCGGCTGTGTTTGAGAGGCTTTGAGGCATTTGAAACTCTTCACCATTTGTTTCATTTTGAATCAACCCCATTTCTCAGATACATTAAGAGCCTACTGTGGAATTTAAAATTAATGTCACGTAGTTCACCACTCCCTACAGGTTAAAAGTATTATTTTTAAACATTGTTGTTGTTTGCACACTAGGTTTTGTTGTATTCACGACCAAAACGCAACTCCTTCACCCTTCAGCCTTGAAAGGTTAAAGCATTGAGTACTCTGTATATTCAGTGGTTAAACCTTACCCTCAAATCTTAATCTACACTTTCTAAATCGATGGATCTATCTTTAGAGTGTGGAGAAATACTACCAGTTAATAAGTTAATCAATAATGTAATAATGAATAATAACTGTAATTTGTAAACCAATTATCCTCTTACTAAAACCAAGATATTGAGACTTGTATATGAATAAAGTAGTCCTAAGCATTAGGTAAGGAAACTGTCTTTTAAGGTATTATCTATACAGTTGAAGCTCTCTTAATCGACCCCTACGGGACTGGGCCATTTTCGGTTACGGAACGAAAAAGGTCGGTTAAACCAAATAATTCCGGAAACAGTCAAAATAAGTGTTAAAAACAATCAAACTTGCCAAGTATATTAAACACATTGAGCGCAAATTCCTGAATTTGACTTTCTTCGAACAAATATAATCGGCCTGTTATAACCTGAAAGTTATTTGCGGAACAATATCGCGACATTGGCTGCCGTGGCGGTAGTTTGTCTATTCTTGGAAGACGGTCGGTTAATCCGATGGGCGGTTGAACCGGGGTCGGTTAAGAGAGCTTCCACTGTAGTTTATTACGTTATTATAGTATTGATTTACCTACAATAGAGTTCATAAATTACAATTTATTTTATAACTTGCGCCAGTTAGAAAAAAAGGTAAGCTCGGATAAAAAGTTGAGTTTACCTTCTAAAGGTTTTAATATCACATTTAGCGGGATTTTGGTGATATACCAGGTCTTGGTACAGTGATCTAATCTTTGCTGATGAGTTTGATTTGTAGTGAGTGAAAAAATACTTTCAATAGATTTTAACTGTATTGTTTATACTTGCTATTAAACAAGCACAACGCAAGTTAATTTAAAAAAATATAATTCCGAGGAATTTTATACAAAAGTTACAGTTCATATTCATTGAAAAAAGTAGCAATATTAGAAGTCATTTAAAATTAGTTTGATGGTTTGATTGAGTTGTATTTACAGTCATACATATATTTGGCATTGTTAAACTGTTTAATACTCCCGTAATACCTACAACGGGCAATTTAGTACAGGGCAGTTTATGAAAAATTGTTGATAAATTCAGTTTTTACACTAAAAGTAAACACAAACCGGTTTAAATACTTTAATAAAGAAAACCGATACATTTCTTCACGGGTTTGTGTTTTTACACTTAAATAATAATTTGAATATGCCTCCACGAAGATGAAACAGCCGTAGTGAGGCCTCAGACAAGTAAATCAGTTGAGCAATGACATCACCAACACTTTGATCGTGGCAAAGCGACAAAGAAATAAATTGCTTGAACCACTTCTTCTCTTCTTCAAAACAAATTATTTTCTTGTTCCGTTTTTGCCCTACAAATCTTGTGTTATTTGCTAGCTTAGCGATATTTGATCTAAACCTATAAAAGACAAGGCCCTCACTCACTCACTCATCATGAATTCTGCTACTTCACATTTACATAGAGAGTTGACATTTTGTAGGCTGATTCTTTATGCATAAACTAGAAAACTAAATGATACTAAATGGGACCTTAAGGCTCCGCCAGAGACCCCGACAAAGTTCCCATGTTTCCTTATGGACATTCATTTTAGCTTGAGCTGATGAAAATACAAAGAGCTGAGCTTAATTCGTAGTAGTTACACGGATAACCACAGAATGTAGCACACACAACGGTCATAGTTTTTATAAATCATTTGCGGGGCCTGCGGGCAACAGCTAGTCTATTATATAAATAAGTCTAGTTGAAGGAGTATATCGTTTATGAAACAAAACATTGGTATTGGGGTGTTCTTAGAGACATGTTATTATATTCTTATAATCAGTTTTTGGCGATGGCCTTCGTGTCGATACTGGGTATCTTTTAATAATAAGATTTAAAGGGTTCACAGTTATAATTCGTTTAGTATTAATAATTAATTTATTATATATTAATATAATTGTATTATAGTCAATCTAAGTACTCGAGAAGTCATCCGTAAATTGTTGATTGACTCTTGGACGTTAAAACATGTAAGTCAATTAAATTATAACCACAAGTCGAGGGTTTATTACTGAAAATACATTTTCCCCTTTACTCTAAAAAATGTAGGTTTTTTACTAAACAAAACCTAAATATAGAGTAGATAACAATACATTATATTTCCGCAATAATAATAATAATAATTTTTGTCTATTTGTGTGTGTCGTTGGCATAGTGGCCAAAGCGACCGACTCCGAAACCAAAATATAAAACTTAATTCTATGAAATGTTTTATAACTTTATCATTTTCAAACTTCATTTTTACTCGCTTTAGTAACATTGGTATTTCTAGTATATAATTACTAGAAGAACCATTTGGACATTCTAATAAAACACAACTTAATAAGTAATTTGTACCAGTCATAAATTTAGTGTTGCAGCAAGTTCCAAATTTTAACCTTTGCAATATTCAAAACACTTCACTCCAGATAGCGCCTCCTATTACTAACATATTCAGAGTGTGCAACAATGGTTGCTGATAGCAACGTGATTGATCTATCATTTAGAGTAACAGTTCATGTAATAGGATAAAGTTGCTTTCTTGAATAATCACCAAATAGTTATTTCACTAATTGTAAGTACTCCATTACCTCTAACCTTTCAATCATCAAAATGTTTTAATGAGCGTGTATAGAGAATAATGTATAAATATTGACCATTTCAGATTGTTTTAACTGTATAGGAAGATAAATGAGTAATACAAAATTGCTTAAAAATGTATTTGAAGTGCTGATGTTGCTTAGCAAGGCTTTTTCTAGCTAGGGACTCATGTCATGGCAGACTCTACCAATCACTGAGTGGGAGGGTTCAACAAGCATCAATGAAGTTCCAAAAATAATGTTTAATATAGACTGGGTTACATATTTCAGTTGTATTTGTCACTTTATCTTACATTTATCCAGAACTTTGTATGGTAAAGTTGTCATAATCGTCCTTGATTCTTTGTTTATAATTCATTGTTGGTGATGGCGAGTTTATGTTGTTTTAATCATTTGTGCTGACATTTTCCTTCACCTGTAGTCCGTCTTTGATGTTGTGTTTTCACTTATCGAGGCCAGAACATTTTTAACTTTGCATAATAAGTAAATAAAATAAGTAAGGAATACAATAATCAACCCATTCTTATAGGACATGCACACCTCTGTGATACTCTTTAGGCAGTCCACAAAGTGTAGGTTCCAGAGAGTAGAAGCCAATTAACATTCCGCCTCATATTTCCGCTTTTGCTGACCACAAAGTTGCTCAAGGGCCGAGTTCTTCCTTCATTCATTTTTTCTTTCACATTATGAAGCTTTACATCAACCTTCCTATGTGCCTTTTATTTAATTTAACATAATGTTGTTCAACAGTTAAAAACGAAGTTATTAAATCGGTATTGTCTAACTTATTTATGTTTTAATCTCAAGTACTACAATGTAAAAGAAATATATGTGTATTTATATGTGTAGAAATATATATTAAACTGGGACTAAATATTCAAAGTATTTAGTTCTTCATAGCTAACCGTCCTTTATACAGTCCGCTTGATAACATTGTTCAGTTATTTAAGTAAAATAATATACTATAAATATGTCATTTCACTGAATTTGTCATGCAACAACATCGACCTTGAATGCTGCTTCTGCAGCTAGTTTATTTCCAAAGCTTTGTTCACTAACAAATATTAAACGGTTTTCATATAAAAATGTTTACGTCATATATATTTATATCTTAAGCTTTAGTTTCGACCTAACACCATTAAGCACAGTTGTAAATACGGGGTATGGAACTATTGTTCAGACATGCTCAAGAATGAAAAGATTATGTCCTTGAGTGTTGCCAACTACACATGATAAGAAACCAGCAGTTTGTGAAATCAATGAGAAAGTTTTGGATATATTAATACCGACGGAATCCAAAAGAGCGGAAGTATTAATATAGCTAAACGTAACAACAATCGTTCATAATGTTCAACAAATATAAAAACCTCACCAAATAGTTTTATATTTTCATGGTTAAAAATACGTTTATGTCAGTTGGAAAATAAATATTTCGTGTTAAATTTTTGTTCTTTACAATAATACATTCCACTGAACGACATTATTTTTTCATTTGTGGTGTATTGTATTGGCATTCTATTTCAATTATCTAAATACGATGGATTTATTTTTCTATTTCCATCTGCAAATGGTGTTAAATCGTTGAAAAAAATTCTACCTACGGCTATGCCTATGACTGTACGTTTTTATATATTAAAAAACCGAAGAAAACTGTATATAATTTGTTCCCACGTCCCTTACTTAATCTTAAAATGTCAAAAAAGTCGTGTACGTAAATATGTTGTTACTACTCTCATTATGAATATAGATTGTTCTTATTTTTCATGCTTGAAAATTTATCATTTACGACTCTTTGTTTTTCATATTCTATTTCAACCCATGAAAATATAGCAATTATAAAGGTATTAATGACAATGAGAGTATCCCTGGAACACTGAGACTCCATATATTTAGTGCAAGCTTTGTAACTCAGTTGAAAGAAAATCCTTTGCTTTGCGTTGTAACGGTATAAAAGCTCCAACGACTTTCATCCAGAAAGTACCCCATTTTGTACAATGCTCTCCCAGCACTTGCTATGCATATAGACTGCGCTATCAGACGAGCTGTACAAAAGCAGCTTCCAAACCCCCAAATTTAATTAATCGCTAACACAACCAACAGGAAGACAGAGGCACCGTTGTTTTTGCTATTGATTGTTTACGAAATTTTCTTTAAAAAAATCAGTAATAATTTATCAATCAATTAAGAATACTTGATATCTCATGAATACCTGCTTCCAAGGCTTGAGGTTATAGTTTTATCTTTGTGTTTTTTTAATAAAAAAAAAAAAATTTTTACTTTTTAACAATATTATACAAGGATACCAGGTGAAAGGTGCATGACTATACTCAATATTATCCTGCACCTGAATTGAAACATAAGTAAGTCCAAAACATGTAAAACTGTAAGGTAAATATTTATTTATTTTTAAGTACCACTCTGTTTATCATAACTATGTCTGTTTTTTTATATTTTTATTTTCTTATCCTCCACCGAACTAATTAAATGCCGTTGCCATCAAATGTGGGAGTCAACAAATTCATTACCTTTTTTCCCTCTTGATTTTATCCATTCAACTATATGAACTAAACGATTTTCTGTATATATTGTAATAAGTTTGAAAGCGAATCATTAATACACATAGATTGGGTAAGGAGTTTTAACAACTGCACACAAGTGTATTTTAAGGTAATCCACTTAAGCAAAAAAATAAACATTCATACTGTATCCAAGCAAAAAACATACATTCATATTGTATTTTGGTATTAACATCAAAACTGTCAAACCAATTACATTTAGCTTTAAATAGAAAACACAGATACACTCTGGGTTCAACACAAGCACAAGTGTCAAAGTCATCAATATCCTTTTTGCTTTGAGCCTTTTTTATTGTTTAAATGCATACTTTTGTCTTATTTCTATTTCCGTTCAAGCTCTATTACTTTGATTTCCGGTTTCTGTTGTATAACTTCGTTCCCAAAATTGTGCACCAACAACATTCGGTTTAATTCCCTGATCTGGTTAACTGCTTTTTTTACTAAACGAGGTAGCTATGGGATATTTGTTTGGGGAGTAAAGGTAGTTGGTATTATAACGATCACTTGTTAAAATTTATTTTGTCATATTGTTGTATTATTCATAAGATTATTTATCACTAGATTGCAGATTCAACATTTGTTTAATTGTTCTCAATACATTTTGAACTCATTTTTACATTAATTTAAAATATTTAATATCGTTTCCTTTTTAATAAGATTAAATGTATGTCATTAAGGAATGTGGTCAAAGATTGTTAACCATTTAAAGTTTTTACGCAAATTTTTAAAAATATTTAGGCTACATTTTGCTTTACATATTTATTACATTACTACTTTTAGCTTTTAAAAGTTATTCCAAAAAAAAAAATTATAGTGTAATAGCATAAATTGGGAAAATTTAGTCACACTATCTAATTTGTTTACCTATTCTATATAATTAATTTTACAATTATATACCTAACATAATAATCACGTAATAATTAACACGTTTTAGCAAAATTGTGATTTATAGGGGTTATTGATGCTTTACATACATTTTTATTAAATTTTTAAAATTACCTGATCCCAAGTTAACTGCTTCTAGTTTTGTTGTCAAATGTGAAATTGAACCAAAAGGAATAACTTTAAATATTTCAACCACATAACAACATTTACATTCTGTTCTAATTTTTTTCAGTTAATTGTCCATAACCCAAAACTACCAAACGCTTGTACAAAATCAATGTATTGAAATTTAGAATTCTAAAAGGTACCGATGCAGATCTTTACATACGTAATAGTAACTTAATCAATACATTTTCAATGAAAATGTCTTTAAATAATAGAAAGTAATAACTCCTATAAAGAATGTATTATTCTTTGTTATAACATATTAGGAAGTAAATATGATTTCCATCGAGATCACTATGCACAAATTAAATTATAATATATAATTTAATACCCCCGTCGCAGCAAACCTGCATACTCAGCGAATTTCCAATGGAGATATAAATGTTTTAATACTACATAAAGCCACTTACCAAGTTTCATAAAAATATATTTACACATAAGCGGTATATACAATTTTAATTATTCTCCATAAGAATAACATTGGGCCTGAGTACGCAGGTTTGCTGCATCAAGGAACACAATAAAATTGGGTATTTATGCTAATATCAATATAACTCAGTGAGGTGAAGTCGTATACCAGTTTTTATTAATTTATGTTCATAATTAAGGGAGACATAGCATTTAATTATTCTCCATAAGAATAACATGGGGACGCAACCTGAGTACCTGAGTACGCAGGTTTGCTGCTACGGGAGTCTTTGGCAAAAAATTGTTAAACAGAAAATATCAATAAACTACAACCAGATGAAGCCTTACACCAAAATTCGTCAATATACGTTCATAAATAAGCGAGAAATAAAATTTGTCTTTTCCTCCATAAGAATAACATTAGACAACGTACTGTGTTTAGCACTTTCAATATCCCGGTAACCAATTGACGTAGAGGAACGATCAAAATACAAAATTGTGTGTTTTTTAAGCTGAATCCAATGCGGGAAACTAATATTTGACGATTTCAAAAATTATATGTAAAAAATTCAAAAAACCCATTTTCGGGGTACAAAATCCCCCCCAAAATACCCCTTCGGATGGAGCGATCTGACTGGTTTTCGAACTTAAAGTCATAAATGTTGCTTTACACGTTTATGCCAAATTTCAGCAAAATCGGATCATTTTTACGAGAGTTATCGTGCTCACGGACACACACACACACACACACACACACACACACACACACACATATATATATATATTATTTTTAAAAACATTATTAACAAGTACCCTTTTTTGAAAAATTTTAGTTTGACTGATTAGATTCAACCATAATGGCCATCTTCAGAGTCACATAACCTCGACAAATTTCCTTTTATATTAAGTACAAAGATATGTTAAAAATAAACAATATATGATCACTAATTCCAAAATTGTGTATATAAATATAAAGGTAAAAATCAAATCAAATATTGATTTGTATATGCTATGTAAAGTTACTTTCTCTTAGTTCTAATTTCATCAATTGTTTCAAAGATAGGGTGTTGTTGACTAACTTGCATATTATTTAAAATATTTTGTGAATCTTTCTTATTATTTAAGTATATATGCATCTCTTCTTTGACGTTAAGTTGTTCTTCCTGCTTTTCGTACTCCAAAACTGATAAGTTTTCTTCTAAGTTTTATATTTATGTCAAAATAAAAATGTTTCAAAAAAGGGTACTTGTTAATAATTTTTTTTAAAATAATAATATTAGTAGCCCTAATATACAAGTCAAGCAATATATATATACAGTTTCGAACGAATGGTGTTTTTGGGGTCTGGGGATCTCAAAACGAAACGTTATCATAGTCCCGGACCTAGGTCTTATTGATTATACATCCTACGGAATGTATAATTCCGTAGGATGTATAATCAATGGTCTTACCATGCCGACTACGGTAATAGCTTCTTCCCTATAGGAGAAATTCGCTAAAATTAGTTAAGGGTAGTAATGTAATATCAGGTTGACTTCAATGGCAGGGTGACATCTTCTTTTATTGCATTTATCTTTGGTAGCTGTTGAAGACTTTCACTGGAGGTGAAGTATATTAAAGACTTTTGACACCAAAAATGAATCTCCGATCTGGAGTACTCAATAACCAACTTTACAACTCTACCAAGACATTTCCCCTAATACACCCAAAGTTATAAATTCTAATCACATCAGCTAGTATAAAATTAATTTAACTACTTTTAAATTTGTTTTCAAACTTTGTACATATTGCAGCTTTTAATAAAAACGATGGCACATCCTTGATAATAACTGCATTTGAGTTCAACTACATTTTTTAATCCGTGAACATTACTCTTTATAAATTTGTTCGATCATAAATCAGATCCTGCAATATCCGAAAGAAATTCATTTTTAACATTCAGGGTGATATTGATCCACTATGTATACATTTTAAAACTATATAATCACTAAGTTACAATACCCATTGAACCTTCCCTTAAACAGTATGTTTTATTAGCTCCCCACAAAACATGCTAGTCGTTTAATGACAATTTATAGTTAAATTCAGTATATTATCGTTTTCAGTTGAACCTCGATTCACATACCTTCACCGCGGAAGTTCCTGACACTCGCTGATTGTTTGGTGACAAGGGCTATCAAGTCGCGTATGAGTAATCCTCTAGAAGATCAGACGTAATTAGCACACTGTGCTTGACAGGTTTTATCTTCACCTAGCTTTAGGGTTATTTGCTCAACTACTCTTCAAATTCTAGTGTACTGATTTAAATCTTGTCTTCTTATTCTTACAAATCATTGAAGTGTATTAATGACGTTGGACTGCCAGCTAATAGCACACATTGAGACAGGCATAATGTAACTTTATTGTAGGGTTATTAAGTATTATAATGTCTAACAATCACTAATGAACATTAATAGGTAGGTTCAAGCATAAACAGGTTTTATCAAAATGGTTGTTCAATGTAGTTCTTTTAAATTAATTGTTTTACAATCAACCTTATTCTACTCCAATTCTTATTCTAGAAAGGCTTCGATAACAATATGATACCATAATCAGTTTACCCATTAAATATTAAATTTATTATTGTAATGCACCATAAAGAGGCCTAACCTAGATTATAGAAATCTCATGTGCGGTTGAACTAGAAACAACTAGTGACAGTCCGTCGGCGCTGCGGCCTAACACTATACACTTAACACGAAATTTGGCTTCCTAGCCTTACGGCAGAGCTACAGCCGAACACTAACCGTCGGTTAACAACACATAACATCTGGACAAGCCTCTGGCAAAGAACTCACCCTGAGAATATAAACTGAACAATTAACAATTTTATTTGTATAAACAAATTTGATACACTTTATTTTTAAAGAAGGTTCAAGAAAGGTTTTAAAGGGGGAAAAGGTTGCATCATTGGAGATCTACAGTTTGTAATTGGGTTGAGGTTGAAATTGGATTGGAGGGCGGCAGCGCACAGAAAAGAATTCTTTATAAACATAGTCTGCTGTGTTCACTATTCTACAGATTGGATCTTAAAACTGTTCTGCGTAAGTCTACAACCTAGTTTAGGGTAACCGAAATGAATAATAAATTAGTAACTAAAAGTGAGCAGTTAAAATATCATCCACCAGCCACAGTAATTGCATTATAATTGTTTCTATATAGAGTATTAGGCACTGAGTAAAACAAGAAATTGTATGATAGCTGTTTATACCGTATTAGTTACCTGACCAGCAAACAATAACTGCACATCCTCAACACTACGATAACTCTATACAGGGTGTCCCGGAACTCTCTGGAACATTTAATAAAAAATGGTTCCTCTGGTCGAGACAAACATATTTTACAATATAAACATGGGTCTCCGGTGACTAGTTTTTCGTCTGTCTGTCTGTATGTGTTTTTTACAAATTATTTTATAACTCAAGAATTATTTAAGATGGAAACTTCAAATTTGGCATAAACGTGTATCTTAATAGACAAAATAAGTTTATAAAATTTCGTTTCTGTAACTAAATCCATTTCAAGATGGCGGCTGTTTAAAATGTTTAATGTCAAATTCCACGAAACCCGTCATAGCCATTAAAGATGATTTGAAAAAGTAAAAGATGCAGAATTAAAAGGCAAATAAAATTACACCTTATTTACTAAAATCAAATAATAAATAACCAAGTTGTGACATTGTTTGCAAATCAATGTAATTTTCCTAATACCACAATGCATACATAAAACACTGTTTAACATCAAATATGGGACGCTGTGTATTAGTAATCAGCTGTTTTCTGTACAATTCATGTTCAAAATGAATCAGCTGTTTATAAGTAACGCATTGTTGATAGAAGGAAAAGTAAACATTAGCTGTTGGGTGTCAACAGTTTGTGTTAATACAGTATCGGTAGAGTTGTTTTCTTATTGTGTAGCTAATAATATTAGTTAAAAAACATGAATAACAATACAATTGAAGAGTACTGTGATATGCATTACTTTTATGGCATGGCTAACGGCAATCCATTACAAGCTCGAAGATTGTACTGTGAAATGTTTCCAAACAAGCAGCACCCAAATTTCAAGACTTTTACAGCTGTTCACAACAGGTTAAAGGAAACTGGGACATTTAAGTGTAACATGGTTGATACGGGTCGTGACAGACTAGTTCGTAGTGTCCAGTTCGAAGAAAATGTGTTGCAGTTGTTTGAAGGAAACCCGTCAACGAGCACTAGAGTAGTAGGCCGCGAGTTAGGCTGTGGTAAGAGTACAGTGTGGAGAGTTTTAAATGGTGAGGGGCTTCACCCCTACAAACTACAAAAAGTTCAGGCTTTAAATGCTCAAGACTATCCTAGGCGCATGGAGTGTTCTCGTTGGTTTCTAAATAAGGATATTGAGGACCCAAGTTTTCTGGAGAAGATTTTATTTACAGATGAATCAAGTTTCTCCAGAGGGGGGATCTTCAATCATCGCACGTCACATGTTTGGGCTGTAGACAACCCAAATGCTACTGTCATTAGAGGGTATCAAGAAAGGTTTGCAGTAAATGTTTGGGCAGGTATTATTGGAGATCGTCTAATAGGACCCTACATTTTTCCTAATAGACTTAACGCCCCTGTGTATCTTGTCTTTCTCAGAGACATTCTCCCTGAATTGCTAGAAGATGTGCCACTCCATATTAGACATGATATGTGGTTTCAACATGATGGGGCTCCAGCCCATTTTGGTAACGATATCCGAGGTTACCTAAATATGACATTTGAGCGGAGGTGGATGGGACGTGGTGGACCGGTACATTGGCCTGCCTGATCCCCTGATCTCACACCATTAGATTTTTTTCTGTGGGGGCAAATGAAAGAACTGGTATACAGCACACCAGTGGAGAGTGAAATGGACTTGGTTGGCAGAATTGCAGAAGCTGCAGCACGAATTCAAGAGGATGTAAATGTTTTTGAACGAGTTCGTCGTTCTTTAATAGAACGTTGTAGACTGTGCAATCGTGTTCAAGGCCGTCACTTTGAGCAACTTTTATAAATTTATTTTTTGTCGTTATGTAATATTTTTGTTAATTTAATTTTGTAAATACTTCATTACTTATAGACAGCAGTAGGGGGCATTGGATGGTTCAAAACCAGCAAAGGCGTGCGAGGAGGAATGAGGAATCGCCCCCCCCCCGACCCCCCCCCCCGACCACCCCCCCCCGACCCCCCCCGACCCCCCCCCGACCCCCCCCCGACCCCCCCCAACCCCCCCCACCCCCCCCACCCCCCCCCCCCCGACCCCCCCCCCGGTCACGTGACCTGGCGGAAACCTAACATAGGCTTCTTCCACCAGTTTTATTATATATTTGTTTTGTTTTTGTTTTTTTTCGTTTTTTTTTTTTTTTTGTTTTTTTTTTTGTTTTTTTTTTTTTTTTTTTTTTTTTTTTATTTAATATTATATAAAAAGGGAAAAGGACATGGGGTATAGTCTTTTATTTTTAATCCCACCCGTCGTCGTCCGAGAGCAGCTGGACGTCGGAGCCGGAGTCGTCAGAGGCGGCCTCCTCGGCATGGCGCCGCCGCTGTGCCTCCTCCTCCAGCTCCCGCAGGAGGCGTTGGCGGGCCTCTTCCAGCTCCCGCCTTCTGGCCTCCCGCTGCTGCCTGTCCCGCTGCTGCTGCCGCACCTCGTCCTGGAGCCAATTCTGGTTCTGGTGCACCTGAGGGCGGACAGCGCCTGTAAAGGAGAAGTCAGTAATTAGTAATACTGTCTAGAGCGCGAACCATCAAGGCCCTAACCCGTCCCTAACCCATCCCTACGATACTTACATACGGGACGCTCGACGACTGACGTCTGGGTGGAACGTTCAGACGTTTCCACCCCGACCTGAACGGCCACCGAAACATTTTCGGTGGCGGTCTGGGTCGAGGTGGTGGCGGAGGTTGGTGGTTGCAGGGCGGATGAGGAGCATGGTGTGGAGGCGTCAAAGGTAGTCTGTGGAGCGGAGGAGGTGGAGGCATGAGTGAGGAGGTGAATCCTCAACTTGTCCCCCCTGCGGAACTCCTTTCCGCAGACGGGACAGTAATAGGATTCACCTCCTTCACCATGTGTGGAGTGGAGGTGACGGATGAGATGGTCCTTGCGGGAGAAGGTGGCGGAACAGTAAAGGCAGGAGAACATGCTGGTGGTGGTTTGGCGGTCAGGGAAGGAATGATGGTCCGACCCAGAGGTGTAAACAACAGTAGGTGAAAGCGGTAGACTCCAGAGTAGTCAACAACGTAGAACGTTCCTCAGAGGTGTAAACAACAGGTGCCCCCCCCCCCCCGGACCCCCCCCCCCCTGACCCCCCCCCCGACCCCGTGCTAAGGACTACGTGACTGCCCGGGGCTGTTTTCTCATCAGCGGTTCCGGGAACAGTTTACTGCTTACATTCCACTGCGAAGCTCCTATGGGTGAAAGCGGTGTTCGAGTCAGTCTTGATCAGAGCCGCTTTCATAATGGACGTCCTTACTGTAGAAATTTTTATCAACGTTCCCAACATCAGCCGCTACCTCTTGCTCGGACCGGAGTACCTCACCCCTACAAGGACTCGGGTTGAGGAGGCGATGAGGAGAGGCGGTCACGTCTTCCTCAGACCGGGGCGGTGGAGTCCGCCCAATCCTGTGATGTCCTCTCGTCGTTACGACCCGGGAGACCCAGCGCAGTGGAACGAGGTTCTGCAAGTGTTGCAGTTAACCTTGAACCAAGGCAGCATGGCGGTGTTGGACGTCCAGGAAAATTATAGAAGGCCTGGACAGTAATCGGTTAAACCCTAAACCGGTTACTTTTACCCCAACCTAGGACCCTCTGTCCTACCCCAACCCAAGACCCTCTGTCCTATCCCAACCCATAATCCTATTCCCATCCCACCCTAATAAAATTAGCAACGGTGGAGTGAGGACCCACCGGAACATCATGCAGGTGATGAGCGTTACGTTTCTGGAAGCTTCTAGAAGGTTCGCTGGAGCGCACGACTCGGCTATAAAGAAGCTTCTAGAAGGTTCGCTGGAGCGCACGACTCTGCTATAAAACCGAGGCAGAGCCGCGCGCGCGCGACCTCAGTGTTGTTCGAGACGTCACCATGAACGGAAGCGGAGTCAGCGCAGCCGAAGTGGACCAAACAATCCGCTCCTTCCTAGAGGAGCTGAACGCAATGAACGATGAGAACGCCAACGCACCGCCAGTTCAGCAGGGATGTGCGTCAAAGAAGAAAAAGCTCGATGGGTGGACTGTAAAGAGGAAGGAAGTGCCTATCGATTCCCCGGCACTGTGCTGGTCCGCTGGCGGATATCAGTACACTGTGAAGAACCCTACTAACAGCGGTAACGTACTGTTGAAGATGAATGTGTTCAAAGGAGGTCGCCCCACGTTCAGCTGCGGCTTGTACTTGGACGAGGAGCGAAACGATGAAATCTGCATATGTCTAGAGGACCTGCTATCCAGATTGCAAAACCTATGGCTGGCAAATAGCGAGACGGGAGAGTCAAGATACGACGGGATCACTAGGACCGCTACTCCTCTACCCACTTGGCGAAAGACCGATTGCATCATCTCAGGGAAAACCAAGAGGAGTGCGCACTCCAAGCGCGCTACCCAGTAAACGAGAGAGCGTGGAAAATTCCACTAAGCAGTTAATAACCGAGATGCTTCTAGAACAATCCACTTGTTTACGCAGTAAAGCTTTCCATTACGTCAGCCTTCCTGGAATTGAGCGTGGAAACTTCCACTAAGCAGTTGATAACCGAGACGCTTCTAGAACAATCCACTTGTTTACGCAGTAAAGCTTTCCATTACATCACCCTTCCTGGAATTGAGCGATTAACTATGCCATCATGTTGTTGATACGCGTGAGTCGGCACGTAGACACCGCCAATAAAAGGCGACTCGGTGGCGAGAGCCGGTCATTCTGCATCCAGCCGCTGCGCCATGCTCAACACGGACCAGAAGATGGACCTCAGGACAGCCCTCAATAGCTGCAAGGCCGCGGGTTACACTCGCATCGCGGATCTGCGGGACAACGCGGTGTACCCGATTCGCTCATTCGAGCGGGTAGATACACCGTACGGCGAGGCGGTGATGGCCACCTTGGAGGGTCTCGTCGGCGACGACCCGATCCGGATCTACATGCCTCGACGGTTCCTCACGGTCCTGGACGACAACGCCATCTCCCAGTACAACGTTGGCGTGGGGCCGAGGACGAGCCTTGTAAAGAGGAGCGGCCCTCCTGGCAGCAAATCTCCTTTCCTGGAATTTGTATAAAATAAACGGTATTTCCTATTCCCTAATTTCCTTCCAAAATTGAAAAAATAAAATCAAATAAAAAAGAGCAAGAAAAGAACCTTTAGTTACAAGAGCCGAGGTGGCGGTGCACGGCGGTCAGTAGACGCCATGGACTTGAGGTGGAAACACCCGTTCACCGCCATCGTGGCCGGGCCTTCGGGCAGCGGCAAGTCGCACTTCGTGGCTCGCTTCATAGAGCACGCCGACCGCATGTGCGATACGCGGTTCGCCCGTATCACTTGGCACTATGGCAGCGGTGGTGGCGGTGGCAAGAGCCGTGCGGACTCTGCCGTGCGCTACGTAGCCGGCCTGCCGGACTTGGACGACTACGACGGTAGCGAGCCCGCCCTGGTCATCGTCGATGACATGATGCGCGAGGCCGGCTCCGGCGTAGCGGACCTGTTCACCAAGGGCTCGCACCACCGCAACATGAGTGTGTTCTTCATCACGCAAAACCTGTTTCACCAGGGCAGGGGCCAGCGCGACATATCGCTGAACGCCCACTACATAGTGTGCTTCAAGAATCCCAGGGATCGCGCTCAGATCAAACACCTGGCCCGTCAAGTATACCCGGAGAACCCCAAATTCGTGGAGGAGGCTTACGCGGACGCCACGCGTGATCCGCACGCCTACCTGCTCATAGACTTGAAACAGTCCACGCCTGAAGAGATGCGCGTACGTTCGGCCATTTTCCCAGACGATCCGGTGAACTACGTGTACCTGCCCAAGAAGAAGTGATAAATAGGCCGAGCGCGCGCCAGCGTCAGTCATCATGTCACACCGCGTGAAGAAGGACGCGGCGCTGCTGAGGGCCCTAATACACGCTACGCCCAAAGAACGCAAGGCCCTGTTAAAAGCGTGCGACAAGAGTCGCATCAAGTCGTTGTGCGAGTGCGCGTATAACGTGCTACGCGGAAACGTACCGCTTTCTCCCTGCCTCAAACGCAAATTGAGCAAACACAAACAGGCGCTCAGACGGCTGGTGAAACGCGGCGAGGGTTGGACCAAGAAGCGACACTACCTCGTCCAACGGGGCGGAGGGATTCTCCTACCTCTGCTGTTGAACGCTGTTCTGCCCGTTCTAGCGCAGAAGCTAATCGGACATGGAGTACGCTAGGAAAATGGTGGTTGTACCGCAGGAGCTCATCGAGAGATTGCGAGAAGGACCGGGACCAGGGCCGGAGCCAAGAGGAGGAGCAGGTAGCGCCAATAAGCCAGCCAGCCTGGACGCTGAGATGCATCGCATATTGAGCGACAAGCGGCTGGACGATACGGAGAAACGGAAACAATATCAGCAGGTGTTACAGCGGTTCCTGCACTTTTCCGCGGCTAAACGTCAACCCATAGGTCTGTCAATCATCGAGGGTGAGGAGAGGGAGGAGGAAGCGGCGGGAGGTCCGAGTCAGATGAAGCGCGAGTCTAGCGCCTCGGCGGAGGAGGACATTGTGGAATCGTTCTCAACAATCTACAGGTCGGTGGCGCGCAACTTGTTGCGATTCATGACCCGTCAAGGCAGCCCCATCTCCTGGGACGCCAGTGGAGCGGTGTACGTGGACAAGGTGAAGATCCCCGATTCCAATATAGTGGACATCGCGCACAGCATAGTGAGAGCGCGAAGGGCGGACCGATTGCCTACCGGCTGGCATCAAGTGATGGCCGCCTTGAAGGACATGAACGTGCCCAAAGAATACGTGAGCAATCCCACGGCGTTGCGTTACCTAGGCGTGGGGCTGGACTCGGCATCGAGCCCCTGGGGAGACACAACGACAGCCTCGTCGACACCCCTCTCACCGAGGTTGACGCCGATACTGGACCGCCTGAGACCGCGACCCCCAGCGGCCAGGAGAAGGATAATAACCGAGGAACCCGACCGGGAATCGTCATTGGACAACTGGGAGCTGTTCACACTGTAATGGAGAAGTTGTACTACGACCCGAGCCAGCCCGGTTCCCTCGGCGGGGTGGCCGCCCTGGCCAGAGCCGCGCGCCTACCGAAACGTCGGGTAGCCGACTGGCTGCGCGCCCAGGACACCTACACGCTGCACAAGCCTGCGCGCAAGCGGTTTCCCCGCAACCGCTACGCCGTGTTCGGGCCCCGGGAGCTGTGGCAGGCGGACCTGAACGACATGCGCGGCCTGAGCCGGTACAACGACGGAGTCAACTACCTGCTGACTGTGATAGACGTATTCAGTAAGCGGCTGTTCGCGGTACCGCTGAAGAGGAAAAGCGGGCCTGAGGTGGCTGCTGCGTTCGAGAGGATATTCGCTGAGGCGACTCCTCGCTGCCTACAGACCGACAAGGGGACGGAGTTCACCGGGGCCGCGACCAAGCGAGTGTTCAAGAGTCACGGTGTCAACTACTTCACCACGCAGAACCCCGACGTGAAGGCGGCGGTGGTGGAGCGAGTCAACCGCACGCTCAAGACCCGCATGTGGCGCTACCTGACCTACAAGAACACGTATCGCTACGTGGACGTGTTGGACAGGCTTGTGGACGCCTACAACCGCAGTCCGCACAGGAGCCTGGGTGGCCTACGACCCGTGGACGCGGACAGCGGCGATGGAAAAACGGTGTACAAGGTTTGGCGTCACATGTATGGAAAGGCGATCCGACGACACAAGCCCAGGTTCGAGCCGGGCGACACGGTGCGCATAGCCAAGGAGAAGGGCACGTTCGCCAAAGGTTACGAGACCAACTGGAGTAAGGAGCTGTTCGTGGTGGACCACGTATACGGGTCGCATCCTCTACCATTGTACGTGCTGCGAGACCTGAACGGGACGCCGCTGGAAGGGCGCTTCTACGAGCACGAGATGCAAAAGGTGACGATCGCCCCGGATCGCCTGTATCAAATAGATAAAATACTGGACACTAAAGGGCGAGGCTCCAGTAAGCGCTACCTAGTCAAGTGGGCCGGTTACGGAGAGGACTTCAATTCGTGGGTACCCGCAGCGGACGTGCAACAGCTGCGATGACGAGGCACGACCAGTTTTACCTGACGTTGCCCAGTAACAGTTCAATGAATTACTATCCCAACAACATGGTGACAAACTACACGACCCATCTACCCTCGACCGTTGATCTGTCAGACGGTGAGTGGGAGGTCGCTCTGGCGGAGGCGCACTACCCCTTCTCTTTTCTGACCGTCGGTGAGGGAACCTACATCAAACTAGTGCTGGGAATGAGGGACTCGAAAGGCGGGTTGGCCGTGGTGGACAAGTTGTTAATCAAAGTGGAGCCGGGCAATTACAGTAGTACCGAGGAACTCGTAGACGCAATCAACAACCACCCTCAAATGAAGAGTAACCTGTGCGCCTTCTCGTATGACGAGAGGTCCTCCAGGGTGGAATTGATGTCGACGTCTTCAGCCGTTCAGAGCCTCAAACTGAGCCCCGGTTTGGCGCTACAGTTTGGCTACGAGGTGGATACGGATATCGTCAAGCGTCACAGGTCCGTGAGGCCGGCTAACCTCTTCGCCGGTCTACCATCACACATGTACGTGTATTGCGACCTGGTGGAACCCCAACTGGTGGGCGACGCTGTGGCGCCACTACTGAAGATCCTCAACATCGACATCAGGAATTACACGTACGGTGCCAACACGACAGTGTATATAATAGACCCGCACTACGTGCCGGTGATTAAAACCTCATTCGAGAGCGTGGAAATCGATTTAAGGGACAACCAAGGGCGACACTTGCCATTCCACTTCGGAACCACGTGCATGAAGCTTCATTTCAGGAAAGAGAGGCAGCGGCAATGAATCCGAGCGATCCCTATCTGGCATATTACCGCCACCAGCAGGCGGGCCATGGCGTATCCTCCGTATTCAGAGGAGCCGCTTTCCAACGCGGACACGGCATCGGCAGTTTCCTAGGCGGGCTGATGCGGACAGTGGTCCCGTTGATCAGATCCGGCGCATCGGCGCTGGGCAAGGAGGCGCTGAGGTCCGGTGTGGGCTTCTTGGGCGACGTGGCGGCGGGTACAGCCAACCCCCGAGTCGCAGCCAACGCCCGACTCAGACAGTTTACCGGGTCGCTGAAACGCAGGGCTGATGAAAAACTGGATCGCGTGCTGAGCGGTGGTGGTGCCTATAAGAAGAGGCGTGTACAGCAGGTTACTCCTCAGTCTCTGGCGAAACTCCTCGGAGCGAGGAAGAAGAGCGCTGCCCCCAAGAGGAAGCCCGCAAAACGTGTCGCTAAGAAGAGGAGAAGCAAGAAGAGCAAGAGTACCGTGAAGGACATTTTTGGATAATGGCGTTTCTACATCAGAAGTCGTGCGAGTGTGTCAAGACCGAGTTGGACCTGTTCTCGCTACCGCCCACGCAGACCAGTATAGAGAGCGGTAAATGGGTGCAGTACAAGCCCATCTCCTCCCTGACAGACGACTCGCCCGTGGAGTTCATAGTTCCGGGCCACGGGGACGAGTACACGGATCTGTCACAGACGCTACTGCATGTGAAGGCTACCATTAGAACGGCTAGCGGAGGCGCTGTAACGGATGATCAAGCGATAAAAGAGGTGGGTCCGATTAACAACTGGCTGCACTCGCTGTTCAGTCAAGTGGACCTGTACCTGAACAACAAACTGGTGTCTCCTCAGAACAACACGTACGCCTATCGCGCCTACCTGGAGAACCTGTTGTCCTATGGCGGTGATGCCAAGACATCGCACCTCACCGCGGAGTTGTTCTACGAGGACTATGCCGGGTACATGGACAATACTGAGGAGGATAATGCCGGGCTCAAGAACCGGAGGGAGTTTGTCAAGGCCAGCCGGTACGCGGACATGGTCGGACATCTGCACGTCGACCTGTGCAACCAGGAGAAGTTCATGTTAAACGGCGTGGAGATGCGCTTTCGCCTGATCAGGTCAAAGAACTCATTCTCCATCATGTCTAAAACCGTGACAGACTACAAAGTGGACATCGCCGAAGTCAACCTGTTCATGCGCCGCTGTAAGATCAACCCGAGCGTACTGTTGGCTCACAGCAGGACGCTGGAGTCGGGTACAGCCAAATATCCCATTACGCGCGTGGAAGTCAAATCCTTCACGCTACCCTCCGGTATCAGCAGCAAGACTCTGGACAGTGTGTTTCTGGGACAACTGCCGAAACGCGTTATAGTTGGCCTGGTCAGCAATCAGGCGTTCAACGGGGACTACAAGAAGAACCCGTTCAACTTCACCCACAGCCACGTGAACTTCTTCGCGCTGTACATAGACGGTGAGCAAGTGCCATGTAAGCCGCTTCAACCGGATTACACGTTCGGTAAGGAGTTGTGCGTGCTCGCCTACCACACGCTGTACACCGGCACCGGCATCAATTTCTCAGACTGTGGTAACGAAGTCAGTCGCAACGAGTACCCCTATGGATACTGCCTGATGGCGTTTGATCTGACGCCCGATATGGCGGCCTCTCAATCCAGCCACTGGAACCTGGTGCGCAACGGTAACCTGCGCATAGAGATTGGGTTCTCCGAAGCCTTGGCGGAGGCGTTCAACTGCATAGTGTACGCCGAGTTGGACAACGTCGTGGAGGTGGACCGTCATCGCAACGTCACAGTCGACTTTGGCGGGTAAACGAGTTGCCGCGCGCTCAAGGTCACCGCGCGCGCACCGTTAGGTTTTGGCGGGTAAACGAGTTGCCGCGCGCTCAAGGTCACCGCGGACCGTTAGGTGATGGCGGCGCGCGCACCCAAGGTTAACCCGCTAGGCGCGCTCCCGCCAGCGCTCAGTCGAGTTCAGTCAGCCGTACGGGATGGACGTGCCGCCACCGATCTACATCGAGCCGCCGCCAGCGCGCTGTCATCACGGAAGCGTGGTGATGGATATGCAGTGTTTTAAAGACAGTGATAATGACTTTCTACTGAAAGAGGTTTGCGTGGTGGACGTGACTACCGGCACGCTGCTCCTACATCACATCGCCCGCCCGCCCTTCAGTAAGGACCTCCTGACTTCCGAGAAACAGCGCGAGAGCGTCTGGGTCACTCGCCACTGCCACGGCTTGGAGTGGGACCAGGGGGACATCGCGTACGTCGCCCTGCTGGACAAGCTGCGCTCCTGCCTCATCCACCGTCCCCTGGTCTACGTCAAAGGATCGCAGAAGAGGGACTTTGTACAACGTCACCTCATAACCGAGCCCGCCGCCACCACCGCTCAGGACATGGAGGATCTGGGCTGTGGGTCGCTCAACGGTGCGCCCACCTACCGGACCCTGCGCTGTCGCCACCATAAGAGCTCCCACAACCGTTGCGCCCTTCATAACTGCATAGTATTGCGGGACTGGCTCGTGGCTAACGACAGTCCAGACCCGTCCACCTCGAGCTGCCTGTGCTGCTTCCGCCCACGATGAATACCGTCCAGATCAGAGAATGCCTGGCGAAGATCCCCGGACTGAGGAACGTCGCGGTCTACGCCTCTGACCAACTACCGGACGCGCCGGTCAAGCCTCTCACCGCCATCGTGTCCAACACGGTAGCACACACCGAGGGAGGCGAACACTGGGTGGCGTTTTACTGCTCGGAAGAGGACAGACTCGAGTACCTGGACAGCTACGGGAGGCCGCCATACCAGGCCGACTTTCAAAGGTTCCTGAGGCGCAATCCTCATCACCGCCACTACGTCTACAACAGGTATCGGCTCCAGGGCTACGATACTTCTGTTTGCGGCTACTACTGCCTCACTTACCTGTACTGCCGGGCTGTTCTCCGCACGTCACTCAGCGACTACGTCCAGCTCTTCGACTTCACCGCTCCCGCTGTCAACGACGCTCTGGTCCGCAGGCTCTTCCACTCCATATTCGCTTAAAATTAGTTTGTAAGGTTTTTTGTAGTATGTAACCTTATTACTGTACAATACATGCCTCATAATGATAAAGCTTGTGTTTTCATTTCTCCTTTCTCCTTACTAAATTTTAAAAATAAATTAGCAAAACTGAGGCAGCGGGGCTGGACCTCAGGTTTATATACCAGCGGCGCGTGTCACTGGCTGAGCCCCCGCCAAGCGGCAGTGAAGGCCGCCAAAGAGGGCGCGCCACAAGACCCCCCCGGGCATCAGCAAGCCGCTGAGCAATTCAAGGGTGCAACCTCGAGCGTCAGCAGACCGCTGAGTAATTCCTTCCTGGGCAACTCCTTCAGGGCCGTCCCCCGACACGCGCCGCCAACCGCTCCCGGTTGGCGGGGGCTTTTTAAGCTGCACGGCTCGGGCCAAACGGCTCATAACGCCTTTCTCACACACTTTAAGCCTAACGGCTTTTGAGTGAGCAAAGGGGAGGAAATAAACAACTCAGGTTCGTGCTGTACATAAAGCTATTATATTTTCTTACAAATACTATTTACAAGTTTTTCTTAAAATTAATATTTAAAACTAAACAGGGAATTCCTCTTCCTCGTCTTCGTCCTGGCGCTCCTCCTCCTCCTCACCGTCCACCTCCATCCGCTGAGGTCGATCTCCTCCTCTCCTGGCTGGCGGTAGTGGCGGGACGTCCTTGTGTCCCCACGGCAGAGTGTGGATGCCGTCGGGGAGAACGCACCGCTTGTCGTCAGTCGGGCTGAGGCTCAGCTTGTCCACTTCCACGGTGTAGACCCGGTGCAAGTGAGACTGGAAGCGGACTTGGTGGTGCGCTTTTGGACCCCGTCAAACAGGCACTCTCTGTAGTCGTCGGGGGTGAGGACGTTCTTGACAACGCCCTTCGCCACCCCCTTGGCCCGCTTGAGAGCCTTGCTGCCGCCTGTCGCCGCGTCCTCGATGTCCATAAAGTATAATTTGGACCGCAGGCCGAGGTACTCGAATAAGGACAGGCCGTTGCACTCGTCCTTAAACTTTCCGATGACCTTGGCGTTGACGGGGCTGTAGCAGGGGTGGGACCTCGGATATCCGCTGGTGTCGAAATCGTCCAGGTGTTCCTTCATCTCTGCGTAGACGTCCTGGGACACGATGTCAAAGACGAAGCTGTCCGTGTCCATGTAGTCCACGGTGAGGCGGTCACCGTAGCGCTCCTTCATCTTGCGCAGGAACTCGTACATGAGCCACTTGCTCAGCTCCAGGACTGTCATGCCTACGTAGACGGGCTTGTCCAACACGATGTTGACCTTGGACAGATGCACCAGGGCCACGTCCTCCGTGTAGTACGTCCGGTCCAGGAAGTTGGATCTGGCGACGTACTTGGAAAACTTCTCCGGGGTGCACACCAGCTTCACGTTGAGGCGCTTCCGTACATTCTCGATGGTCTTGCCGAAGACCGCGTTGTTCATGAGCTTGAAGAAGTCCTGTTCGAACTTCGTCCTGGCCCTCTTCCGCAGCTCCGTGTTCATCAGGATGTACGGTTCCAACCACCGCGACTGGCGAAAGGAGATCGCCCGATGCACCGCGACCAGCTCCAATCCGTTTTGCAGCGCCTGCTGCAAGACCCTGTAGTGACAGATGTAGTGCGTCTTGTCGTCCAGGGTCGTCAACAGTTTGGGGAACTTCCCTGTCGGCGAGCGCTTCGTCTCGCAGCAGTAGGGAAGGTCCTTGTGCAGGTCGTGTAGGCGCGCGGGGTAGTGGAGGTCCACCTCCAAGATGTAGCCTCGATCGGCCTCTGCGTCCAGCGCCGCGACGTCCAACGCCTGGATTTCCTCTCGGCTGAGCCACTCGAAGTCTCCGGTCGGCAGGCGCTGGGACATGGCCCAGCCGTAGAGGTTGTTGGCGTCCAGGTACAGGAGGAAGCGCGTGGGCTCGTCCGGGCGGTAGTCCGGGCACCTGTCGTGGTTGGCCTTGGCGTAGCGGGTGATGGCCTGAGAGATGCCTCCCCGGATCCCCTGCTCCACGAACAGGTACATGTCAAAGTCCTGCAGCGTTTCCAGCTCCACACCGCAGGTCTTGAGCATCACGTCCCAGGCGTAGGACGGCAAGGTGTAATAGTGGGCGGGGTCCAGCCCGTACTCTGCCAACGAGGTGTCGCGGAACTGCTCAAAGACATCGGTGAGCAGGGCGATGTCGCATCGCAGATACTTGTCCGCATAGTCCTTGAGGTTGTGACACTCGAAGGCTCGCCACACGTTGAGGGCGTGCTCGTACTCCTCGTCCTTGATGTCCTCCAGGGTCATGGAGTTCCTGAACGCCTCCTTGGGCGGCAACTCCCTGGTCCTGTACAGCGTGTCGTAGGACGTCACGAAGTCGTAGGGGAACACGCCCTTCCTACGCACCAGGTCGAACAGCCGGTCATCGGGGAAGCGCTTCCTCGTCTCGCGCATCCTGTCCGTGGGGAGTCCCGCCGCCAGGTTGGCCAGGCTCATGGACAGGAACCTGTAGGTGTCCAGGAAGCGCACCGCGAAACTGCTCTGCCGTTGGTTGTCCCCGGGCTGACCAAAGTGGAATCGCTTGGTAAAAGCGATGTACCGCTCCTCCGTGTGGGCCAACACGTCCACGTCGCCGGGGTCGATGGCCAGCTCGCGCACTACGAAGTGGGCGTCGTAGTTGGACAGGTTGTGGAAGTAGCAGTTGATGTGTCGCTGCTCCCGGTACCTGAGGTTGCACGAGCGATGAGCGGCTCCTCGGAACTCGTAGGGCGGGGCGTGATTGTGGTCCCGCACCTTGACGTCCTGGTCCGTGAACTCCTTCCCGCAGAGGTAGCAGTGAGTCGCTGCCAGGTACTCGTTCATCTCCTGCCGGGTCAGAGAAGGGTGCAGAGCTCTCATGCTGAATAGGAACTCCCACAGCGCCAGCACGTCCGTCTTGAGCCTCTCCATGAAGACCTTGGACGCGTCTGCCCCGAAGTAGACGCGGGGCTCGAACTCCTCCAGGCCGAGCGAGTCCACGATCTGGTAAGCGAAGGCGTACGGGACGTGCAGTTGCAGGGGCCTTGTGCCGGGCGGCGCTTCCGCAGGGTCAGCGGCGACGGGCTGCAGAGCACACTCAAAGTCGGCATAAACGCAAAAGCGCTCGCGCCGAGTGTACTCGGGGTGGGCGAAGCGGATCTGCTGCTTCTTCGGTAAGTCCAAGCGGAGGGGAGCCTTGGCGGTGCAGTATCGCATGTGCTCCTCCAGACGCTCGGCACCGGACAGTTGCAGCTTGTTGGGCCGGTTGTCGAAGTAGGCGAAGCATCGCTTACACACGTGGATGGCGTTGACGTGGGACGTCAGCTGGGGTCGCACAAGCCTACTCATGTTTGTGATGTAGGCGTAGTGACTGTCCCCGCCGGTGGTCACGTACAGCAGGTCCCGGTGATCCTCCAACTCCCGCTTGCAGATCTTCAGCGGGAACACGCGGTCCTGGAACTTTGGCGATCCGTCGGGGCGTCTCCCCACCATGGCGCGCTCGATCCCGTACACGTTGACGCTGATGGGGTTCCTCCTCTCAAAGACCTTGATGTCCTTCACAGCCACGGGGAAGCGTAGGCCGACCCAGTCGTAGCGTGCCATGACGTCCGGTGTGTACGATGTGGGCCTCTCCGGGTGTTGCGCGACGAACTTGGCCAGGATGGCGTATGCGAAGCACATGTCATCGACGTTTTGCACGTTGATAACGGCACGCGTCTCGCAGATGGTCCTGGGAAGCTGGACGAACCTGGCTCCGCGTTCTCCCAACGGGGTGTAGAGGTTGACGCGGATCTCCAGGTCCCGTATCCGGAGATAGCTCCACCCGCTGCCCACTAGCAGGCACTGCTCCTTCTCTTCCTCCAGCTTGTGGAAGGAAGCCGATAGGAAGTCCTCCAAGTTGGACGCGGCGGTGAGAGGCACGTTCTTCGTCTTGAAGGCCCGCAGACAGGTGGCTCCGTGAACGTTGGCGAATTCACATTCCAGGAACATGTTGACCTTGATGTTAGGGTGTCGAGTCCTGACGTCGGCCAACAGTTCCAGGACGCTGTCGAACAGCAGCACCAACGCGTCCTCCACGGCCAAGAAGTCCTCCATGGGCCGGGACAGGCCGAAGGTCAGGAGGCGTCCGCGGAACGCCCGTTGGATGGGGCGAAACGTGGGTAGTCCGCCACCACCCACCATCCCGTCGGGTGCCGTGCTTGGTCCGGGCTGGGGCTCGCGGCTGGGTCCGGGCTGGGGCTCGCGGCTGGGTCCGGGCTGGGGCTCGCGGCTAGGCCGGGGCTCGGGTGACAGAACGGGCAGGCGCGGCATCTCGTCCACAACGAGGTTCCTCACGACGGGGCAGTTGTGGGCCTCGTGCCGGTCCCGGTTGTAGCGCCGGGTGAAGCCTCGGTCACAGTAGGCGCACGCAAACCTCATGCCGCGGTGAGCGCTCTCCATGTGCCGCTGGAGAAAAGCGGCCCTGTGGAAAAGGGCGCCGCAATCGGGACAGCGGACCTCGTTGGCGTGCACCAGCTGCACGTGACGCCGGAGCAGGTCCCCGCGGGAGAATCGCCGCCCGCACGCGTCGCACTCGGGCCGTGGGTCTCTGAAGGGTGGCGTTGCGGAGGAGGAGGAGGAAGTTGAAGCAGACGGGCTCGCACCGTGGACCGCTTCCATATGGTGGCGAAGATCCTCGGGACCCGCCAGGGCGACGGAGCACAACGGGCACGGATGGCCTGCGAACAGGAAAACAAGTCCTATTAGTGACCCCGATAAACACGAAGGTGAGGAACTGGCAACCTCTTTCTCATCTCAATCACCAGTTTGAGCCCGGTAAATACAAGGGTGAGGAATTATATAGAGGCTTGGCGACCTCTTCCTCATCTCGAGCGCCAGTTTACCCGGGCCCAGTAATACAAGAGTGAGGAATCGCACAGAGGCTGGCAGCCCCTTGTTTACTACTTGAATCTGTTTACTCGACTAAAGCCGTTTACTCTCTCTCGAAAACAAGTCATTAGTACTGGCGGTTTCTTGTTTAACATAAAAACCATGCCTGACGCTTGATCGTGAGGATGAGTGAGGAACTGTATAGAGAACTAACGACCTCTTCCTCATCACAATCGCCAGTTTACCTAGGTCCAGTAAATACAAGGGTGAGGAATTACACAGAGGCTAGCAATCCACCTATTCTTGTTTAACATAAAAACCGTACCTGGCGCTTGGTCGTGAGGAGTGAGAAGATGAACTGTGGCGAGGTGGCGTCGCAGGTTATCGCTTCGCCCGAAGCGTCTACCGCAGACGTCGCAGTTGAGATGACGGTCGCTGTGAGCGGCTCTCGTGTGGCGAGTCAGGTTTCCGGCGTTTGCGAACACGCGGCCGCAGACCACACACATGCAGGGACCAGCCATCTACAAAAACATCGGGTATCTGTATTCCCCGTCCGCTACAAAGGCACAATTGTCGCAGCAAAAACACTTTGGTAGCGATACCCCTGGGAACGAGGCGAGTCTAACCCTTTTAATAATGTTAGATAGAAATAGATGGCATGAATCGCTCGTATGACATTCCCAACACTGGTACACGTCTTTGTCTTTGTTACGCTCACACATAGCGATTTCGCCCTCGTCTGTAATTCCACTAGGCACTTGAAAGTTAGATTTAAAAGCGAAACCAAATTTTATTTCACTCAAAACGTTTTTAAAAAGGAGTGGAAGCGAGTCTATTTTACTTTTTAAATTTGATTCGTTAACTTTAATCGTTAGAAAACACAACTGTTCCAAGGTCATTACGGTTTCACTCATCTCCATCTGAAAAGAGACAAGGACAAGACTCAGTGTACCGAGATATTCAAAACATTAAATATTAATTTTAGCTAATAAGATTTTAGAGCATTGGTAAACTTTCTGATGAAAAAGTAAATTACATGTTACTTACGTTAACTGTTACGGGAATCCAAAGGCAATGAACAGCAAGTTGTGTAGGTATACCGCAGAGGCAGCACTACTTCGTCCGCACAGTAAGAGCTCCAAAGACAAACTGGTGAAACCTCTGAAGACGCGCTCATAAATAGCACTCCGGTCGGGAAGAGGAACTTTCCACTGGAACCGCTAATGGGTAAACCGACTGTGGCGGTCACGTAGGCGGAGGATGACGTCATGGCAGTTTCGGAGAAATCGGTCGTGGGACTTTCCACTGGAACCACTAATGGGTAAACCGACTGTGGCGGTCACGTAGGTGGAAGATGACGTCATGGCAGTTTCCTCCGAGTTGTTTACACCTTCGGTCTTACTCGTTAGTCTCCTTCTAACAGTATTGACAAGCGGTGCACCATGTTTCATTTATTCTCAATGGTTTCGGAGCCGGTAGGGACCTATCCAGCAACAATGCCTTTCCATATACATTCCACGATATCAGAGATGGATTCAATAGACGCGGAGGTATTTCTACAAACGGTGTACTACTATACGAGATGCTTCCCCGGAAAATTACATGTTGAATTTTGGCTAGAAAGACCGTTGACCCCACACAAATGTCGACAACTCAGGGCTGACCTGGGAGACTTTAATGTGATACCGACACACGTCTTATGCCGCAACGCCATACTTTGGCTCCTTCGGGAGATTAATCCTCCGATATATGTGAGAGTTGTAGTAAACGGAGGGTAGGTTAGGGTATTGCTTTTTCTGAATAAAATAAAGGATATTGGAGGAAACGCTCAATACAGTTATAGCTTGTTTACTTCAAAGGGTTTTCCAACGGAGCGGTAAAAGGCTTCTGGAACGTTCCACTTGTTTACGACGTGGTAATGGCTTGTTTGTTAGCCGAACCCTCATTCTTCAGTTGACGATCAACGGAACACCATGTCGGACACCATGTACGTCTTGCGCTGCCCCTGCACTGTGGCCATTGCATTTCAAAAAATAGAAGAAGAAATGTTTCATGGATTAATAATCCTCCACCTCGGCTGGGTAGAAGAAGACGGAAGAGTACACTTCTTCCCCCGTTGGTTCACTGCCAATGTACCGGTGGAGCTGAGCCTAGTAAAAGAGAGGGTTAACGGCTTCCTCTCCAATGGTTTCACAGCTGTCATAAGCTATCGAAGGGTTCAACTTCAATAATCTATTATATTCGTATTTGTACTTTTATATTCGTATTTTATAATATTATATTAAATTATTAAACTAAACAAAACAAAAAAAAAAAAAGAAACAACAAAAACAAACAAAACAAATTTATAATACAACTGGTGGACAAAGCCTATGTTAGGTTTATGTCGGGTCACGTGACGGGGGGGGGCTGACGTCACCGGGGGGGGGGGTCCTCATTCCTCGGGAGGGGGGGGGGGCGATTCCTCATTCCTCGGGGGGGGGGCTGATGTCACCGGGGGGGGGGTTCCTCATTCCTCGCGGGGGGGGGGCTGACGTCACCGGGGGGGGGGGCTGACGTCACCGGGGGGGGGGCTGACGTCACGGGGGGGGGCGATTCCTCATTCCTCCTCGCACGCCTTTGCTGGTTTTGAACCATCCAATGCCCCCTACTGACAGCTGATTCATTTTGAACATGAATTGTACAGAAAACAGCTGATTACTAATACACAGCGTCCCATATGTGATGTTAAACAGTGTTTTATGTATGCATTGTGGTATTAGGAAAATTACATTGATTTGCAAAAAATGTCACAACTTGGTTATTTATTAATTGATTTTAGTAAATAAGGTGTCATTTTATTTGCCTTTTAATTTTGCGTCTTTTACTTTTTCAAATCATCTTTAATAGCTATGACGGTTTTCGTGGAATTTGACATTAAACATTTTAAACAGCCGCCATCTTGAAATGGATTTAGTTACAGAAACGAAATTTTATAAACTTATTTTGTGTATTAAGATACACGTTTATACCAAATTTGAAGTTTCCATCTTAAATAATTCTTGAGTTATAAAATAATTTGTAAAAAACACATACAGACAGACAGACGAAAAACCAGTCACCGGAGACCCATGTTTATATTGTAAAATATGTTTGTCTCGACCAGAGGAACCATTTTTTATTAAATGTTCCAGAGAGTTCCGGGACACCCTGTATATACCTGAATACCTGAGCACTTAATATACCTCAGCAACCATAGTCTTTAGGCTGTTTAGCTTCACTACAATCCTAACACCTTTCATGGTTCCTTACCTGTGATTTGAGTATGTACTATGGTATGTATTTTGATTTTTGTAACCGGGATGTAATAAAACACATCTTACAACGCTTAAGGTATATTTACACTTCAACTGATTCACATACAGACTGTAAACATATATAAAAGATGGTACTAGGCTATCGATATCGACCAGTCACACCAGTCATGATCAGGCCAATGATAGAACTGACCCTATTAGCATATTACGTGTTGTTATTACATACGGGATGTAATAAAAGATGTCTTACAACGCTTAAGATATATTTACACTTAAACTGATTCACATACAGACGGTAAACATATATAAAAGATGGTACTAGGCTATCGATTTCGACCAGTCACACCAGTCATCATCAGGCCAATGAGAGAACTGACCCTATTAGTATATTACGTGTTGTTATTACTTACGGTATGTAATAAAAGACGTCTTACAACACTTAAGATACATTTACACTTATACTAATTCACATACAGACGGGAAAATATATAAAATATGGTAATAGGCTATCGATTTCGACCAGTCACACCAGTCATCATCAGGCCAATGAGATAACTGACCCTATTAGTATATTACGTGTTGTTATTACTTACGGGACGTAATAAAAGACGTCTTACAACACTTAAGATACATTTACACTTATACTGATTCACATACAGACGGTAAAAATATATAAAAGATGGTACTAGGCTATCAATTTCGACCAGTCACACCAGTCATCATCAGGCCAATGAGAGAACTGACCTTATTAGCATATTACGTGATGTTATTACTTACTAATAAAAAAGTTGATTTTTGGAAAGTAACCTCTCTCCCTATATTTTGCCCGTCAATGACCCTCGGACCTGTGTGCGTAACTTATGAAGCAAACCAAGTTATGATCCGCTACAGTTAAAGCTATACAGTGATGATGAAATTTACTTGTCAGATCTAGGACTTGAACACACGACGGGTCTCTGCGTAAGCTTCGAAGTCTATTACCGCGCCAGCAACTCAACATCTGAAGTACCGTTAGTACTAACAATAATATCTAATTGCCGAAAACGATTACAAATTGTAAAGGCTTTTAGGATTTTAGGAATTGTGTAGAATTCTCTGATTGGGCCTGATGTTGGCCTATGTAACTGGTTGAAATCATGACCTTGGACCATGGCCTGTGTATATTAACCGTCTTGTTTTTAATTACAAGTAGTGTTGTGAGTCGTAGTTAATTTATTCTGTTAAGGCTTTTACAACAAAATATTGAGTCTAAAAATACTGTAGCTTTAATTGTTACTTTTTCATGTTAATCTTTTAACGATAAAAATTCATCCAACTTTTATTTCAATTTTGTTGGAGAGGGTAGTAGTTTTTCGAAACTATAGTCTATATTATTTACTATTTAGTGTAAATATTTAATAATGTAGATGTATAGTGTTGAAAAATTATTGCCCTAATCCAAAATTTAAATAAAAACACTTATACAATTTATTTTCGTCATACTGCTTGGAAAACGGCTGTTTTCAATACATGCGTTGCGGGGCGAAAGTAGTTCTTTTCAGTCCTAGGGCGAAAAAGAATCACCTGGTGTTGAGGTCATCAGCTGTTCCGTTTCTGTCATTTATAAATATCAATGTAGTGAATCTACAAACTTTTGTACGTCGATTGTGAGTAATCGATTGTATCGAGAGTTTTAATCAATTATTTTATCGATTGTAATTCATCGTTGCATTGTTGTCGGTTTAACTATATTTGTTGCGTTTCAGTTCGACAAGATGAGTGACACGGGAAATAATATATATTACTAAAAGCCCAAGAAATTCAAGAAAGCTTATTACCAGCTAAATCTAGGAAACGCTACGAGTATGATTCCTGATATAGCTTGAAACGGTTGACTAAAGTATTCCTTCTTGCATGTAATTCCTCCTCGCTCATTTTCCGACCTCGGCTTCGCCTCGTTCGTTAAACTTGAGCTCGTATCAAAAAGCGTCACTTTTGGCCCTAGTGATGAAATGTACTATTCTTGTCTAGGAACTCATGGCACTAGATCGTATAGATCACAATCATCAGGCAAACTCTGCAACAAACGCCATCACACATTGTTACATTTCAACGTGAATATGACTCATAATAGAGACAATTATTCCAATTTCATAAACAGTTCGTTTTTTTAGGAAACCATCAAATGACTCTGTTCAACATTGCACTTCAAAATCAAAATCTGTCATTCCAGTACTTGCTTCACAAAATAGTAATTCTACTTCACGTGTTAATACTACAGTGGTACTAGGTATTTTACTAGTGCAATTCTGTTCACCTGACGGAAACTCACACGTGTTTTGTGCGCTTCTTGATTCTGGAAGCATGTGCAATCTTATCACTGAACACGCTGCCTCAATGCTCAATACTAGTCGACACAAATCTGATATTCAACTTTCTGGCATTGATAAACATGTAAATAGTAACAAAGGAAAAATCTTTGTAGATCTGAAAACTTTGTCTGGTCAACTCATAGCCTCTAACCAACCCACATTAGTTCTTGATAAACTAACGGTTGATCTTCCCTGCGTACCTCTTTCAAACGCTATTGAAACAATCTAGATTATTCACTCTCGGTGATCCTACATTTCACATACCCAGCCACATTGATGTTGTCATTGGTGACTCACTCTTTCCTAAATTGTTCACTCAAGAGCAATTTTCCCTTGGTCACAATATGCCACATGTTTTAGGCACTCATTTCGGGTACGTTCTCAAGGGCACTGCTCTATGCTTGTCGACCACATCTAAGTATACTTCCTTACTCTCTTCTACTGTTAATGTATGTCTCCATACGTTTACTGATAAAGATCTACATACGTCAGTACAACAATTTAGGATCCAAGAAGAACCACCCACTCATCTAATTAAAACAGACGATAAAGATGAGGTACTATGTTATCTACATGTTGTTGAGACACATACTAGTGACTTCAATGGTCTTTACGTAGAGCATCTTCCAGTTAAGGATTTTAGCACTGTCCTAGAAAATTTAAAAACTCCCAATGAACTTCGCCTGTATGCAGTGGAACTGTTTAACTCCAATAACCACTTTGCTCAAAAATAGCACATTTTATGGATGAATATTTGTTCCAAAGCCATAGATCAGAATGTAATGACATAAACCACTCACAACTGCATTACTATCCTCTCCATCACAGAATGCTTAATGAAAGTAGCAATAACTGTCACTCTCCACAAGAAGAATGGTCGACGTTTACAAAATACCCATGATGGGCTAAATTACAACGTATTATGGTTTTTTATTTTGGTGTTTGTAACTGGTACAACTCATCAAACTGTCATGGAATTCTTACAACTTAGGAATTTCAAGAAGCCCGCTTAGAATTATTGTCTTTGCTGCAATGCACGACTTTAGAAGACGAATTAACAATATTGCCAAAGCAACAACGTATGATGACCTACCATTCATTCACCCTACTATTCATGTGAACTTGTTGAAGTGATGACACTTTAAGGGGGCCGGTTTTGTTGCGTACTAATAAATAAAAACAAAGAGTGACATAATCACATTTTTAATATATAAACTGTTTTTCCCACTATCTTGTCTAATAATAAATTCCTTTGTTTTGCAAAACTTGTGCCAACTGTTTTATTTATTATTTTAATTTATCACATGTTTTTGTTTATTATTTTGACTATTTTTGTTTTTAAAAATGATTTCATTATTATAATTCGAGGATCCCTTACCAAAACACCCTTTCTTAAAAACTGCATGCATTGTCTCTTTTTGAATTCAATATACGTGTTTGTTTGTCCCCCAACATTATTCACTACTATCCTTTACCCTATATCCATGTTCTTTATCAAAGTTTAATTTAAAGTGAAGTATTTCAACTTACAACTCCTTTCCTTTCATGTTCAATGTCACCCTTTGCTATAAGTGTATGTGTAGAACATATGTTACAACAAACCAGAACCATGTAAAATTTAAAGAGTATGTAGTGAATATGTGCGTGATAAACTGTTGAGCTTGGACTTATAGGCAACATCTATGAAGATATCAAGTAACCGAACATTCATCACCACTGCTACTTCTTCGTAAGTCAATCGAACTAATTTTGTGTGTTAAATATCAATACCTCATGAACATGTTTGAATACTGAATACTATTATAACCAAAATAGTATTAAAGTAAAGAAAGTTTCCTACCTATTTGTTTTATTTTTATATGTTTTGTACAATTTCTATTATTATAAATTCTCCATAATTCTATTAATTAAGGGGGAACTCCACCCATAAAACGAAGAAAACCAAAAAATTATATCTTATTTTTTTATCTTTTGATATATTACATAAATTTTGATATATGATACTTAAAGTAAATATAATTAGTGAATTTTCTATGGAAAGTAAACTATAAGCATGACCCACACGGTGAAACTTAAGGCCGGGACCACCATAGAAGTTCCTAACGTGACCCCCTGATCACGTTTTGGGGGGTCGTTCAAAATTGTATATATATATATGTGTATATATAAACATATATATATATATATATATATATATATGTGTGTTTGCACTCTAGCGGCGCATTTTTTGTCCGATTTACTTCAAATTTGTTAGGGACATTCCTTTCTGTAATCAGTTGGACAAGTTCCCTGGGCAAAACAATTGGAAAACTCTAAACCCCCTTTTGGGGATTAATCTTTCAAATTTTGAGTTTTTGTGCCCAAAAAGGGTCATAAAAGCCCCGGATGTAAAATTAATCCATGTATAAAGATGGGAATTAGTAAAGGGAAACTTTTAAGCCCCCTCCCGTCATTATAGCGTAACTAATTACCAAGTTATAGAAGAAAATGTATATTGACCAAACACAGTACGTTGTCTTATGGGGGTTTTATATTGGAAAAGCCTGTTATTCATTTGTTGGTGTACATTCATTATCCCCAGGAACCTCACGCCTACTTTAAAGCCTGA